>JAPZDX010000022.1:23412992-23424682 GCA_029783625.1 Naso annulatus | reverse complement strand
ACCATTTTAAATTACAAGTCCAAGCTTTTTTTTTTTTTTTTTTAGTCTAATATCAGTGCCTGTTAAAGAACATATATGTTGAAACTGATATATCTGTGAAAAGTCAACATTGGTATTACTGGTGAACATATATATTGGTCGGGTCGTAGCTGTACCTTTAATTACCCTACCTCACCTAGTTTGCAAGTGTGGCACATTACATTAAATGTGGCACCAAGTTTAAAAGTGTGGCACATTACTTTGCAGTAAATGAAATCCGGAGTTACAATCAGCTGCATCAGCATCTTACCATACTGCACGATTGCCACCTAACAATAATAGTGTAGCAGCAGATAGAGCACGAAGCCAAGAAACAAGTTAAACATTTCTATTGACGTACATAAATAAATGGGGTGTTTCCTAGAGACACATTACACAGCGTGCTCTCAGAACAGACCCGCTGCTTTGCGGCTTGTGATAAATACTAACTATTAGTCAGACATCAGCAAGCACTTTAATGTACAATGCTAATTGCAGGTAGTGAAAAGAAGAAAAGCATTACTTGGCATGGAGGGTGCCTAAAGGGAGAAAACCACCTCACACAAAACTAATGAACCATGAGTAAACAATGCTCCTCTCGGCCTCCACCCCCCCAAACACTTCATCTCATGCTACAGAGTGTTTTTCCATTTGAATCCATCTTTTATCTGAATGTAAGGCAAAGTTTATCTTACCTACAGTTATTTTAGAGTATGTGTTCTGAGAAAAGAGTGAAAGTTCTGCTCGTTATGGTGCTGAGATGTTAAAGGGAAAAATGATATAAGTGCAAACCCCATTCATCCAGCTGAGAGCTATAATCCATTCAGTGCACTGAAAAATTCAAGCAGTTTGTAGCATTAGCTTAAAGATCTTATACACCATGGCTAAGCAGGTGCTTTCAATTCTTTTCCACAATTAGACCTCTTCTGAGGCCTGTGTGGACTTTTACAGACCTTAAGTGCTTCTCGAAGTCAAGGATGTTCCTTCCAAGTCAGGTCCTACAGAGGTGAAGCAAGACTCCTTTGTGGCACCTGAACAAAAAAATGAGATGGCAAGCGTGCAGGTGTGAATCATTTAAAAAGGTCCAGTGGAAGACATGGACGCAGTGTTGACAGCAGTGCTCCTAAACTATTTTGTTGAAATGGAGGGCGAATTAGTATATGCTAATAGACTTGATGTCCTCTTTCATACTCTACTCTTCCATGTCAATAAAAGTTAACATTCCCTGGTTAGTTGGTAAGGCTCATGTTTGTAATGTAAGTTGTTACAGTGCAAGTGCAGAGAATTAATTCAATTTTCTATAGAGGTTAGCCAGTTAGCTTACATTAATGTTAGCGTGTGGTTTACCGCATACAGCCTGTGCTGTGCTATTCAACCTGCTGGATGTGATGCAATTTAAAAGAAAAGGAGAAGCTAGATGCTCATGGTGCAGACGCTAATCTCTTTTCTGTTGGTTTAAAAGATGAGAATGGCCCGGAAATGGTAGCCTGATGCCGACCGGTGAAAAAATGTCATCATCAAATGAGCAACTCCCAACATTTGCAGAGCAGTCTTGCATTCGAATCCTCTTTCAGTCACAATGAAAATGTGAATGCAACAGAAAATGAGGAGCTGAAAAGTCAGCAAAATGCTCAGTGTTAGAGGAAACAATTTTAACTACATCTGCCCGACAACAGACGGTAAACACACAACAGATCCAAGAGCTACATAACTACATTGTGTTTTAATTAAAACATGTAATGTTTATATGTTTAGTTTTACAATGTATAAATTATAAATTAAATATTTTACATGGTCACTTGATCATCATATCATTTCAACATAGCTCAAACAAAATTTAAACAAGTGAAATGATACTAATATTATTGGTGCTACCTTTAATAGCTAAGAGAGTGTCCCAGAAACTGAGTTTTTCACTGATAATTGCAGGCTTTTCAATGAGTGGACAGCTTAATAAAGTGAGAAAATTGCACAATACTGCTTACAAGTACTGTCATAAATTTTAAATTGAGCTTTAACCAGGTTTTTTTTTTGCAGCGCCTCAAAAATAGTTTCCTACACAGAGTTGTGAAAAAGAGGACACCCAGTGAGCATGTTAGCAAGTACTGTGTGTCAGGCAGAAACTGAGGTCAACACATTTTTTCATCTGTTCCATGAACTTGAATATCCTTACCCAGCAACATTTACCAGGTCTGAACTTCCAAGGAAAGAGAAGTTCAGATAAACATGCCATCTTAGTTTCAGCTCTGCTCTCTCTGTAAGCACTGTACAGTTTGTTTCTTTCTCTGATTTTGTCCTGTGAATGTGACAACCTTGAGCTCTCAAAACATCCTCTCTTGTAAGGACAAAACACAATGTCATGGAAAAATTAATCATTTCAGCATCAACAGAATAGTGGCTACTCTTGCAGTACTTCAGTATTCATAACAGCACTCAACCGCAATTATTAAAGTACATGTTTAGATGTTGTAATGATGAGAATGAGAGAGAAGGCTGTTGAAATGATAAATACAATTTTTGCATCCAGTTTTTGACTAAAATAGAGAGCTGTCATATAAGTCCAAGTATACCCCCAGAGTAACAGCGGTCTGTCACTTTGGAGGCAGTTCAAAGGAGAGGAGCCAGGTGTACTGCTACCAGGAGGTGATGCCTGCTAGGCCTGCGAGTGTCACAGGCGAACTTAGGCCATGTGTTTTCATGCAGTGACCCCAAACGTTCAGTACAAAAAAAACATCTCTGCCTAAACTGCAACTTACACAGCACATGAACCCAAGCTAATTGCTACTTTAGGACTGATACTGATAAGATTAATATGCATCTTGAATTTGGTTTGCTTTCTGAAGAAAAAACAAAACAAAACAAAACATTTTATCAGACTGATTCACATACAGTATTTAAGGGGTTTGAACTCGTACAATAAGAAAACCCCTCATAGATGAAAGCATCAGTAGCAGGTTTCCATCCAAATTTAGCACACACTTTAAATATGTTTTGGGAAGAAAAAAAACAAAAACAAAAGAAGATGCAAATTTTTGCGGGTTTTCATTTATTACTGTAGGAGTTTGCTTTTCAAGATAAACAATAGGTGGCGCTTATTAGCGGGTTTGGTTGATTTTGGACTGCTATAGAACAGCTAAACACAGCTGACCCAGCAGTAAAGTCTGTATATCTTCAGAAAAGTGTGACTCTTGCCCTCTGTCTTCTTTCTGTTTTCTGCTTTCTCTCAAAATGGTCTGTGCAGGAATACTCCTCCCCCTTTTCCTCCTCCGTACGCACCTCTGCACTCCGCCGTATTCACAATCCCATTACAAACACAGAGACAAAGAACAAAATTAAGCACATTTCCTTTATAATATTAGTCTCTTTCAGTTAGTTTTGTAAGACACAAGACAGTTTTGATTAGCTATTTTTTTTCTTGTGAAGCTTCTTTTTTTTTAGTTGACAAAAATGTTTTTTGTTTTTTTTTTAACCTCTTGTTTTCATTACTTTGTCCATTTTCTTTAACAATGTTAATAACTTCATTTGAACTCCAGTGACTATAAACATTTATATACCGGTCATGTGAGCACTGATAACAGGTCGTCTCCATGTTTTGGGAGTCTGTGCAGCGGCATGTTGCATTGCTGGCAGTAACTTCCAAGAGTTTCCTGGTTACCTGGCAACTACTCCCAACCAAGAAATAGTCCAGCATGTAACTCCCTTTCAAAAACAGCAAATAATGAATTTTAACGATTTTTTTTTATTTTAAATGTGACAAGAGAACATGTGAGTGAGTCTTTAAGTGCTAGGAGGAAGATTGTTTTTATCTGTGGACAGGGCCAGACTAGCTGTTTCCTTCTCATTTTCAGTCTTCATGCAAAACCACTCAGCTTCTGAATGTAGTCTTATATTCAATAGGCAGATTTGAGAGTTGTATCTTTCATCTCATCTACCTCTTTGAAAGATAGTTAAGTGTATTTCCTATATTATAAAACTGTTAATGAAAGACGATGGAGGATAAGGTTGCACACAAAGTACTTTCAAAAAGAAAAACGTTTTTACGTTTTCTTCTCAGTCATCTGTTACAATAACACACATAAATGAATTCAGAGTTTCTTTTTAATCTGCTCTTGTTTTGCAAAAGAAAAACCTGCTCCCTTCCTGTTTCATTGTATCTCTCCTTGATTAAGGAGAGGCTTTATTTTATCAGCACATTTTCAAGCTCAGCTGGTGTAATATTCTTAAAGTCATCTTCCAAAGCTTCCTTATCTCTAAACATACTGTAAGTTTAAGAACCTTTGATCAAATAATACAGACTAATCCCTGCCATATGCCGTACACTCTCACTTTTTTCTGCCATTTGTTACTACTTTGACCTTCTTGACTGTGTGTGTATTTATTTTAAATTTCTTCAACATAAAAGGGTCAATAGAAGCCCAAATCACACGTTTCCCCTGCCTGTCAACCCAATATAAACAAAATATTGGTTATAAACTTTTATAGGATAATCAGGAGTTCCTGTGTAGACAACAAGGAGTAATAGAGCATACAGGTCATTGTCGTCTACTTCTGAGTGTTGTAAAAATGTACGTCAAACACAGTATTCAGAGGAAATCTCACCAAATAGAGTAAGGAATGAAATGACGTGACATTTAAAAATCATCAATGAATCATCACTGAAATTAAATCAGGAACAGAGGGGGTGGATTAAAAAGGGCACACATGAATATTTTGGTAAGAAGTTAAACTCCAACAGTTACTGCAACTAATTTAAACACCAAACCACTAAAAGTCTCATCTTAAACACACGAGGGAGCTGCGCTTTCACACCAATTTAAGGCTGAAGATACACTTTGATTCTTAAAAAAACAAAAAAAACCCCAAAAAACCCACTGACATACATTCAGAAGAAACACCTTATTGTAATTGATGTCATGCAGTCATGGAGTCCATGTCTGCAATCAGGCCTGAGTTATTAGGAAATAATCACTGCTGTGACTATCCAGATTTAGTCTTCTGAATGTGCGGCTACGTGCCTCTTGATAACCACCCACCAAGTCCTGGCCGGCCTCTAATTGCATTTTCGAGTCAAAAGCATCAGATCAATGACTGTCTGCAGCCTTTTACCGTGTCCTTCACCCAGAAATACACCAAGGAGGCTGATAACAGTGAGATAGAATCGGTCGGGGTCGGGGATGTCCCCACCCTGCCATTTGTATCCGTCGTGTGGCGCCATGATGAAACCTACAAGGGGAAAATTCATTAGTGCGCCAGTGTCACACTGCTCAGTATGCATGCTGACCACACCATGTCATAATGTGGCTGCAGCTCATCATTCACACCTTTATTCTGCATTGTTATGTTATCAGTAACACATTCACTGGCTGTATTTCATTTTAAATGAAGGATTCACACTGACATCAGTCATTATTATGGATGTTTTGTGAGGAAAGATCTACATTTTGCCATTAAAATGGGATGAGTTGTCTCATTTAATCTCATGAAAAACAAGCTTTTAAATGTCAACTGTTGCCGTTGTGAATACAAAGTTGCTCTCACAGACAATGCAAGATGTTACTTGTGCTTTGCAACATGTGTAATGGGCTCATGAGCGAAATTAATTAGAAATCCTACAAAAAATAATAAAATGTTCAACCTGCAATTACAAGATGTTATTTTTAAACTAAAAACTTCTCTAATTTGATTTGTCAAGATTTAGATTTACAACAACTGTATGTTGCTGCACTATTAGTAATGGAGCACCAATACCCATGCTGGTAATGGCTTTATTAAAAATGTATGTGGGGACATCAAGTCACAGCATTTTAATTGCCACCACTAAGGCCGATGCTTCCCTGGAGAGCAGCGGTAAAGCACTTGTTTGAACGTCTTTTTAGCCCTGATCAGATTTCATCGCATAAAACAAGAAACCCGCAGAAAATGGCAGAGGCTCATTACAACTGAACCTTTAATCATACTGTGCGAAACAAAAGTATGAGGAAAACAGTGATTACAGCTCATATGTCTGTTGTCTGTGGAGAATAAACAATGAATTTTACATTTACAGACGATGCAGCATGTGTCACACTCCATTCAAATCATCCACAGTGAATGTAAGCTATGAAATTTAATTTCTACTAAGCAGTGCAAGAGCTGAAGCACTGAAAGTACATTGAACTGTGTTAAGAGAGGTGAAAAAATAATGAAATGGTAAATGCACCTTGAAATTTTAAATAAGAGAAATAAATATATACAGTAAAATAGAAAATGTTAGCTATAATCACCTTTAACCAGGCACAAAAATAGCTGAAGTCTCTCCTCATGTTTTTCTTGTTTGTATTTTGACAAACAATGAAAAGGCTGAGGCGGCACAGGGAAGACACGTGATAGAAGCTTAAGTACACTATCAGTGACCACAGGGAGACAGATGTTTGACTCAGGCACAAAAAAGAGCTGAGGTCAACTAAAACTGAGATGAGAACGAACAGGACTTTCTGCATGCTTTCAGAACAAATAACTTTTTCTTTCAAACTTACAGTTAAATGGATGCCAGCTTTAAAAAAAAAAAAAAAAGCATATAACAAACGTTGAATTATTCAACAAAATGTTTCCCTCATCTGTCAATATGCCATTTTTTAACATTAAAATTTATTGTTATTAAGCTTGATGCCATTTTGAAACATCAGTTAAAGTCAGAGTAATGCCTGGAAGTCAAGCTAGCTGTAGCATAAGACTACAGGAAGGGTTAGGGCTGGGGTTAGGCTGCACCCTCCCCTCCTAGTTTTTGCTCCAGCTTGCATTATATTTAGTTTATTTTAGTTTTGTTGCTTTCTCTTTTAAGACAAGCTTGCTAGTTGCAGGAAAAGTTGCAGTGGAGTAAACCGGTCCTTCTCAGCTTGACTCAAGCTGGCTGATGGTGTTGCCTGCAACTCAGCTTGTCAAGCTGCCGGAGGTCAGTTTTGGAACATAAGACACATCACTTGTTTCAGCAGCCAATTATCTTGTGACTATATCACCTGTTGCTTAAAAGTGCAGCATAGGGCAGCCAATCGGAACACATGCTCACTAAAATGACCCCTGATGAAAAGTGCCCGTCACAGTCTTTCTTCACACCACATGAATTACAATATGCTGAAAAGTTACAATGACATTTTAGCCCAATGACACCAAAAATAAACCGCCTAACCTTGCCTTAATTAATCTTGATGGCAGTCTAAAAGATCTTTACTGTATTACTTGCTTATTCTTTGATGCTGTCAAAATATATTTAGAAAATGAAAGACAGTGGTAGTTATTAATAAACGCCTACAACAAAGAGAGCAATGTTGCAGAATGTTATCGGCCTTTAACAGAGAGGAGCGGAAACAACTGAGCGGAAGATGAAGCGAAATAGGAAAAATTCCATCGTGATACTGAAAAGCTTTAAACCCACAGTAAAACATTTTGACATTAGTAAATAATATTTTAATGTATGACAGTAAAATACAAACAAAAAAGAAAAGTGCAAAAGTTCAGAGAGAAGGAAACCACCTTATTTGCAGAGACTTTCCCCTGATGCAAAATCTATGTGCGAAAGCAACAAACCCTCTTTCTTCCTCTCTCTTGTTTACTTTCACAGCTTTCTGCTCCAGAGGTGAGAAGTGTTAATGAGGGTGCACCAGCCCTGGCCACCCGATAACAAATACCAGCCCACAAAACCCATCAATACCGTGATAGCAGGTGCGCGCAGATTTGCTGGTAATTATGCCCTCTGGATGTTCCTATATCCACCCTCTAAAATCCCCCAGCCTCACAGCCCCGCCACCCTGCAATGTGCTGCCCATCCTCTGGTTCCCCCCAATAGGAGAAGTAAAGCTACTGAGAGCCTGAGTATGGGGGCTGGACCAATTAGAGGAAGAAATACACAGCACAAGAAGCTACTCTTAGATCAGCCAAGCAGTGCCAGGCATTGTTTTTCAGCTCTCCCACAGAAGGTTACCGGTGTATCAGCTTGAAGAGAAAAGACCACCACTTGCGGCTTGTTGAGAAGATTGTTGTTTCGTGTTGTACTGAACCTGGATAACAAGGAGGGCATAATGACGGAGGCTGCTTTCTCTTGTTCTACGAGCATCAGTTCGGCACTGCTGGGCTTTTCTGTTGAAGAGGTCTAAAGATGACTGCAAACTGACAACTTTCTGAATGTGCCATTGACAGAGCCAAGAGTGACAAAAAAGTTCCATAAATGAGGGCAAACTCGCACCTAATGACTTATCATCTCCTGTTTGTTGCTGATGGGTCAGGCTAATTTAGTGAGATGACCTCGACTAAGCAGTAGCTTGCTCTAGTGGGACTGCTGGACAGCAAGGTGAGAAAAGACCCCAATGGTGATGAGAAAGGCGTTGCCCTCTCCTCTCCCGCAGGGCATATGCAGGTGGCAAAGAGGCCGTGCTGTTGTCATGGCAACCCCTCCTCATTTCAACCATTCCTGGCATGTTCTGACAGATGTGTCAGGCCTCGTGGGCAAATGAAATCCAGAGGATTGACCCTTTCTTGCTTGTTTTCTGTTGGGAAAGTCTGATCTTGATTTTTTTTTGCTCAGAAAAAGAAAAAGGGAGTCAGGAAAAGAGACAGAAAGTGAGAGACAGCAAGAGAGACCAAACATGATCAGTAACCTCCTTTCTGCTTTTCCCGCTGTGTAATAAACGTGACGTTGCAGGTGGAAAGCTCCGGGAACTTTCTTTGCCAACAGGCCCTTGGGCAAGCTGTAGGGATTGCTGGCTGACAGAGAAACCCCAGCTCAGGGACTTGTGATGTTCTCTCTCGGTCCATATCAGTCTCACACAGTCCCCAGCATGAACCCACTTCCTCCACCATTCTTTGGATTACTTCCAATAAACAGCATTACTAGTCAGTGCTGTCAGAGCCTGCAAAAGAATATCATTTCTGTCATAGAAGATGCACTCATAAGCAGTTTTGTGGGTGTTTCTTCGCTTAGTTGAACTTGTTGACATGGTTATTTACTTATTGAGTTCCATGACCCTTCGAGCCTCAGACGTCTACTAAAGGGATAGTTCACCCCAAAATGAAAATTGAGTCATTATGTACTCACCCTCATGCCGACAGAAGGTCCAGTGAAGTTTTTCACGAAACACTTTCACAGGAAAAGGGCGTAACAATCACCTCCCAAACAACTGCAGTAAATAGTGGCCAAGTTTCACAAATTAAAAGACACTTATTGATGTCCTAAAGCCCGGACATGCAAAGTTGTTCTGACACTGATGCCATGTTTTTAGCTTCATGAGCACCCTAGCATGGAGGCATTGTATGTACTGTTTCTTTCTTTCTTTTTATGTTTTTTTGTTTGAAACATAGTCACCATTCATTTTGATTGTTTGGAGACAACTAAAATATCTTTCTCTTATTAAACTCCAGCAGTGTTTTGTGGGTTACAAAACCTCCTCAGATCTTCCATTGGCATTCATTTATGGCAATAATTTCCAATTTATGGGTGAAAGATTTCTTTTACAGCCCAGTTTGCAACTCAGAGCGAAAAAAAGTAAAGCTATCAGATTGTGAATACCTATATTTTCATTTTCACCGAATTTTCAAAAAAAAAAATCATTTTATTCCCCCAATTTTTAGATTATTGTGAATTAAATACCACAGGGCCAGACTATTTTATGTCTAAAAACATATTTAAAAAATGTTTAAACTTAGGCTGAGAGGATACACTTCCCACCACCCCCACCCCCCCAAAAAAAAATAAAAATAAAAAAATAAATGAGCTTATTTGAAAGTGTAATGTTTCATCTCTCAGTGTTTAGTGTTTATTCTTTTAGACTTGATTGATGCATCAAAAGATTCAGCCTCTCTTCTCCTCTTGAGTCATAATTTAATCACAACAGAACACAGAGACATCATTATACACACTGCTAGACTCAGCTTTCTCTGTTCAGTGATAACAATATCAGTGTTCATCAAAGGTAAACATCCATGAACCTACTGAATAAATACCCCTCATAACTTCAAATTTTGCCTCATAATATTAGGTTTGGAAAAAAGTGTCATAACTGCAGGTGTATTAACTGAGAATCTTGCAGAGGACACAGTGTCCCTGTATTTTTTAACCACTATTCCACCATGCAACAAAATTTGGCTTACACTGAATATAATCTCAGACTACAACAACTTGAGCATCAGCTGGAAGACAGACTGTTTTGCAGACAAAATGTGCTACATATTTAGTTTAGTTGAGCATGTTACTGACACATTCAAGGTTAATGGTTCAATCCCACTGGGGCCATGAACACATACAAAAAAATGAAAGCGCTCTTGATATTTTAAGGCACTTAAGATAAAAGTGCCCACCAAATGGCATATGTTCCCTTACGAGTACAAACTCAGAGGGAGTGCAGAGCGGAAAGTGACAGCGATTATGTTTTGAACCACATAATACCGAACGTAATTGTTTGCAAATAGAATTTTCCAGCAAATGTTAAATGCACCTTGATATCCTGACAGGCAAAATATGAAAACAAATTGATGGCTCTGGCGTGGATAGCAGGCTAAGCATGTATTAAATAAACACTGTTGCGCGTGCTGGCTTACAGACTAGTGCAGTTTATGACAGCATTTATACTGCATTCCTGAAAAAGTTTTGATTTAAAGCCATTTGTTCGACCATCTTGATGCCTTTCTCCTGCTTTTGCATCTAGAAATGATTGATTTTTAAGGTTTGTGATTCAACATGCTGACTTAGGTAGACATTACAATTCACATGCTGCAGTGTCTGCTGCATAAGAATGCAGATCAGATGCAAAATACAGTAGATGCCTTCTTTGGAGTCTATATTGGCTACAAGAATTGCCCATAAGGCTCTGCTATTCTTATTAGCATCTCTGGCACGGCCTGAAAACATGTCTGCCAGTGTGCAGCTCTCCTGATTAAAAGCCAAGAAAAGTGAAGGTAGATACCCTGAATACTTTTTCTCGGACAGCCTGAAATAATGAACTTATTTTCACATGGAGAGTTATGTTTACATAATGGCACCAATAAAAAAATACAGAAAAAATACCAAACTGATCCCCTCTCCCACAACTTCAGCTTCATTACCCAAACTGACTGTAACATTGATTAAATGGCAATGTTTCACTGCTTATTGAACTGACTGCAGAAACAGTGCCAAGTTAGATTAAGTCTTTTGTACAGTTGTCAACATCGTGCTCTCGCAGTTTTTTGCTATTGCTTTTAGATCTCAACTTGCAGGCTGTCAGATGCCAGATGGATGTCCAACTGGTGCAGTTTGTCAGCTACCTTTTAACCCCGCTGGATGTGACATAGCACGTCACATTCGCTGACTTTAACAACACATCCTGTTTATTTTCCTTAAGGTTACCGCAGCCGTACATGCCAAAAGCCCTGCCACTGCCTGTATGTGTGTCGACACATCCTCGAAGTCCCTACAGAGACAAATCTACCCTTATCTCAGGAGACAGCTGCTGTGGTTGGTGCTGCATAGGTGCCTAATTATGGTGTATGTAGAGAAGCATCTAAGACTCCCTGCATCCCTTTGTAAAAAGGTTTGGAGGATTAAAAAATACATACATATATATGTCGCTCTCTCTCTCTCTCTCTCTCTATCTATCTATCTATCTATCTATCTATCTATCTATATATATATATATATATATATATATGTACATGTAATAGTAACC
>JAPZDX010000022.1:23352019-23362310 GCA_029783625.1 Naso annulatus | reverse complement strand
GTTCCTTTTATTTATTATTGCATAGTTTCCAATAACAAGGGGTTTTTGGCAGCCTGGTTCACCTCATGAATAAGCTGCCGTCATGACTGAGCCACTGTGAACAAGCGTTTAATGTCTACGTCATTGAAGTTAACCATCCTCACTGGACACTGATTGGTCCGGCAAAAAACTTGTCTCTGCAATTCCAAAAACGACCATCATTGCCAGACTGATTCTCAGCGAAACCTGAGCTGAGGAGAAAGAGCGTGGGGCCAGGCTACTTCGATATGCACTGATATTCTAAAATATTTTTTAAGGTTAAAATAAATTTATTTGACTAGTGGTTTGAAATGGTGTAATTACGTAGTTTGTCCATCAGAGGGTGGTCTCTTATTTAATAACTAATAAGTAGTTA
The DNA here is from genome assembly GCA_029783625.1 of Naso annulatus. NCBI lineage: Eukaryota > Metazoa > Chordata > Actinopteri > Acanthuriformes > Acanthuridae > Naso > Naso annulatus. Next base: position 23,361,916 of record JAPZDX010000022.1, on the reverse strand, counting down.
ATAAGAGTTCTGCCTCTCCTTCACATAAAACACAGGATAACCTCTTGTATATTCAAAGTTAGTAAAGCCTGTATAGTGAAGCGCCATCTGCTGGCCTTGTTCATGTCAAGTTCAGGCAATTAAAATAGTTTCAGACTTTGAATCACCAATGAATCATTTTGACAGACTCCACTCACATGGAAGGAAGGTGCCTCTCAATCAGGATCTATCCTCTTTATTTTGCTCTTCAAGAAGCATAATCTGTAAAGTTAATTTGTTTGTATCACCTGTTAGTATTACTTGGTAGCATTGTTTAGGCAGATGCCAGTATTATTGTGAAGTATTTTGGGATGTCTGTGTAGACTCATTTGTTTTCCTGATCTATTGTGCTTGCATTTATGCCACTATGTTAGTTTTTACTTGTAACTTCATTCTGTTAATAATTTGTCACAAAAGTCATTTTGTATGTCTTTTTGCACTGTTTTGCAGTTTTACACAGCTTCCATTAAACACCTAAAGCCAGCTCCTGTATTGGGTTATTCATGGGAGAGTGTTTAGCTCACTGCATAGCTACGTGCGTAAACACATAGTGAGGGCAGCAGATAAAGTGTTTACTTTAGTGCGCTCAAGTTTGTTAAAATGTAAGATACCTTGCCTCCAATATATATCTTTGTCGCAACTATTTGATAACAACATTCAGCTGCTTGGGTGATATACTGAATATCAGAGTTGTCTTAATCCCTGACATTGATATCAGCATCGGCCTCAAAAATCCCAAATAGGTTGGGCTTACTAGAAAGCTTTAACAGATCAGACATTTCATAATCGGGAATTAAGTTTTGTAACATACTGCACTAAACATTATTTGTAATTTTTTATTCTATATAATGATATTGAACATAACACTAATTTTACAGCTGTCTTCGCTTTAAATGACTTTAAGATTTGTAATGATGACAGCAATTAGCAAACAGCCCAGATGCTGAAATTTGTAAACAGAGCTCATGTTTAAAAGCTTTATCATACTCAGTTTGGACCAGATGTTGTCTCCTCCTATCTTTAATTTAGACAAGAGAGGAGTTTAATCACCACATGTTGACAAAAGATAAAACATCTTGAAAAACAAAAAAAGTTTAATGAATCCAGCATGCAATGAGTTGAGTCTTTTAATTGGAATTAAATACACTAATGACATGTTTCCATCAACAAATGAGTCTGACCTTGTTAAGAGAAATCAAGCCTTATGTGAAGATGGTTAAATTGACCTTTTTGTCCTAACAGAATGTCTCTCTTTCAGGAGCACTGATGACCATGATGATGATGAGAATGTATGTATCCTGTATTAGCAATCAGATATACAGATATTTGTAGACCTGGACCACCTGGGGCCATGGATTTGTCAAAAATGAGAAGAAAATGTATGTTGGAAAGAAACAAATTTCAAAACAACTAAATTCAACTTAAAAATGTATATATTATTATGTTTTTGTCCATCTGGAATACAGAATAAAACACAAATACAAAGAAAGTAATAACGACGATAACTTAAAACAACTTACTGGAGTAAATAAATAATGGATTAGTCATTTTTGGTCCTTGAATCTCATTCTATCATGTATCACACATGAATAGAAAAGTACATGAAATACTGGCTGCCTGCTCGCATTACAGTGTTGTTGTTTTCATAATCTGGACACACAAACAACAAATTTCAGAAAAATATTCACTGTATTTTGTACACAGTGCAAGCAATAAGTTGAGCTGACTGGACATGCTGTGCTTTTTACAGGCCGAGGCAGATGCTGTAAATATGCAGCAGGGAAATGTATCACAGCTGTTCAGAGGCTCACAGCCGATGTAGTTTTGGAGAAGGAGCAGAGGGTTACCTGGAGGATGTTCGTGAGTGCAAGGGAAGTAAATGTTCATGATAGCTGATGGTTGGAGGTGGTGGTGGCTCTTGGTTCTAATATCAGTCATCCTTCAAACTCTTGTCACATTCAGTATTTGTCTTGACTTCCGTCATTGAGCTCATCTTAGAAAAATTCCGCTCCACTTGCCCTTCACAGATAACTCTCATTCTGTATGTGTTTGGGGGTGCTCCACATTAAGGGAGGAGGTGTTTAACTGCAAGATGCCTTTACTACTCTACAATAAAAAAGGAGGCATCTGTCATGCTGGATACTCATGAATGCAGAGCATGCATTTACAACCCAGTTCTGAAAAAAATGGGACGCTGTGTGAGACGTCATTAAAAAGCTAAATGTAATCATTTGTAAACAAACTGTGCTTACCGACAAAAATCTTACGAATTGTTCCTGAGCCCATGTGATGACATCTTTCACAAAGTGGTGGACCCCTTCCCGTCCTTGCTTGTGAATGACTGAGCTTTATGATGTTGTCACCTGCAAAACCCATTTCTCTGTGGAATGTTCCAAACAGGTGCGTTGCTTGCGTCAGATTCAGAGTGAGTATATATTTACAAAAATCAATGATGTTGATGAGACAAAACATTACGTGAGATTAGTAATTATCACACTTGTTTAAAATTGAGGTTGTAGAATGTGTCTTTTCCCTGTAAATCTAAAACATCGCCACAGCAGTGAAAAGCAAACAGTCTGGTGCAAAAAAATGGTATTTGCATGAACTAAATAAAGTTTGATGAAGAAGCAAGATAGATACTAAACTTTTATGATGTTTCCTCGACTCCCCGCGTGTTTACATTAGGAGCAGTGGAGTAGGATAAGTCATTATCCGTGCAGAGACACTGTCGCGGGGTCTTATATTGCATTCCTCCTCACTGCCATATGGAGGATGGCACATGGGATGGTGCTTTATGATTAATCCTCTATGCAAACAGGCATACTCAGGCAGAGTGGGCAATGAGAAGTTGTCTGGAAAAAGTTTATTTTATTAAGATGATTTTTTTTGTGTGTTTGCTGTAGAAGCAGACAGGAAACTAGGTAGATAGAGTTAGGATGAGTATGACACACCCTTTAAAACTTTGATTACCAGCCCCAGTTCATATTGTAGCAAAAAGCACTGAAAAAATTATCAATTTATCACTATTGACACCTAACCTGGTGAACCAGCAAACGCTTAACCTCCATCAGTCATTATGCGGCTCATAATGGCAAAGCCATTACTAATTGATTGGGACATGACGGATTGGACTGCATGGTGGCACCGTCCCTGTGGGAGGTTCTCCCATCATGACTGGAGAAATTAGCAGTCTATTTGCATGTATGCCATGTTTCTCAGTGGCTTTGTTCTTTATATGCCCGCAAGCCATGTTGCTCGCATGCAAAAGTCAATAGAACACGGGAAAGCAATTTGATGCCATTTCAAAAGCAGCTAGTCGTCGGAGATTGTAACTACTTCGTGCTTAAACCTGTCAACACATTTTAGATCTCTGCATGTTTTTACCCCTACTGGGAGATTGAAAGTCTCTCATATCACAAAGCAGAACAATATCTGAGTGTTAAATTTTTAACCTCATTGCTACTATTTGTATCAAAAACAATGGTAAGTACTGAACCCTGGAGACATAAAAACCTAAAGGGAATATAACACAAGCCTAATTTTACATTTATTTCATTTCTTCTTTTCATACACATCTCTAATATATTGTATTTATATAACATGGGAACCAGTGTATCTTAGCATCACTTCCGAACCGGAGATTTTTCTTTTCATGCGAACATGCTGATATATTTTCTTATTACATAATTTCATTAATGATTATTTTGAGGCAGAAAAAAAATGCAACAAATGTAAAGTCTTTTTAAAAGACCATACCAATGTTACTACGTCATTGTCCCTTGTCAACATCTGTCACATAGGTTACATAAACCCCACCCATTTCTCCCGAAATAGCTTTAACTATGAGGTGTAATGTTTGTTTACGTTTTGTCCATATTCAGTTTACAGGATCGCTATTGAGAGCGCTAGCAATCCTAGCCAGCAAAGCAAAAGTTTATGGCTGGAGTCTGGAAACAGCAGCTCTCAACAGTTTGCCAGGCTGGGCACCTGAACCAAAATCTGACCAAAAAGCCCAACTTTGCTTTTAATGTTAATAATGTTATATGAAGAGACATGTACTCCTCAATGTCCTAAACTGGTCCTAAATTCAAGCTGAAGCCTCTGCACTGTGATCTGTAGGCTTTAGCGTGTATCTATATATTCATAACTCTCTTCATAACCTCTTTTTGCTGATGAGCCAATTTGACATCCAGTATATATGTTTAAAATGCATATTGCAGATCTTCTGTCTGCAGTCACTCTTTTGTTTTTCCAAAAACCAAACAATACGTCTCTGGGGAGTGCAGTTACTGACAGTGTGAGCTCTATGCTAGCGCCGAAAGCTTGACAGACATAGCAACAAGAACTAAGGAGGGTATGGCTTAGCAAAGGGTGAATTTCAACATTTGTGGAAGATAGGGGTGATCTCTGCTCATGGTGAGAAGTCTAAAACAGACTGGTATGGCCCTTTAAAAAACAATAGAAAGAATCAATGCCTATATCAGCACTTACACAATGGGAAAGTTATTTGCAAAGGAAGGAAAGTTTTCTAATGTGGGGTTGTATGATCTAAGGACAAACATTAATATAACAGAAATATCTCTTTCCTAATGTAAATTTATGGCCTCAAGGCTCCAAACAATGCTTGTACTGAAAGCTTGCATGTAAACCCCAGTTTTTAACGCAATGATAACGAATGGGCTGTTTAGCACCACAACCAGAGGAATAACAAGCAAAAGGAAAACACTGAAAAATGCTCAATTAAGACACTCTGTGTCTCTGTGGCATATTCTCTCTCGAGTTTCCCCTCTAATGTTTAATTTTATTTGCAGCATTTCCATTTTGTGTGAGGTGAAGCGGAACAAATCCTTGTTACAGTGAACTCAGAGCAGCTGAAGTAAAACCCCGGTGCTTTTGAAGAGACCAAGGTAAGGATGCACTCACTGCTAACTTCCCTCCAATGTCATTGCTAGCATAATGAGCTCTGACATTCAACGCTTCTCTCTCAGCTGACATGATTGCTGTGTCACTGTGATTAGCCCTGACCTTCCATCTCCAGGACCAGAGTGGTTGTGACCCCTTGTTGCAACTGGTAATGAGTACCAGGACCTCAACTGTGACAGCCTTGTCTAAGGGTCAGATTGGAGACAAACGCAACAGAGCCACAATGTTGACAGTCAGGCTCACAAGTTCAAGATAAATGATGGCATTTTCATGCAAGTCCTCCCCTGGGCACACAGGTAGTCAGCTTTAGCTTTTCCAGATAGACAAAAAATGTATAAATAGATAATTTATAAATATTTTCACGGTTTTGTTTAAAGAAGAAGATTTATAAAGAGTTTAATTTAATGTTTCAATTATTCCTGCTCTTGCATGCGTCCTGTAATTGTAGTAAACGCCTGGCAGAGCTTGAGTGATACTGATTTGCCAGGTTAGTTTGGTCCACATACGTTGCTGTCAACGTGGGTTTATTCATTAGATTTTATCCTGGAATGGAAGTGGACAGCTATTGTCTGACCAGCAGCTATACGACAGTTGTACAACTATTGGACTTTTACAAAAGGAGAGAAGTAACTGGAATGCTACTTGTGTCCCTCAGACCACCAAAGAAAAAGAACACTAGGACAGGAGAGCGGAGGAATTGTGACCAGAAATGGCACACAAAGACAGGTCCAGGCAGTCAGAGTAGGTTTCAAAAGTAAAAGGCCAGTAATTCACTGAGTCATTACAAACACCAACATATGTCGGTTTGCTTCTTCTTCAGGGTGTGAAGACACAAAGAAATAAGCAAAGTAGCTATTAGGGGCGTAAGAATACTTTTAACAATGATGTGATGCGTATTACGATACATGGTTGGCGAAATGATATGAATGAATGAACAATATGATAGAATTTAATGATTAGAAATCAATAATGTAATGTTTTTTTGCCAAAAACAGAGGAAAAGATCATGCTTATTTCTATGCAGTGGTAAAGGAGGGAGAACAGTGGAAAAACGTACTGCGCTGAACTACACAAACATTTAGTGCAAGGCCTCTATTCAATCTGTGAGGCCCCGCAAACACGTGAGTGAGAATCTCTCGTTCCGTTCTCCTGGTGCTTCTCTGCCACGATCCACCATTTTCTGAAGCGACGCTGCTAACGCAATACGCATGCCCAGAACATCGGAGCATTGGAGAATGAACTGGAGTGATGTTTACAATTATGTACCAATATAAGTTCAAAAAATACATTCACATAACATTTGATGTGCTAAATACAAGGCACAAATTCTTAGTATCAGTACAAATGACTTTTTCTTTGAAAACACTTTTAGATCGATGCAAGTTACACTGGATTTGCCGCTGACTTATCAATGTAATTCCGTAATAGGAATATAAATTGATGCATCGATATATCATTACATAGATGTATTGTTACACCCCCAGTAATTATAGTTGCTGTCACTGCAGGACTGCAACACTGATGCATCACTGTCTTTCTAACCTCCAAGGGTAGAAGTGAGTATATATACAGTATCTCTCCCCCTTCTGGCCACTAGGGGCATCAAATAGAATACAACATGGAAAATGTCACACAGTTGTAAAGAAAAAAAAAAATCCCTGCCAAGGATTGTCTGAAAAGGATCAAATCTACATCAGGAAACATACATAGAAAATTATATTTTTCAGTCAAATATCACATTACAAAGATGACAACCAACTTTGAATTATCAAAGCATTTTGGAAAATAATTGCCACAGTCCATTTGTCCTTCTTATTAATAATCTAATAATGCTGTGATGCAGCAATCATGTTTGACATTTTCTCATGTATGATCAGAGCACTGCTGCAGGCTGCTGCCCTCTGCATGAGAACAGAACAGGTACATCAGAGGAGGGCATCGTCATCATTTACTCTGTTTTAACACTACAGGACTATTGCCTCCCTAACATTAAAATTACATTTATTTGAAACATTTAAAGCAAGCTTAGTGTTAATAACTTCATCTTTAGCTTAATACAGTGAATAAATAGTGCAGAAAGCAGAAGCACTCTGGCTCTGCTGTGACAGTACACTGTAAATAATCATATGCAAGGTGATATTACTGTATGTGCAATGGATCACAATCATGCTAGTATGAATGTAGCAGAAATGTTGTTAATATGTACATGCCTTGGTGTTTTACACATGAACTACTGTAAATGTGGGGATGCCGGCTAAAATCCCATTACTCTCAAGTAGCTCATTACTGGGCATTGTACTTGTGCACCACACTAGAGATTTTTTATATGACTACTTGACTGCTTAAGTTAGTGAAACCCCCAGCAGCTTCACAGTTGCTTGAACACAGCAGGGTTCATACAGACTCTAGTGGGTCTGTATACAACAGCTTCCTGGTCTGCTGTTACACCTCCCATGGTTTTGTCTAGAGGTCATAAAATGCGCAGCTTTGTATTTGTGTTGAAGACTAGCTAGCTGCAGCCGAGGGTCGAAAGTGTTGGCACAAACTAGAACACATTATCGCAGTATACACATAACATGCATCCTGTGGCAAAGCCATCAGCACCCTGACAGAAGGACAGCACGACTTACTGATTGCGTTGGTGGTCATTGAAAGGGTTCAAAATGTGAAAATTCCAATTAGCGCAGCTTTAGAGACAAGCAGCAGCACAGGGAGGAGAGCTGTCACAATGTCCGTCACATCCTACCTAAGAGTGTGTTCTGAAGCTCGTGCTGCCAGTGACCAGCCATTAGTGCTTGGCAGTCGTGCCTCCAGCATTTCAATGTAAAACTGACATTTAGAAGAGAGCAGATGATGCTATTGACACTTGGATAGGCAGTAATTAGTTCCCCCTTTAGCATTCATTGTGTGAGGCATTTCATCACTAAATGTCAATTATCATGGCAGCTCCATTCAGCAAGTAACCTTCAGTTATCACCGTAAGCATTAAAGGGAAGGGTGCCTTTAAGAATAAGCTGACTTTATCCCAGTTCTGACAGGTCTTTTTCACTGGACTAAGTGACATGGAATAATGTAACATTCAGTAATCCGGGGGGGTTCACCTGCTTTAGAGTGATACCAGATGGTCTCTTCTGGTTTCCAAGAGAAATATACCTCAAATATGAAAAATGTTTTTATCTGCTACCAACAAAGGTTCTACATATATATTTCTGGCTTTCAGATTAAAAAATGGTACTCTGTAGTGGTGCAATATTCTCTGTACATGATTGTACTTTTTTGCCTGTTTGATTATTATCACATAATTGTGTTAAAAAATTATAATTTTAAAAATATGTCACCTGAAATTGACTTTTCCTCAACCTGTTGCTTTGACAGGTTATAGTCACTATACAAAAGAGTGCTGTTTTCATTATTATGGTATATGATGCACAAGATTCATTTTACCAAAAAAAAACAAACCAAAACAAAACATAACAGACAACAGAGCTTATAAATCTGAACCCATTCACACTGGGTGCTGCAAGAGGCTGTGGGTTTGCATGTGTGACACACACACACACACACACACACTCACACATGCACATACACACAGGAGTATTGAAGCTCAGAGAGGGATAATCTGGAACGGCTCCAGGTTGCGGCTCAGTGCTCTTTTGAAACACACACACACACACACATGCACACACACACACACACACGTGCACACACGCACGCGCACACACACACACACTTGGAGTCCCCAGAGGCACACATCCTCTGGCTCTGGTGCAGCAGAATGAACACTGGCGCCACATTAACCATCCCTCTTCAAAAAGCTCTCTGAATAACCCTGCTGCTCCAGTGAAAATTTCTAATCCACGTCTCTCAGACTTTTTGCTGCTTTCAGACTGATTCTTGTTTTCTACAACAGCCAAAAACTAAGTCAAGTCTGATTTGAGCACCTTGTTACAGGGGAAGAGAATTTCGCCTTCAAACCAGATAGAGTCGGCTAAGTTGTTCACCCAAAGAACATAAAACACATATTTTCATTCTCCCGGGACTGTCAGTTTCGAATTCATTGTCCAGGTTTTGAGTTATTAATCTTTGTGTTTTCTTCCTACACCCAAGTGCATTGGAGGTGAATGGAAGTTTTAAATTTGGTTGCTCAATTACTTGAAAGTGACATTTAGAGGGGCAGCAGCACATCAATTACCCCATTACTCTGGATAATCCACAGAACACACTGTAAACACTCTAACTGGGGCAGCTTTTGACCACAAAAATGGTCCTTATTGCCCAAATGATTGACATTGTGTTCTGGGGAGGCTCTGAGTCATCAGTCACACTGTGCACCTGGTCTGTGGATTAACCTTGCTTTCATAGTCTCCAGAGAAATACTGGAGTAGCAAAATAATGCCTAAAAAAAAAGGAAAACATTAATGAGTTTGTCAACATTAACACCCACCAGAAAAGAGTCTTCAGAAAACTAATATGGATGCGAAGAGAATAAGATTGTGTTAACATGTAAGTTCACATTTGCACAAAAGTGAATTTGTTAGCAAGGTAAGGTTATTATATAACATGCAGTCCAGTAAGAAGAAATAATCTAGTAACCATGGCAACAAACATGACTGTTAATGTTTTTAGATACATCTTTTCTTTATTAGATACAATTATAGCATGCTACAATGATACGAAGGAAGTAATGACATGCAGAGTCAGTGAGAGAATCAAAAGTTACATCCATGAAATGTAACTGCTTCCCTCTGATGGCAGGCAATGGACAACTGAAAAATGGAAAAAAGTGTTTCCATCCTGTTTAGGACCGTCATTATGGAAATACTATTACTTATTCCCTATAAAAAATCAAATAGCGTAACCCTAACCCTAACCCCAACCCATAAATAATAATAATAATAATAATAATAATAATAATAATAATAATAATAATAATATAGCTAAAAACTTAATCATCAG
>JAPZDX010000022.1:23306761-23317201 GCA_029783625.1 Naso annulatus | reverse complement strand
CATTGTGCAGCTGTCCCGGTGATGCCAGAGGACAAGGTAACAATCCTCACTATTTCAGACCACTTTTCTTTCTTTTCTTTTCATTTTCTTTTTTTTCACCGCTTTGAAAGCAGCCCGCCATCTCATCGTGCGTTCTCGCGCTTTGACTACTCGAGCCAGCAGATCTGTCTCGTGACTTGAAAATCTTTTCTCTTTGTTGCTAAGTTGCTAAGTCTTAGAAGAATTGCAAACTCAGTGTGATGAATCCTATTCTTTTATACACGCATGCATGGAGAGAAGACCTCTGTACAGTGTTCTTTGTTGACTGTCAGGTTGTCCGAGAGTTATATTCTGTTGCTGTACAACTCATCTGATCATCTTATCTAGTTTACCACACCTGCAAGAATTACCCGCAGAAACACAGAAAACAAGACAAGACATTTCAAAGTTCAGAAAAACAAAACATTTCAACACGTTCCACGTGAGATTTGAAAGTCCAGTTTCCCACAATGCCTCTCAAAGACGGAGTTAATTCAGACCCTATTCAAAAATCCTATTCAATTCCCACAGTTTGCATTTTGTAATCCTGCCAGCGTTTGCGCCATGGGTGCACCTGATCCTAAAGTTCATGGGAGCAGATTTTCTGATTGGTTATTGCATCTCCGGCCAAGTACACACCCATGAATTGATGAGGTGATTGTGATCAGCTGATAGGACAATTCTCTGTGCGCCAGGAGCGCAGAGAGCGAGCCACAGTTTCTTCTCCTGGCAGGAGACAGCAAAGGTGAGCGTAAGATAGGGTCCATCGTGTTAATACAAGGAACGATAAGAATTGAGTTATTTTACCCACAACATAAATCATGTGGTAACTCCTATTAGTAACACCATGATAGTTTATCATAAGGAAGTTAGTTTTTTATTCTCATATCAACTCAATCCAGGCTTGATTATGATGGTCTTGATTAATTCTTCATGTGCTGAGTTTATCAGGTATATTTATGTGAGTTAAATACAACATATGAGTACTTGTAATGTGTTAATGTAATAGTGCATTATAATGTGTGACACCAAAACTATAACATGTATGTTAAATCAATGTCACAAGTAGTTATATTTTCAGATATATATTTTTTGCAATTGCTTGCATAAGCAGGAGCAGTAAAACATATTTGTGTTATTTATTATTGTCATTTTTCCATAAGTCATGGAAGCTGTTTGTTTCTTTTTAGTTATTTATTTGCAAATGCAGGACACAGTCAACATGAGCTTGACTAGTCCTTGAGCTCTGTGAAAAATATAAATGTATTTCCTGTGTTCCCTACTTCTCCTCTTGTTTCCATAGCAACATGACAGGGAATGAAGGACAGGCTATTGGCTCTAAAGTTTCTCACTGCACTAATGAAAATGCTCCAGGAAGTCCACAGCCCATCAGGGTGTAAATAATAAAGTATAGCTACAAGAGTTCTTTGCCAACAACAGCAATCATCCAAAGACTGTCTGCTACACTTTATTATAGAGTGCGGGAGTTTACTTCAGCATGTTGTGTCCTCATTTGCTCTCAACAGCAACACTGTGATGCCTTAAATGCACACAGAGGTTTTCTCAACAGTCCTATCCTATATAGGAAAATAAGCAATTTCATGTTGATGAATTTAATCATCCTAACAATCTTTTTGAACATGCAATTTCTTTTATTTAGGTGTTTACCTTTATTTATTTACTGTCACTCATAATGGATCCTGCTGCAGCAGTCATTATTGGACTCCACTGACTCATAATATTTAATGTTATGTCACTCACCACTTGAGGTTTGCTTTGGTTGATACCACTGGACTGGGATTCCAGATGTTTCGGCCAGTTTGTTGGTACCAGTGGACCTGGTTTGCAAATGTTTGAGCCACTTGGATCTATGTGGAAACCCATCACAGAGCTGTGATTTTATTGCCCTGCTTTGCCACAGTTAGCACAGGCAGTGGGAGGAAACAATGGAGGAGGATGTTGACCAATTATAATGAATATGAACCGAACTGGTAATTATGTTCTGTTCTTACAAACTGAATTTCGTGGCCAAAATTTCAAGAGAGGCCCTGCAGTTACATTTCAATTTAGCAACTGAAAAATCTCCTTCAAGTTGATTTTAGGTTTCATCTTCCTTTCAAAGACACAGTCTGCGAGATGCAGCTTACATAAACACAAATTCCAGCTGTACTGTCTTACTTGTAAAAGAAAAAAACTTGTAGGTTTGTGCTGTCAGATGAAATGGACTGACTTATATTTAGATTTAAGCTTGAAAGATGGAAAGCGAAGTATCCAAAATGGAACAAGATTCTTCAAGCTGTGATGATACAGTTTAGATACAAATGTTAGCGTCCGATTGAAAAAGCCATGGCAGGCATTTACTCAATCTGTTTGCTTTATTCTGCCTTACATTTTTATTTCTGCCTGCCTCTTGGGATACACTCACAAATATCTTTACAGTGAGTTATATTTTAGTGCCTACAAATAGCATGTCTGATAAGGCAGACTGTGTATTTTTCAAGCAGTATCAATTGACTTTTTGGCCACTCTGGGGCCAAAACAGCAATCTGTATACACAAGATTGATTTATTGTCACCATTATAAAGCTGTCATGATTACAACTAACACCAGCTTCTGATACAAAAACCTGCTTTTTCAGCTGCTAGATGCTCACAAGCAGTTAAACTGTGCCTACTCATAGTTTGGTGATAGCTTACATGAGGTTTATCAGAGCTTTTTGGTGAGAACAGCTGCATGCTGTGGCTGGGAACAAGGCGTAGACTGAACCAAAACAGCAAAATTGTCATCCGTGAAACCAAAACAATGACCTGGACAACTGTGTTTCTTGCTGTTTTGTCGCTACAAGCGATCCATTTCACATTAAATTTGATTCACTGTAACAATATGGATATATCGATTAGTGCAGCTATTAGATTTGTTCAATAAAAATTCTGTTTGGTGTCATAAAGGCCAAACTCAATTTTAAGCAGCACACGGCCAGTGTTGCCCTTGATGCAGGTTAAAGATGATTGCAGCCCATCTAAAATCAATATATTTCGTTGAACTGCAGAATGGGATACGATATCACTTCCATGTGTTCCTTCTTGACAGTCCTCGTCATTAATCTGAGATAACGACAGCTGTATACTCCCGTTAGTGTTACATAGCTGACCCAAGGACACCGCAGAGTTGTACTGGGTCAGAGAGGAGTGAAAATGTTGATACAGCACTTGTTACTGCTGTGAATCATGATCCCACGCTGACATGCCATGAAATCAATATGAAGCCAAGTAATAAGAGGCAGCAATCAGCAGCCTTATGAAGAGCAGGTCAGGTGCAATCCTCATGCATCACTCTGTTGACGCACAACAGCACAGGTAGCTAAAGGTGATGCTGGATTTAGTACAGCAATTTTTAGTTTTAGCAAGAAGCAAAATTATGGCGAGGTAGCTCATCTACAAAAACCTGCTATTATGCATAAATTTAGCAATTATGAACATGCAAACAGAGACAACAACTGTTCTTATGAATGAGTCATTGGAGAAGAAGAGACCCACAGACTTGTTTGTTAGTCAGGTAATTTTATGTCATGCATTAAATTAAACGAACCCCTAGAAAAGCTTTCAGAAGACAGTAATTAGCCTAAAACTAAGAGAAATGCCTCATCATAATTAAATAAGTAAATAAGTCCAACTGTTGTGATAAAGAAATACATTAATTAAAGGTTATTAAAGGCTTAAAACAAAGAAAATTTAAAAGATGGTAATTGCTTATGCTAATATGGGACTTAACTGACGGCTGAGGGGTCAACTGAGGGTGCTACACACACACAACAGCTTGTGTTTTGTGTGTGAAAATGAGTCATTCATTATGCTGTGGCGCTCACACTAGTGTCTTTAAAGACATCACATTACCACCTTCACCTCAACTTGCTATTGTGTTTGGGTGCACAACATTTATTGCTTTCAAACCTCAGTCTTTGTTTTTCAAATTCTTCTGACTGATCACTAAAAAAAAAGTGAGATGGAGACATTTGAGTTTTAACAGCATCTTTCATTTTTCTTCTTTATCATCTTAATTGAAAAGCAGTATTACGAGATCGACTTCATCAAGGCTTACAGCAGTTAAAAGAATCAGATGCTTCACACACAGTTTGTCAGTGAGTAAGTTGTGCAATTATTTATGGATTTAGTATTAGTTATCCCTGTCTGGAAACACAGCATGTGGGAGTAACACAGATTCTTTGCCTCTAAAATGCTTCCAATCACACAACAAGGCATCAACAATGAAAGTTAATTTGAGACAGATATCAACCAGTTTTTGACACTTTTAGACGTGGCGCAGGTAGAGGGTTTTTTGTTTGTTTGTTTGTTTTTTCCCAGACATATTAAAGAAATTTCAAATTGATCATGCATTTTTATGTCATTTATGTCCTATATATTTACACTAAGTGCCAAAGCAAGATTATGTCCAGTGTTAAAAGTGACTAACTCATTAAGTCAACACAAAGGTCAGGAATCTGCATGTCAGTTGCTTAAATTCAGCAATAATTTAGGGTAACGTTTTTAGATTGATTTGTTTGTTTGTTTGTTCGTTTGTTTGTTTTGTCCACTTGAGAGCAGCAAAACATCTTAGAAATAAAAGAGCTAATGTGCCTTATGTTGTTTGTTTATTTAAACATCCAACGTTAGCATTTGAATCATATTGCTGTTCATCAGTACCAATATAGGTTAAAAAAAAAAATCACACTTTTTATGTCACTTATGTCTGGTCTCCACCAACTCTAAATAAAATATTCGACTCACTAGCTGTTTGTATGCCTTTCTTTACCAGTAACTAACAGCTGTTTTGAGCTGGAAAGGTGGTGTACAGTCAAACACATAAAAAAAAATAAAAAACAGTGATAGTTCTCTATGGGTAAGTTATTTTGTCACATCACGCACAATTTGATCTACTGTTTACATACAAAACACTGATTATTGCAGCTTTACCTAAACGGGATGCAGACCACATTATCACTGAATGTATTTCTGGGCTGAGAGACTGAGCAGACTTGAAGAATGAAGACCTGATCACTGATGAGTTCAGATAACACTGTCAGAATATTTAGCGCAGCTAGCTTACCATTAATTTCGATAAAACTTGCTCTGTCGTAAAGTTCTAAATAGGCCTAACAAAATGTTGCAGTCAGAGTCGCATAAACTTCTGTGAAGACGTTTGCTAACATTCTTATTTATCAACAATTATTTCTGAAAATGTGTATTTCTGGATGACCAATTCTCAGTTTCGATAAGTATGATTACGTGCAAGGTATTACACCAAGTTTACATAATGTCATTTAAATACATTCTGACAAAGCATTAGCTACAAAAACTCTGAGAAGATCAATTCTGGACATATTAGTTCTCATTCCCATTTGCACTCAACACTACAAACAATTGCTCACCCTATTTAGTCTGGTGGAATTTTCCCTGGCTCTCATGTTCTTTGTTTACTGTTCAAACCACCTGGATCATTAAGCAAACATTGGATATTCACCAAGCGTCTGCTGGCTTTGTGCTCATTTTCATTAAAGCACAACTTCTCCCACCCCTCCTGATGAAGTGATTGACAGATGTTTGTTTTCTGCCTGCGTGCGACAGGAGGGAACATACCTGCGTTTCACCAGCCGCACCTTACACGCACAAATAATCTTGACAACAACATGGCAACATCCTGTCTCGAGCTTGACACTTTGAGAGAAGCTGGCTAGAACACAGTGATAATGAGAGTGAGTGGGAGGGAAGGAGGGACAGTGAGAATTGCTTCTAGTCTTAGATGTTGTGCCATCTTTTTATCATCCTTCCATTTTTCTCCCTCCCTCATGATCCTCACAACCAGCTTCTCCTGTCTCTCCCTTTCCCCTTTTTTTTTTTTTTCTTTTTTGGAAAACAGTGTATGCTTCTCCCTCACTTTCTCACTTTCTTCTCTCGCATCAGGCCTTTTATCCTGTTCCCACCTTGCATCTTTATAGGCCAGTTCTCTGCATTCTTCTTCTCTCCTTTTTAATCCATTTCTTTCTTTCTTCAGCTTAAATAATTATAAACTTCACCTTCTTTAAAATGCTGTCACATCCAGGCACAGTGCAAGTCTGTTGAGCTGTGTTGCGTTGTGTTTTTGTTTGAGAATACCCTGAATTCCCCTGCCTGAAAAGAAAAAGACCCGTGTTCTTGGAGGGACCTTTTGTTATTGCCATAGATCTTTATTTGAGGGTTCTGTGTCAGCAGAATTTTACTTGCTGAGGCTTTTTAGAAATGTTACCCTAATAGTTTGGAAGCTGTTGGTGAGAACACATCTAAGAGAAGCTTGGATGCATAAAAAGCACAGCATGTATAAGACTAAACCCTTGAAGTGTTTCTGCAGCCAGAAAATCTCTTTTGTCTATCAAAAGCTCTCCCTCTGAAGGTTTGAAAAATGGCTGAAAGAGGTGTGTACCTTCTCCTTCAGAGAACAGCAGCTAACAACACCAAACTCTTTGCTGACAGGCAAAAAATAAATATATAAATAAATAAAAATGGTTGAGAGCAGCGGGAGCTGCTATAGCAGATGAGTCGTAAAACCAACACATTTGGCTAAAAGATGCTAAAAAGCTCCATAAAGCTGCCGACTTGGGTGTTATTTTGTTAATTTCTTCCTGGGTTTGTCACCACACATGGCTAATTTTTATATTGCACAAGCACATTTCATTTAATACATTAATGGAGAATGGGACTTATATATTGTATATCGGCATTTTGACCAAGCAGTATAATGCAGTTTGATGCGGTATAGTACTCCACGGAACAGTAAACCCTGATCTGGCTTGCATTTCCCATGTCGACTGTTTGCTTACTTGGCAGATGACGAGAGTCACGTCAGTTATATGTAAGTAATCGTGACATCATAGCAGCGCCACACAGTGTAGCCCGCCAATAAATTCAAGAAAGAAGTAGAATGTGACACAGTAAACAAAAAAAAAGCCCTGATTCTTCTCTCTAGTTGTCAAGGACATATATAAACATGGTGGGTATTTTGTTTGTCCTGTATTTCCCCTGTCACGCAGAAGTGACAATTCTGTCGACCAATCAATGGTGTCAAGCTCCACCCTTCAGGTGCCAGATTAATGTATGGAATGGTGACTGAAAACCAGGACAGCAAAAGTGGTTTATTTTGGTACCATCTACACTTTTACTGTACTGTACCAAACCAAACTATACTACCTGGTGAAAAGGCATCTTTAGAAGAATACATAGCCTTCAGGTGGAGAGCACACATACCACCACTGCAGATGTGTGCTCTCTCACATATGCATCAGCACTGAAAGACATTACCAAATCTATAATATAGACTATTGCTTTGAAACCGAATAGTGTGGCCCTGAGGCAGGCACTGCTGTTCGATCTTGCTGTATGCTTTTGGGACTCGTTTGAAAGTGTATGTCACTCTGAGGGAAATGAGGGAATTTTTTCTTTTTTCAAATACAGCACAATCAAATATATTTATCGTCAGGCTGAAATCCATTTTGACAGGAAAAGGTGCGACATTTCACCAGATTAGGCAGCTTTAAACAAAACCAGCACTTGAGCTCTGAATTTTTCCCAGCAGTTGTTTCATTTGACAGAAACAATAAAGATCTTTATCGTTCTAATGCTAAGTTTACTGACTGAATTGCAGGCGGAAATGTTGATGTTCATTAAAGGCAAAGAAAAACAATTCTTACTTGTGATACATTAAAACGAGAGGAAATGTACTTTGTGACTTGGGATTTCTTGAATTCTATTGTAACAATATTGTTCATGTTGCCAGCAATAATAAGTTACTCGATTTACCTCTGACTTTAATTCCCCAACAGGCATATGTACTGAACATCACCACAGTGCAAACCAGAGTGTCAACAACTCAATCAAGTCATTAAATTGCAACATGGTAATATAAGTATAATGATCGCTGTATCTGTAATGTCTGTGAATCTCTCTACAGATATAAGAATTGATAAATAACATCCACTGATACGCGGGTTCACTGTGTTCGGTTTATTCACCGCCAGCACACTGTTGCCACTATATTTACATCCGGTTCCCTTCTTCTCGTACATCAGTTACACTGTTACACTCGAACAACGGCGACACCTAGTGCTTTCACTTAACATTACAATATCCGTTTTACAAGAACTGTAGAGAAAATCAAAGTTTAACTAATAAACAGTCTCAATGTTTATAAGAGTTCTGTCAGTTTTCAAGACGATCTTTCTGTGAACATCAATGCAAATGTAGAAAAAACAGGATGTTTAGACTGAGCACAGAGACCTCATGTACTATGCAAAGAGGACTTTCAGCCAGAAAGTCTTCTTTCTGGTTTGTTTCCCAGTAAAGCCTTAGGTGAACAATCTTTCCTAAACCAAACAGTAGTTTTGTTGCCCAAATCTTACCAAATTGTGACTGTTTTCAGATGTCAAGACAACAGTTTGAGACATCAAAAGTTTACAAAATGAAGCACATCTTAATCTTTGAATCCAGCAGGTATGGCTTTTGTTCTGTCCTCCAGTAGTTTCTGCTCCACTGAGAGCATTTAAGAAATGGATCATTTTCTTGTTGACTCTGTCAGATTTAGTTGGTCAGTGTTACAGGATTTTTGTGCTTCTACCACATAGCTTGCTTACATTTGTGCCTAGGCTTTGCAGTAGCTACACCCAGTGACACATCAAATGGAAACGCCAGCACTGTCTCGATACAAAAAGATCATCTTTGCCAGCAACGCTCTGCAACGCGAAACAGCCAGGTTAGAAGGGTAGGAAGGCCTTGCCAGCTGCAAACAAATGCTAAAGGCATAACCAATGCTTAAACAAGTGACACTAACCTTGACCTGACCAGTGCCCATGTATGACTAGTTGAGAGAAAAGTGTTGCTTTAAAAGGAAAAGGGACAACACAAAGACAGCACGCACAGGACTTAATTTTTAAATTCTACATCCCTGCAGTTGCAATCTAAAATGGTCGAAAGGACAAAGAAGATTTCTTAGCTTTTCCTGCAGCTTTCTATAACATTTCATACTGGGAATGAAGTTGTTCAACAGGTGATTGTATATGGTATATTATACATAACCCCTATATTACATTCTATGACTAAAACTGATGTGACAGTTAATCTAATATGACCTTGAGCTGAAGTTGAAAGCTCTGTAAAAAGATGGTAAATGGACCTTGGAAAAAGGGGATTCATGCAATCCACACTAAAAGTCACTTTAAATCGTAAACTGCAAACATTGCTTGTTTGCCGGGCAACAAAGGTAGTTGACCACCGTCCCAGCAAGCTTTCCATTTGCAAGTCAAAAATGTCTGTCTCCCCTTGTATTCTCCTCTTGTGCAACATCCCAAAATAGGAAAAATATTGAAGTTGTGTAAAGAAGTGTCTGCTGAGAGCAGCATTTATTGAGGTGAATTTATTGTTTGGCGGAAAGGCACAAAGGCTCATACCAGTGCCTCAGTGGGTCCTATCAGCCAAAAGGGTGGCCAATCAGCATATCGCACGTTGAATACTTTCAGACCAGTAGTGCCTTTTCTTGACTGGAGTCCTTTGCTTGAAATGTCCTGGGAATGTGCTCATCTGAACATAACACGGTTATGATGAACAAGGTTTTAAAGTTTTATAGACCTGGAGGGACAATATATTGCACAAGGTCAAACACAGCAGGTGTTAAAAGAAACTCAGCCATATGTGTGCTTTAAAGAATGTTCTGCAATTGCATTAATGGCTATGAAAATTCCATATGCTCATTTATAAGAAGATGAACCTTCACATGAAGAAAATACAGTATCCCCAAGATACTTAAATTGATATACTATTCATTATAAAAATGTTTTATACTGTATATTCTGTCTATATATCTAAAATTTTGAGCAGAGTGATTTTAGTATATATGGAGTATATTATATCCTTACACAGTCTATGAATGAGCGAGGTCCACACCGTATCATGTTTCACACAAACTCTTTACTCACGTTGCCTCTCACACTGACAACACGCTCATACCGTCAATATTGACTAACATAAACTGCCACACTCCGACTGTCGCAAAGCCTGAGTGTGTCTCCCTGTAATTACCGTAATTACATGTTTATAACAGAGTATTTAGTTTATATGGAGTAACCACGGGTTGTTTTCTATATAAAAAGCTTGTTTTCCAGCAACAGAATCAGACAACAACCATTAACAACAAGAAACGACTACTTTAAGACCTTTCCTTTTGCAGTGCATTTTTGATTGACATCAGCAATGAAGTCATATTCTCCAAGTAGAGAGAAATAAGGTGGCTAAGTAAACAGAGATCTATGTCTAGACAGAACATGTCTATACGGTGCCACAAACACCAAGGCTGTTGTGTAAGACAAAAAAAAAAAAAAAAAAAAATATAAAAAAATATAAAAAA
>JAPZDX010000022.1:23145521-23163003 GCA_029783625.1 Naso annulatus | reverse complement strand
CCCTTTAAACGCACTGTGGATGTATTATTTTTTAAAAATTATAGCTTTTAATAATTATTCTACATAATCAACCTTTAGTTTTGTCCATCAGAAGCTTGACAGTGTAATGTCATTACCCCCAATAAATTAAAAATTGCTAACATTTGTTTTCGTTTTTGCTCTTGCTTATTGTGTCACAGCAGACTCCATTTGTTTTGAAAGGAGGAAACTCATATCCGTCTGCCCTGAAAAGCTTCAGCTGCAGGCTCTTGGATTTTATAGCCTCTCGTCTCCCCTGGCTGTGAGGAGATCACAACGCTGCGGGAGAATACAAGATATCGCCTGCAGTGTGCACTTCCAAGTTCAGAAAACCAACCAAACTGTGGAGTAATGATCAGTCCACAAGTAACAGGGCACAATTTTGCCGTTTCATTGGTTGTTTTGCGAATGTGTAGTAATAGTGATAAAATTGTCACCTCTGGGCTTGTGATACTGTTGTTCATACCACATTTTTAATGGGTTTGTTGTTCTGTGGATCCAATAAGTGGAATCAGCCCTTGCTCAATGTGCCACCGCCCAAGGCTCGATGTGCTGGATAAACAACAGCGTAATGAAGAACATCTGTTAAATGCCTCCATCCCACCTTCATAGATCAAGAGCAGGCAAATGGAATAAATTAGTGAAATTTTATTTATTTCTATGTGCCTAAAATTCCCATTTATTTGACAAATACTAATGAGAGGTTTATATTTCAGCTGATGTGCCAAACATTATGTTTTATATATTACTACTCATCCTCTCTCTTTCTCTGTCTCTCTGACATTCAGAGAGGCACACATATCAATAAGTGTTTGTCACGATCATTAAAAATAGAGACCAGGGATGTTACGGTCTTTGTGTTAATAATAAAGAATTGAAAATATCATCCAAATCCATACGACAGTATTGACTCCACTGGAGATATAGCAAGGGAACAAATTAACATTTCAGCCATTGCTTATTGCATCTGTCAGTGCATATAGTGAATGTTCTTTACATGAGAGAAATCACCTTGGGACTGCCTGTCTGTCTTATAGGGAACATCACCATGTTTATCCCTACATGTGACGCATTGTGTAAAGTTTACAAATTACACCATTGCTGTATTTAAATTAGGTCAAGCTGGGAAGCATTCAATAATGTACCCCCGACCGGTTTTCAATTGATTAAATTTCCATCCAAAAGCAAGAGGAATATATTCATTTTACTGCTCATGTCATGGCAGTCATCCAACACAGTGCTATTATACTGAACTGCTTCATTAGATAAGGGTGTATGAAGAGAAGGGAAATCAACAAAAGTGGATAAGATTGAGAATGAGTAGATTCCCAGACACTTCACAGCAAGGTGATGGGTAATTTCCCCTTTGTTTCTTTTCAAACTCCTCAAGCACGAAACAAATGTCTTGTGTCAGTGAAAAAGGCAGATTGATTTGATGCCGGGACAAAACAATCTATTAATGGAATTCATAAATGCTGAGCAGTGGAGTGAAAACTACAATGTGAATGAAAAAAAAATAAATAAATAAAATGAGGGGAAAAGGGGGGAAATATATATAGTTCTGTGATTTTTCCAGCTGTGATCAAGTATTCAACAGAAAGTAGTGAAATGTTGCAGAGCTGCTTGTGCCACCAAAAGGAAAATCATTCACTTGACCTTTGCAGAATACTAAGCACTCACTGCTGGATTTGGCTGCACCTTGAGATTTATTCACACATGGTGTATTTCATTTACTGCATCCCAGATTATCTTCTGCATAATGATAACTATTACAAAACTGTAACAAAAAAGTGTAAAAATATGCTCTGTTGCACATAATCATGTGCTTTTTTAAAACAATTTACCCTTTGACAACTTTGACATTTTGTTGAATTTTGCCCCATTGTTTTTCTTTTTGTGATGATTTTTTCCTAAATGTGGATCTTTTTTATAACAGTGGTGAGTTCAGGGGAAGAAAAAAACTGACAACTTCTCCAGCATTATTGAAAGACGTCATCTTTCTTGCAACGATACATGAGCATTTTGGCTTCCAATGTCATGCAAGAGCTGGCTCAGAGTTCAGTTCACATAGGTTAGAATTACTTAGATGAGATGTTCATAATTCACAATTTTGAATTTGGTTTACAATAAAAAAACAAAACAAAAAGTGTTTATTTCTTCTGTTTATTTAAATTACTATCAAAAGAATACTTCTTCCTACTTATTTTAAAAATTACTATACTCAATTTTTATTGTTATCAGTATTTGTTTATTTAGTTTGCTGTATAGGTTTATTGTTTATTTTACCTTGTGTTATTCTTGTTTTGTTCTTTTTTGTTTGTTCATGCTCCATGTTCGAAATAAAAAAAAAATATATATTTTTCTTTCATTCAAATGGAGGTGGAAGAACAGTCTGAACCTTTGTTAATAGTTGCTTGTATTCATAATTTACTGGCAGATATTTGTAAAGACCGGCCGGATGCTTTGATTTGCAGCAAGCGAGGGCATTGCCCGCCCTTCTCTGCCTTTGATTGGGTTATTCTGACTTAATCAATCTCTCCCCACATGCTTTAACCCGATCGATATAACCCACAAAGGCAACAAGTACCAGAGGGAGAGGAGGGCAGGTCATGACTTTGCCAGTCCCAGGAGAAAAAAAAAGAAAAAGAGAAAAAAATTGCCGCTTTCTGTCACAGAAACACTGCATGAGCTACATTAACTCTCACAGGAGTTAAAAAGCTCACCCACATGTTCATTAGTTTTCCACAAATATGTTTAGTTCATGGTTCACCAAGAACATGAGCACATCAAATGAACACACTCACCATCAGCATCTTCCTCGGTGTCACCAGTGAATGTCTTAAGGTAGTCTTACGTCGCCTCTCCACAGCACTCAGCACTGGGGAAAGGTCCGGCTCTACACGTTCACATTCTGGTATTGAGGAAAAAATGCTCCGCCTGTTTTTTTTTTTTTTTTTCTCTAAACCGATCACAAGAGTCGTGGGCGATGCAAAGCCCAGGATACTGCAACTTTACTTCTGCAAAACAGGGTTGGTGCAAAACTCATTCTGGTGAAGGTTTTAGATGTGTGGAAAAGAGTCTTGCCATTAAATTGTCTCAATCACTGTCATCAAAACTTGCCATTTTCTGCATGGAGCCTGCTAGCTTGGAGGTTATTATTGTTGTTTCCTGTAGCAGTGGGGACACTGAAATGGTAACACATGGAAACGGTAGGAGGTGGGGAATGCTGGGCTGCTCTCCCAGCACCTACTCAGCCAATGGCAGTCCTTTACCTGCAGTGCACATCCGGTAGGTCAGACTAGTCTTAAGGTGACGTGGATGCTCTGAGTCATCGTGACCCTGTGATTTCTTACATTATGTGTTTGTAGTATCTTGTGTTAATGGACAGGAGCTCACAGTAAAGAATGGCCACTCAGTGGGTAGATGAATATCTGAGAGCCATTTCACGCAAATCAGACCTCACGTTAATTTATATATTGCATGTGTATTCAAGCAGGAATATAAATTCCGTCTGATGAGACTCCACTGTGGATGATGCACATCAACACATATGCTGGCAATCTTACAGGAGCCTTTGCTATTTTTAGATCAGCTCTTTAATTTTTGATAAATTGTTTGCTGTGTGTGTTGTCTGATTTTCCCATGACTGTGGCAGTGGTGCAGACACTTTCACTGGGGCAGGGGCAAGAAACAGGACCTGTATAAGACAGGAAACGCCTTCATTCACATATGAAAATAATAAACAGACTGATATTTTTTGTTAAAGGGAGGTCCACACAGTAAACTTGTTTTTTAACAAAGTTTCATTCAAAATAACGATAAAGGTTGGGGGATGTGAGGTCAGTGTGTGGTGGAGGTGTGGGATGCATGTCAAACCATGTGTGGTGCAAAACCTGTGTTGTGTGGTGGGAAAACAAAACCACAAACAAAAAGGAGCTGCAGGAGCTTGGCTGTCCAGGGAGAGAAAGAAAGCCACCCAAGAAAACCTGGCTTTTATACACTTTTCACCCAGTTGCAGCCAGTCAGCAATCCCTAACCGAAGAAATGCCAAGCAGGTGACCAGCACAGCAGACCCAAAACAAGAAAGCAAGACATCAGTAAATTGGTCAAATCACACAGCCAGGAAAACACATACAGCCAAGGCCATCACATCCACCCCTACTAAAATATAGAGATCCACTAAGGTCTACGTACACTTCATATCAAGGCCTAAGACAGAGAATCAGTCATTACATTCTGCCAACCCCTGATATGACAAATGTTCAAGTTGTAGGGTTGTAAGAACAATAACTAGCACATCAGCCTGCTGGACAGAAAGGTCAGGGTGTTATGATCAGTAAAAATTGTGACAGGTGTTCGTCAAAACTCACGTAGACTTCAAGGAACTCAATTGGTGACGTTTGAACTTACAGGAGAAGAAACAGACTGGATGGTAAGTATGGTACAAAGGAAGTGTGGGATTTGTTTTTATTTGCATTTTGCACGATTACAGAAACAGTGTCACTACTTGTAGGTTATCACATTTAAGATTATCTGCTGATTATTATCTTGCTCTTGCAGGGTGGCAGACACGGGGCTGCGTGACTCTTGTTAGTTAAAGTGAATCTAAGGGCAGTGCTTTATCCTCTTCCACTAATCCTTAATGGCTGAAATGCTGGCAGAGATTTTGCCTTTTTCTGGTTATTTAGGCAGAAAGGATGAGAATCCAGGTTTTTAGGCACGCAATTTATCAGACACATTAGGGATGGATGAATTCTCATGACATTATTTAATTGACAGCCAAGGACAACTGTTCTTCAGTGTAGCCACAAAATTATTATTATTATTATTATTATTATTATTATTTTTGTTGTTGTTGTTGTTGTTGTTGTTGTCGTTGTTGTCCATTATAGTTTAAAAAATACAATTATATTAACAACAACAGCAATAATTACAAAATAATGAAAGAGACACTAATAATAATAATAATAATAATAATAATAATAATAATAATATTAATGGTAGAAAACTAGGTTTTGACAATTGGCAGATTAAAAGAAATAATGCACACAATCAAACCTTCACATAAATAGAAAGTGGAAGTATTCAAACATGGAACTATGAATTTTAAATAAAATGGAGCATTAAAAATGACATTTCCGACACAGAGTTGGCTGATGGGAGCTTCACATAACATGATGAGATCAGCAGTGCAGCTGTCACCGGCACAGGGTTTAAACTACCTGGCTCCTTTCCAGCTGAATCTGTACGATGGCCAGATGTGAGATATGTTCAGAAAGCATGATGTAATGTATGGTTGCAGCTCCACAGTGCAAGACATGACTTGCGCAGGCACTGGGCAGAAAGCATGCTAGTGTTTATCCTCAGGTTCAAAAGACCTCCATCCTGGTTGGAAAGTAGGCCATTAAAAAAAAAAAAAAAAAAAAAAAAAAAGAGGCCAACAGCTGACTAGCCTGTGGCTGAACATCAAGCACACGGTGGAACTGCACTTTGTGCAGTAGGAGGAGGGACAGAGGGAGCAGAACTGCTCAGTGTGCCAACTGATTTTTCAATTAGACTGTCTGGATGTTAAAAAAAAAGCCTCGATGATTCACTCGCTCACACATGAGGAATAGATTTATTTAAACTCTGTTGCAAGAACCATCCCTATATTGAGTGTGCCATGAGATTGTGGGAAAGTTTCTGAAGCAGTAGTTTGACATAAACTATGAAAAGATTAACATTAGCAGAAGTTAAGGCTCTGTGGACAGTAAAGCTGAAAATATTCAGTGAGAATATAAAATATGCAGAACTCGCTTGGGTTTAGAGGTATTTTACTCCTAAAATACTCCTCTGGTTAAAATAAATACAAGGATGGACAAAAAAAAAAAAGAAACACTTCATAATATCCAACAATCTAATACATTTTTTAAACTTACAGAATTCTGTTATCATGACTTTCTTAAGATCTGTTAACCAAACTCAAGGGCATTATTTGATGCAGAACTTTGCAGTATTGTGAAATACTGACACAGGTCCATGTTCCTGTTATTTTGTCCACTCTAGGTATCATGGATGACAAAGATTACGTATGCCGCTCCAACAGGCTGAAGCAGTGACAAAAAACCCCTTTTGTTTTGTTTTTCACATGCATAAAGTTGGGGAAAAATACTTGATGGAGGCTTTTTTCCCTTCTGGTAATGTTCCCGTCATCGGCAGCAGTTCAACACCTGAATAATTACCCAGTGCTTTTTTATTCTATTATCTCATTCTAGGCATTAATTAATTAATTTTGGTAACACTTCAAGCAGCATGCATCTATAATATATTATGAACATACTTATAATTGGTTATAATGTGCCTGTAGTGATGTATAATCATAGCTACAACCATAACCATAACCGCTTATACCGCCTTAAGTGTGTTTTTAATGTGTTACATGTGTTCAAAATGTGTTAGAATGCTTTTGCTTCATAGAAAGTGTTACCAAGGTTTTCTAAGTATCTAAAGATGGAGGAGTAAATGGTTTGGGAGTAACTAGGAATAAAAAGAAATGAGTGATTGCTTTATAACCAAACACTAAAGGAACAAACTAATGCAGTGCAGTGCTTCAGGGAAACGTGAGGCCTTATGAGCGCTGAGGCAGTAGGCTTTCCTGGTTTAACTTCCACTTTACAGTAGCTTCATTTGCTTGCGTTGCATTTAGTTAGAACCTGCCCTCACTCGGCTGACGGAAGAGCAATCTTAATATTTGACTTTCCTGCGGTTTAAAAAATCACACACGCCGCTGGTGAGTGGGTGAGGATTATATTTAGCCTTGTATTTATCATAATCCA
Source organism: Naso annulatus (assembly GCA_029783625.1). Classification (NCBI taxonomy): domain Eukaryota; kingdom Metazoa; phylum Chordata; class Actinopteri; order Acanthuriformes; family Acanthuridae; genus Naso; species Naso annulatus. Next base: position 23,156,170 of record JAPZDX010000022.1, on the reverse strand, counting down.
TTCCATGTCAGGCACACAAGCAGCAGCAGTACTGTAGTCAGCAGTGGAACTGTCCTACCTACCCAGTTTGTTTTAAACAGACTAAATGAACTCAGATGTCTGTGGCTGAGTTTGTAAATGTTATGAGAAAAAAAAAGTTTGCTTATTATGGAAGCTGTCTGTGAGCTAAAAAGGTGTTTTATGTTAGGTAACCCTCTGTCAAGCTTCTGGTCGAATGACCACTATGCCGACAGCTGTACCTGCTATCTCTAAGCCAAAAATGTGATTATTTTCACTTTTGTCCGACCAAAGAGATAACAACAATGGAGTAAATCACCTCTGCAAACACAATCTTGAATTAGCTTTTTTTAAAAAAGGAAGTTTAGAAAGCCCTTTACTTTATCATGTTTTAATGCCATAACCTTTACCAAATATTGAAAATATCTTCACAAAAGAAGCTGCTGTGATTTTTTATCTCCAAGTGCAATGAAGGACTATTATCCTTGCTTTTATGTTTGGCGCATGCCTTTTTGTAATAAGTTTTCTGAGGTGATCGGTGTTATCTCTTAGCAGCAGAATGTCTCTGTTGGGCATACTTGCCCCTTAAGGGGGGCAAAAAAAAGCAAAAACCCACAAATGCTCATTGTTTAAAAAGAAGTTATTATAATGACACAGCAGCAAGGAAGATTTCAGCAAATGTGTTTTACAGACACATCCCAAATACTCAAAATTAATCTCACATTGTTTAGTTTGAAATACAAGCCTTGCAATGCCTGTGACTATTTTAATCAAATAACGCCACTTAGTTTGAGCAAATAACTTTTTCATTGTTTTATCATTTGTTTGATTCATAACTCTCTCTCTCATTTTTTCTCTTATGATCATTTTAGGATTACAGTAACACTGTCAGGTCTCAATAACTCGTCTCTTGCACAGCTTAATGTTGCCTGCTCATAATACAGGCAATCTGGGAGCTGAAGCTTATTCTGCTTTTAAATTTGTACAGTTAGTCATTCTGAAGATGTGCATCAGTGAAATGCCTGTGATGCAGAAATGTGGGGCAATGAGAAAAGCTATTAAGACACAGTTCTAATTGGAATGTTAAAAGCCCTACATAGATCTATTACAAGTCTTAACATTATGAGCTGTTGTTACAATAATATTTAAATGCCCATTTGATAGTTTTTAGTAGCTCTCCTCCAAGAGTGTTCATTATGTTGTTACTCTCAGGACAAAGATAAGGATGAACAGGAGAGACATTAGCAAAGGTACAAAAAATGAATAAAATAAGTGTGCTTTGTCCTAGTATTGTTCCTAAAGTTCCCAAGATGTCAAATCAGTGACGTCTTCCTCTATATGTCACCCATGCACCAGTATCTGACCGTCATTTTGTTGGTATTCTGGATGGTATTTAAAGGTTTTCCTGGAAAGCAATGAAGATTTGATGACTCATCCAGCACTCAGTGAGCTGAACTATGTGGTTAATCGTATTTTTGTGATTTATCAAACCATTTTTCCATCAGAGAAAATTCTCCCATGTTTGCATTTTATCTTTTTTATTCGAAATAAGACAAAAAAAGTAGTTAAAAAAAAAAAAGAAATGCTCCACCCAGAGACAATTTTCACTAGAAGAATCTGACACCACAATCACAGCTGCACGTGATTGGTGTCAAATGATCACTGATGCGAGCCCCAAAACACCACAGGTTTATGGTGACTGCATGTCTCCAAAGATTCTTCTGCAAAACCAAAACAGAGAAAACTTGTCGATTACAACAAGATTTTTATGAGCATCAGTGTTTGTCACTAAAACAAAAGAGTAAAACATGTATGTTCTATAGCCTGACTATATCTGTAATTAAAATCTTCAAAAAAATATAACAATATTCAGATGTAAAGTATGTCCTCTTAGTGTAATGATTGTACTTCCTTTTCCTCCTTTTTAAAAAGTCACTTCATGACAAATTTTCACCATAAAGTGGAACCAACAAGCAAAAAATACTGTGGAGCAAAATTTTGTCTTTTGTCTTCCTCCAACAAAGGTACTATGTTTTTCTTTCTTTTCACATTTTTCCCCCTCTGAGAGTTCTTCACTGTCACAGTTTTTCCTCTTCACTCACAGTTCTGTTCTTATTTTAAAGCTTATTTTAAAATACATTATAACACATCATCCTCAGTTTATCTGAAGACCTGAGCCTGGACGTGCACCACACAGATGTGCCTTACCTGCGTAAAAGTCTGCTTGTTCCATATCAAAATTTCATCAATAAATAACTGCCTTATCTGTGTCCTATTTATAGTTTTACTACAGGAAAGACATGTACTAAATAGTTAACCGCTGTAGTTCTGCTCTGTTCTCTGTGGCCTTCAATGTTTGCCCTTTTTTTTTTTTTTTTCATGTGTCTCTACTGTCAGAAAATGAACAGATTACAGCTACCTAACACTGGACACATCTGGCTGAGGTCTTAATGAAACCAGCACAAAAACAGCAAGAGACCCGTCATTTTGATGGATATGTATTATGTTTACTTCTCATTCAACCTGGCAGTTTTGAAAAGTAGAGACTTGAAATGGTTGCACTGCAGCTGACTGACACTAACCGTGTATTAGTCGGCTGCATTGTAGATTCATCCTACTTGAGGTGTGTCATAACAGCAAAGATTGACATTTGCCAAATCCTGCAAAGCACACAGATATGATTAAAAGTTTACCAGCAGCATATTTCAAAAGATTCAACCTTACAAATATACAGTTTTTTGCTAAACAGATGTCAAAAGGAATGAGTGACTTAAAAGCTTAGAACCTGAAGGTCAGGAGTGTGTTGACTGACTTTAGAAGACAGCTAAAATACTTATCCCACCCTTTGAAGTGCACTTTAAATCTTTAATGTTTTGTTGCATGTTTCGACTTGACAGCGATGACTTTTACTTTGCCATTTCATTCAAATAATAAAAAAAGCGGGTTCAATCACAAGCTTTTAAAATATTGTAGGATTGTTCATGACTTTTTTTAAATATATATTTTTGCTCTTGTCAACAGATATTGAGACGGTTAAAACAGTGCTGCGTCACAGCTGCCCATTTTGTATCTGGATTTCCACTCTGTCATTAGCTGCAGAATAAGACATATACAATCAACCTTGAGAGAAACAAAGATTTGGTTACATAGAATACATAGTTGTTTTTTGTCTTTACGTCTCAGTATTCGGGTGCTGTAGTTTAAGCAAAATGTACCCAAACAAGTGTAAATTGTGCTTTTGTTGAGCAATATTTTCACACTCAGATTGTTTAGCATTTTGTGTGCTTCTAAGTGTCTGCAACAGCAAGAAAGTGTGTGCGGTACAGACTACAAATAGGCAATAGAGAAGTTCATTGATATGTTTTCTTAAAGTTTTGGGTCAACAATGGAGCTTTGCAGGAAATGAGCTACTGTATATCGGCTTAGCTACAGCAACGCTTGTTACTGTTATCCTTTCATTGCAGGTTTAGGTCTTTCCATGGCATTTTTTGACCATAAGACACCAAAAAGACATGGACTTGATGTAAAATATTGCCAGATATTTAAATATATTATTTTATGTGTTGTTATTATGTACAATGGCATACATAATGACAATCATACTGAGGCCAGTATATAAATATTTCAAATCAGCATCTTTAATTTGAAAAACTTTCTTACCACAAGGTTCATTTTGCCCATTTGTCATGAAACAGTAGATGTTTACAATTTTATATTTTTGTCTGAGCACTTTAAAGGCTTGTCATCCATGAATCCTATGGTCCCTAAATACATTTGGCAGTAATTAGAATCTACTCTTCCCAAGCTCAAAAAAAGAAATAAATAAAAAGTGTTCAATCAAGGTAAAAATAGGAAATAGGTGCTGTTTATACAGTGTATCTCCACACACCAGATACACTTGTTAAAGGAATGTGAGAGATATGTATACTGCACTATCCATAGCATCTTCAGAGTATTTGCGGTTTAATTTTGTCAGAACCATGTTATTGTTGCAAATTGTCCATTTAGTATATCAAAGCTTTAATGTCATCAGAACAAGATTCCTTTATGTGTTGTGTGTGACACACTTCTAGTCATATTTATCAATCTACTGCTGCAAGATTCCTGCACCCTTAAAACATACTGATGTGCCAAACGGATGAAGGAAAGCTTTACTCATCCTTGTATGACTCAGGTAAATAGACACCCTCAGTGGCGTCACTCATGCTGGAAGGGACAATGGCTTTCTGTCTGACAACCACCTTTACCAACACACAATGAGCACGAGCAACTGCTGTCAGCTCAACAGGCAGCCACAAACTGAGCCTCCTCACAGGTGACTCCTTGAAATGTTGCACACACTTAAGGTAACAATGTGTACCATTTCAGTGAAAAGACTTCTTTTGACTTTAACATGGATTGACGTAACACAATATTAATTCAGGAGTGGCTGTTAAGAATAAGCACGAGGAGCAGAAGAGAAGAGGCAGTCAGACTCGTTGAATAGACAAAGAGGCTCCTTTTTATTCCATCAACACAAAATCACCGGCCTATTGACAACATGGTTTTATTTAAGTTTCACTTACAAACAAACAATAATACCTAAATTTAATATTGTATGTATCCATTTGCATTTATCCAGATGGTTTAACTTTTTGTTGTTGTTGTTGTTGTTTTAACTTTTCTAGATTTCTGGAGATAGACTTAAAACATAAAAACAGCGGTAAGTGTTGGGAGAAACCTTATTGGTCTTTCAAAGATCCTCAGTTATTTATTAAGGGGAAAGTAGATGCTTAGCTCAGTGACTAAAATGTAAACGTAATACATGAGAGGCACCAACCAAGCTCAGATTTTTATATTTCAATTATATTTTGTGTGGCAAAAACAATATTCGTCGAAGCACCCAGTTCTAGTGTAGAGCTTTTACCCTGTGATATTTGTCATCTAACACAGAACATTCTGTTGTGACAATTAATTTAGTCCTCAATGCTCACTGAGTTTCAGTGAAAATACTGAAATGGAAGAGAAAAATGTCTAGACAGACATTAAAAAAACACAAATGCTGCAAATGTAGAATATTTAAATTCAGGTTAAAAGATTTCAATTACTGGTGACACAACTGAGCTCCAAAAATGTTCTCTATCCCTAATGCACTTCAAGTGGATGTGGACCTCTGGCCCTTTTCACGGGGATGAGATGCTGTAAGGGTGAGCGAAACTCTAATGGTGATTTTTTGTTGGTACTCTCCTTGTTCCAATGGAAGTAAACAGACAGTTAAAGCTACTTGTAATATGTTTTTATTCTACATGCTTTGGATATTCGTTTTACTTTTATTACATTTTCAAATAATATATATTTATATATTGTTATTTACAGATGTTCATTTTCCTTTTATTTATGTAAAGCAAACTGAGTTGCATGAAATGTGCTTGTGAAATATACTTGTTGCCAAAGCTAGTGACTGTTTCCTGTCCGTGAATCGATGGTTTGCTTTAAAGTGTTGATCATTAACATAATGCAGTTTAGTCTCATTGACCCTTACCTTCATTTTCATCATGATTTTCATCATCTGTAACAGTCAGGCTTGTACGGACTCATTTGTGGTAATTAAATCATATAATTTCAGGATTTCTGTTTTCAGTGTCACTCATGGTGTATGATTATATGTGAACTGAGCTAGCCAGCAGAGCAAGTCACTGACACATTCAAACCCAATATTGCTAAATTAGTTTTTAGAACAGCTGATGAATTAGATTATCGTAACAGGTTTTTGTTTTTTTTTCTTACAGACCTCCAATTTAATAAAGATTCAAAATTTCTTAAGGTGCCTAAGTAGAAATAGAAGCCAAATCTGTTGATTCTTTATGATGAACTCATTCTTTCAAAGAGGTAACATTAATATTCTTTGACTTAGAACAGTTGTAGATGTCGCTCCTGGTTGTGATCAGTTTCTCAGTCAAATCAGCTGTCAGGCCAAAAACATGCAGATTATGATTATGCATCAGGCAGACAGCAGACCTTCTAAATATTCATTTAAGGTATGTTTATGGACTACGAGTGAGAACTGAAAACTCTCAAGGTTTCTGGTCAAAGTTCCTTTCAACTCTCCTGCTTCCTGTCTCCTCTTGTTATATAACCAGCCATACTAGTGGAATAATTTAAGGACCATACCAGGGTACTACATGCCATGTCAGATTGAGAGCTTTGTCTTTTGGTTTGGCTCTCTTCTTGTCACAACGGTGCAGTAAAGCGAGCGAAAAACCGCTCCCACTGCACCAATTCTCCGGCCAGTCTCCTGATCCATAGTCCCCTCACTCATGAACAAGTCATGTCATGAAACTCCTTCACTTGAGGTAAGGACTCACTCCCTTCTCGGAGTGGACAGTCCATCGGTTTTCTGCCGAGAACCACGGCCTCAGATTTAGGGGTGCTGATCCTCATCCCAGCCGCTTCCCAGTCAGCTGCGAACCAATCCAGTGAGTGCTGAAGGTCAAAGACTGATGATGTCATCAGGACAATGTCATCTGTGAAAAGCAGTGATGCGATCCTCAGTCCACCAAACTGTAACCTGATCGGTTGTTCCACGACCAGGGCGAGGTCCGCATTGCCCGCATCCGAGCAATATAACTGGGTTTTAAAATCAAACTCTTTAAAAGAATTTTATCAATTCTTAAATGGACTGTAGCCTCAAAGTTCCAGATTTTTCACTCAAAAATAGTCAAAATATGTATAGAAGAAAAGTCTCAGGAGACACTTTAAACATGCTGTCTGGAATTTTAGATGAGTCCTTGTCTGACTCAAACAGAAGCTTTAGGATCTGTTTAACAATTGAAGCATCTGTTTGTTTAATTCTGCTGCATATAAAATGTATGTTTTCAGGCAAGAACGAAAACTGCTTTGAAATAGGAAAACGAAGTGCATAAGCATGAATACATCATTTCTGTAGCTTTAGGGTTAATGCATATATGTTCATATTTCCTCTAATCAAATCGAAACCTTTACAGTACATCTGACATTATGTTGCCACAGAAAACAGCATAAATCATGGTGTAAACAATATGAGGCAGCTCTGTTGCACTGCAGGTCATCCTGTCAGTGATGTGCGATAGTTGATGAACTTTAGGGCTGCTGTTGGCAAATTCAATCTGCCATAATAATATATACAATAAGTCCCACCAGTGCTCATGTTCCACGTCTGATTATTAAATGCATTATTCAAACTCAAATATCAACTGAATTATTTGCATAGACTCCAACTGTTTTCTCTGAGCGTAATCTGTTTTATTTTTTCTTGGTCGTGTGAGGAAGGGTAACTTGTAATCAGGTGAGCAAAGCACAAAGTTAAATTAGGATTAATTTAGATTTCTGGCTAAGTGTTGTCATGTTTTTCCTGACTGGCAGATTATTGGACCTACACTTAAGCACCTTAACTTTGCTCAGGCAATTTAGCATAAACCTTGAATAATGCTGCTCGATGGAGGGCTGTGCAGTGTGTCTGAGGCGCAGAGAGAACAGAATTTAAATGTCATATAAAACCTTTAAAATTGGCATCACAGCACTGAACGTTTGGTGAGATTTTGGGCTTAATATTCTTAGTAAAGTGCTGTTTTATGATTGTGGCTACCGAGGCAAAGTTACTGAGCAAGTGTGACACTGATCATGTAAGCCTTTGGAGGTTTTGATTAGGGCCTGACATATGTGGGATTTCTGGGACTGATGCTGATACAGATATTAGGAAGCACAGAAGTTCTGATATCGGATATATTGGCTGAATGTGGTGACAAAGACCTGTAATGGAGGCGGAATATCTTGCATTTTCACAAACTTTATTCCAAACATCGGTGCACGCTGAACAGTAAACACTTCACGCTAATTACACCATTTTAATTTACTAGTCCAAGCATTTTTTCCAGCCTTGAAATCTGTTTTAATATTGGCGCATTTTGGAGAACAAATATGCCGATACAGATAAAGATTCAATAGGCCGATATCTGCCGAAAATACCAGGGAACATATATGGCTGCCAGACCTAGTTATGACATATATATACAGAACAAATAATGCATGTTAGCTAGAAGTTCACTATGACTATTATCTGTGTGTGTGTGTGTGTGTGTAGTTTTGCAAACAACTAGTGCAATATTTCACTTTTGCTAAGAGTCTTAACGTCCAGCATTATAATTTTTTTCTCTGCTTCAGCTCCCATAGTTTGCAGTCCTCATAACAATTAGACCCCCTGAATTAGAAATCAGTTCTTGATCCAACTAGGCTGATTAAATAGCATTTTAGGAAGTTTAAATATCACATTAACAAACTTTCCAGAATATTTATTTTCTCATCTGTTCTCTTACAGTCCCCTTTTTCTTCTAACAATCTTTGGTACAAATTGTTCGAAGCGAGTTAAGTGCTTCTGCAAAGCTCCACTGTGCTGCTCTGGTTTATACATTAAGATTTATTTACTCCTGAGGTAGAGGTGCTAGAGGCTTTGTGTTTTGATGCTGATGAAAAAGGAAACAGGGGAAAAAATGTTCAAGCTTCATTGACTGGCCCTGAGTAATAAAATCCTGGAAAACCCAGCATGAATAAATTCAATTTGTATGATAGACTGCTATGGGGTTAATCAATGCATCCAAATACAGTTTTGTTTTATGATAAATTAACTCAGTCTGTGCATGGATAACTAATACTCACTACACATCTATGGAGCAGGATGTACACGTGTTGAAGGAGTTCATCTGTGCCTGTGATTGTACATCCTTTCCCACACACAGTGCCACCCTCGCCTCATTCTGTCCGCATCACAAGCTGGAATGAAAGATTTAGCTGCAACTTTCTCAATTTCAGCCAGTTCTTGGCATGCATTATTTTGATATGTGTCAGTGGCTGCTGTGTTTAATTGGGAGCTGCCTTCACAAATATAAGCCCAGGGAAGAGGGATGGGTTGATGAAACAACATTTCCCACCGGAGAGCAAAAATCTGCCATTAATAAAAGATGGCCTCTTTGTGTGTTTTCATATGACAGTCCATTAGTGGGAGGGGAATATGGGTTCAGGATGAATAGGCAGATCTGTACACTCCGTAATACTGTTATTAGCATCGAATGCATGGATGGGGACAAGATGCAAGTGCGTGTGTTTGTTTTCTATCAAGTATAGCCAGATCTTGTTAACTCACTGACTAATGCAAAATGATATTTTCAATTCAATACTCAAACCGATCATGCATGCAGATGTTGCATGTGCAGGCTGAGAGGCGTCATTCACGCTTTTGCGAGGTCATTCATATTTTGACATTAAAGGCTTTAAATCTAAGTGGACGTGAAGGTCGATGGCAATGAATAAATGACTAATTAAAAAATCACATTGCAGTGTCCTATACATGCCTCCTGCTGTGCATAAGAAAAGTCCCCAGAGACACTCATCACTGCTTTGATTAACTGCTCTATTTAATGCAGCAATTTTCCTTTAAAAATTTCAAATTTAATGCAGTTTAAATTCACGAAAAGATTAGATTAAAATTATGAGCCAAGGCCTGCAAACACTGTGATTTTGAAAAACAAAATTATAAAAAAAATACTTTTGCTGATTTCACAGCACTTTATTCCATGTTCATATCTGGTTGACATTACCATACCGTCCGCTAACACATCAGCACTTTAAATAAGATCTGCTTGAGAAGAATTGGCAATGCCCCTATGGTAGATAAAACATGATGAAGTGCCCTCCAGGGCGCCCTTCAACTGGACAAACCAGTGCTGATTTCCACCAGCCTCTCTGGACTAACGACGGGTGCTTTTGGTATATAAGTCATTAGTGGTCAAAGGCAATTATTCTGTGATTTCAAGTTAATCAGGTAATCTGTTAGTCAGTAAAATGGAAAATAGCATTTTACAACGATCAGCAGTCTCAAATCCAAATTTTCTTGTTTACAGATTTATTAATTAGTTAGAAGAAGTTATCAATTAATCAGACTTACTTCATTGACTGATAAATTTCCATTTTAATGTCTTTAACTGCCAGAGAACCTCCTGAAATTTAAGTTAAACTGAGTAAACGGACAAGTTTTCTTTGTATCTGTAAATAGTAAAGACAGAAAGCAGTGATACAGGTTACCTCAGCATCATAAACTTGATTCAGACAGGATTTATGGCCTGATTTAATAAAGGTTTGCGAGTGTAAAAGCATGTGGAAGCACAATATCATCTGCAAAAAAATGTGCAAACTGATCTCAACTGATCAAAATAGGGCACACTGCAGGAAAAGCGTCAGGTGTTTTAACACAATTGTGCAAAATACAGGGATGAGAAAATTCAGAGACATTCATTTAGCACAAGCATTGCAATTTATGTATATAGGTTATAGAGGAAGGTGTCAGTCTGCGCAGCGCAGTGCAATGCGCACAGATGGCTGCTGTTATTGGTGCGAGGAGGAGGCAAAAAAAAAGGATGCATGGAGAACGCATGTGTACCTTTGTGAAAACATTTTGGGTGAGACAGAAGAAAAAATAATACAACATATCGTCTATCCAGCAATGAAATTTTGGACACTCTCCAGGCTGTGCTCTCTGAAGTCTCAAAGGTAATTTATGCTTTTTAAAATCACTTCTCGCAAACTTAATTAAAAAAAAACAATTTACAATAACAAAACTATGATAAAGTACAATTTATTTTATC
>JAPZDX010000022.1:23126494-23139370 GCA_029783625.1 Naso annulatus | reverse complement strand
TTAATGTTGATATGCAAATAAACAAAAGTAAAATAATGATTGCTCACATTTCCCAAACCTCATCTCAAGTCCTTGTGTCTTTAACATAAATATTACTGGAGTCCAAGTTGCAACTCGCCATCGCTGGCAGAGCGGGAATGAAAGAGGCACCGTTCTCTCTTATACATTCAGTGTACCGTCAAAATGTTTAGAAGCCGTCGCTTTAAGGTAAAACAGTCACATAAGGTTGCTTAAGCAGAGTCAGCATAGTACAAAAATATCCTTTCAAGCTCATTCAGAGTGTTACATGTTTGTTGTGTTATTTTAACTGTGTAACAAAAAGCTTCCTGAAATATGTAGGCTGGGGGTCAGTTCTGCTGACATGCTCTCAGCTTCGCCATCCCTAAAAATACCAAACACTTTGACATAATCTGCTGTCTTAGTGTTGCTGTCGTAGAGAAATACTATCATACTCTAAGCATATGTATAAAATCTATTTCTTGCTTCCTGATATTATCTAATCTTCTTTTTTCTCCTTTTTTAGTTGTCACAGGCTGTAGAAATTCAGCAAATGACCTTAGAAGAGGCCTTCAGCATGCCCACAGAACAATATAATTCAGCTGGTTAAATAAGAACCTTTGTGCTTTTTTTAAGTATGCCAGCTGAATATTCTGCCAAGCGTTTCTGAAATATCTTTATTTACATCGGCTGTACAGCCATGCCTGCCAAAGACCTAGACATCAAACACTGGTGGCCTATTGATTAGAGTAGTCTAACCAAGAAGAGAAAAGCAAGAAATCAAAACTGTTTTTTTCAACTTCTGAGACCTCTGCATTGATGGTTGTTTTTTTTGTTTTTTTTTGCTCATAGCTTGCTTAGGGGTAGCTGAGCGGCAGTGTCTGTCTGAATCAAAATCAGTGACAAATTTAGGAGGCATTCACACTTTCAGTATAAATACTTTCAGTGATTTATGTCTGAATGTGTCATATTTCAGAGGTACCATATATTTCATATGTACTCTTCAGTTGTCAGTAGTCTTCAATTCTTTTAAAACACAGCTGAAGACTTTTCTGCCTTTTATTCAATCAAATTTGAGGATTAGTGTTTCAGAATGAACCATAACTTTTATTCTTCTGTTTTGTCTGTCTTCTATTTTAGATTCTTTTCCCTCCAAATTATATACTTTTACTGGTATGTTAAATGAATTTTTACATTGTCTTGTATTGCTTTTATATTTTAGCTTTTGTTTGTCTTTTATGCTAATTGTGCAGCACTTTGAATAGCCTTGTTGTTGAAACTGCTATAAACATAAACTTGACTTGTCTTCTATGAGAAGGTAAAGAAGCAGTCTTTCTCCTTTTGTTTTTTTGTTTTTCGGGAGCTTTGATTTTCTTAACTGAGGCTCATGATGTGTCGGTTGACAAGCATTAGCAGATAAGAGTTAAAACAACACAACATAGAAAATGACAAATGAATGACAGTCAGATATGTAAGCACCCAATGTAGCCACTGGTCAAAAGATTGTGAAATTTGACAGAATTATAAGCCAGAGGTGGTACTAATTGGGAGTCAGCTCTTTGCAGAGATGAGCCGAAAGAACCGGCTCAAAAGAAAGAGCCAGAGAGCCCATCACCGAGACAGTGACATCTACAGTAGACTAATGAAAGTATGTGAAGTACCTGTTTTGTACAAAAAGCAATTTGTGAGCATAATGCAAACTGCTGTGGAATTAATGTTTAATTAAAACATTTACTGTTTGTTTGCACTGCTTTTGTAAAAGATACTTCACTTCCTGCACCCTTTTAGCCACCTCCATGACACATATCTGCACCCTGCATGAGCAGGAGATTATCGCATCCTGTGAAATCACACCTTTAACCTGTCACAGCTATCTTAATGTTGCAGCTGGCTTAACAACTCCATATGCCGTTGGTTATGCATCATGTTTTATGAGCTAATCAGCTAAGTTTTGCGACCATCCATGCACCCATTTATTCTTTACTACGTTTATCTTGTTCGCAGCTGCAATGGGCTAAAGCCTTCCAGAGCAGTGGAGGATAGGCAGGGTGAAGCCGGGACAGGCTGCCAGTCTGTCACAGGGCTAACACGTATCAACCGAAAAACACATTCACATTCATGCCTACAGGCATTTGAGAGTTTCCAGGACACCTAACTTCCATGGCTTTGGACAGTAGGGAGGAAACTGGAGCACCAGGAGGAGCCATGAGGAAAACACAAACTCACAGAGAAGAGCCTAAATCTTTTTTCTTGATATGAAGCAACAGTACTTAGCACTGAGCCTCCGTGCTGCCCGTAAAACCCCACGCTTCTAAGAATCACACTAAGTCTGCCAGATATAAACAGTGGAAAACAATGTGTAATACTTTCCTCTGAAGTGCAATAAAGTAACAGTGCAAAGTCTCGCTAAATGGGAGTATCTTGAGTGAAATGGAAGTACCTTACACTTACTTATTTACTTATGTACTGTAGGTTCTGAGCTTTAAAGAAGTTTACCACGTATACATGGGGGCACGACACTGACTACATGATTAAAGATCACCGAGTCCCTCTTATCGCCTGTAGACAAGTGTTACCCACCATGTGCTTGAACACGTGCGGCGGCATCAGAGCCACAGAGTGAGGATGACTCACCACATATGCACTCACTCTGTGCCAGATCTCCGGCAAGGCTCTGCCTGCAGGTACACACACAAAGAGAATACACTGACTGCAATGCTGCTGCCTGGAGACAAATGCCTGTCCAAATACAACACTAAGTGCACAGCAAGATAATTAGGAAATAATGCACTGATGCTGAAAATAAAGCACAAAGGAACTTTTGGGAATCAGTTGCAATTACCAGCTTGCGCCTGTTTACACGGCGAATTCATTGCTTTGTTAATGAGTCTATATTATGCCACAAACTGGTCCTGGCAGGAACAGCATGGTAAGGATGATTTTTAAATGAGAATCACAGCAGTTGACTGATGCCAATATCACGTCGCTGGTGTCCGATATCAGCTGATTGCATGCAACTTTGGCTGATTAGCAAGTTTGCTTGGAGATTTGAATATGATAATAAATAATGCATTCAAATTATTAAATATATTCATCAACTCTGTATACAGATCAGCAATATCATTATACATTTCATATTCTTGTGCTGCAGGACTGAAAATCTGCTTGCGTAATTGATCACTGGATGCACAGGAATGCATGATGAAAATATTCCTTAAGTCTGACTTAAAATCTACTCAGTCTTTAGAAAGAAAAAAAAGAGCAAAAAGAGCGGAGAGTTTGCATTAAAATGCTTTCTAGGACTGGGCTGGATATTCACTCTATTCATTGAGTAGGTTTTGGGTGTTTTAAAGAGATTACAGAGCTTAGAACCTCAAATTTTCACATTCTATTAAAGTGGTAATGTCAAAGATTTGAGTTACATCGTTTCTCACAGCACCTTTGGCAATAAGCTGCAATTTCAGGCGCACTTTTGGACCCCATCTCCCAGAGTTCATGCCAAAAACAAACAGTGTTGACTGTATGACGTCCGTAGATAGTCTGTTTCTCTCCTTCAGAACATTGTGATATTTTTCTGTGGACCAGCACTTGTATTTTAACTTTCGCTGCCTGGATGCTGTATGTTTCTTTGAAACTCACAGGAAATGAAAAGTACCATTGCCGGGTAGACACAGTGAGAAAAGGCCTATGGTGTTAGCTCCACCTGTCCTCTGGGTAGGCCAACCCCTGCAGACTGACGTAAAAGGCGTCACTAACTGTGTGCTGCTACTGATTTCGGAAGGGAATCTTGCCACAGTAGGCATGACAAAATATAAAAATTTCATGTCATGATCATAACCTTCAAATAAAAACTTAAATTGAACTTAAACACACTAAAATCACTGAAATATTTGTATTTAAGCACCGTTAAGACTCACATCTTCTTAAAAATCTTGAATAAGTATTCATAATTATTAAAGCCTTCCTGCGTAAATAAGGAAGAATAAATAGTGGTAACCTCATCTCCCTGTCTTCTTTTTTTTTTTTTTTTTTTAATTCATGCACATCTTATTTAATTTCCTTTCAGAGGTGATTCAACATGCAAACCGAGCCTTCAGCCATGGTGACAGGTTTAGGCAATTTAAAATAAATCAGAAAACTAATACAACATCTCATATGACATTTCAGTTTCATGATAAAATTATTGTGAATGTTTTTTATCCTTATGCACAATATTAACAATTATCGTCCCATCCTTACACCACAGACACTCGATTCATAGTACTCAGCAATGCTGAAAATACAGGTGCTTTGATTGGTGGGCCATAGGCTCAAGCAACAATGTTTTACTTCACTCTGTGATAGATAGTGACTTAACAAACACTGACAAAATGAAAATTTCAGAGATTACCACTTCAAACCATCTCCTTTGAGAGACTACCTGTCACGTGTCAGCAGACATGTGTCTGAAACCTCACAAGTGTTTTCTTCCCTTCCAGCATAGCCGTGTATTTTCACTTCATTGTCCCACATAAACATGTACATGGCTAAGACGTTAAATTAAAGCATTTTGTTTGAGAGATGAAAAGCCTCATCAAAGCCTGAGGAGATGTTTGAATGGAACGTAATGCGGCACAAAAGAGGAAAATAGTTCAGCCTTGATCAGGTTTTCACTATGTGGACTGAATGTATTTTTAAAAGTTGGTGCTTTTGCTTTAAAAGAACTGTGTATTTTTCTCTGCCTGCAAAGATCAATCATCGTCGTTCTTTAGCTTGGCATCAGCATTATGCTCGAAGCCTCTCCATAACGTCTATAGGGTCACATCTTCATTCTCAGAGAGCCCTATTTATTTTCTTTATGGGAAGCGACATTGCACGGCCATGTCGGAGGCTTGTCAGCCCATTCGTTTGTTCCTGACTCTCCATGTTTTCTTGCATGTTGTGTTGCATCAAAATGGTAAAAGGAGGATGATTGATGTATTCAGACCCTGTTCTTTTACCCTTTCTCTTCCCAAAGCAGATCTCATTGATTTTCTGAAATGTGGTTGGGAATCACAATCATTCCTGAGAAAGAAATAGCCAAGAACATGTCAGACGGGTGAAACAAAGTCCGCCTGCCACTGCTGAGCTTAGCTCACCGGGGAACCCAAACCGCCATTCCAAAGGCTGCCTCTATTAAAATCAGACCAGAGGAGGAGAGCAATGCATTTTCATGCACAAACACCAAAATGCTTCATTACCTTGGAAAAGCAAGGGTGACTGCTCAGGGTTGATAACAAAATTGCCCTCAGGTAAATACTATGGTACTTAAAAGTGCCATTGAGAATAGTGCAATGATCGATCTATAATTGAGAAATGCTTTCTTCTGGACATTACTGTCAACAGCATTTCCTGTGTATATTAATGGAAATACATGCTTATAATTTCTGTAATATCCCTGCCGTGTAAACATGTATTCACTCATTTATCTCCATGGGTCATTTAAAATAACCCTTTTCTTATAAGCTTTTCTAAAAAAGCAGTCCATGTTCAGTAAAACCACTTCCACCGTGGACGTGTTTAATAGTTATTACTAATTCTATTATCACTGTGAGATGTCAGATTACCTTCCAGGCCTATTGTGCCATTTCAAGCGGATATACAATTCACGGTGCAGGATGCAGTGGATCCAAGGACCCAGGGGTAATCTGATGTAATGAAAAAATAATAAAAATGATGAAAAAGACCATCGCAATCCGAGAGGGGAAAAATTTCTTTGGCTTTTGATACCATAGGGGTCATTTACATATGATCCTGGGTAAATCTCCAAATCATTACGGATGATCCCAATGACTTTCGCTCTCTTTCTCTGTATCCCTGCCTCCTTGTGTGATAGATTTACTAGGCGGTAACGATGTCTCTCTCGTGGAATGGACAGTGCAAATCGTTGCAGGTTCTAAGCCAGCCGACGGAGACAGGGCTGGCTGGGCAGAGTGATAGATTAGGGATTTTTAAATACTCCTCCTGGTGAGTTCTGCTGCGGCCAAAAGAGCAGCTGGGGTTTTTCTCACTCTGCAAGGGGGGTGGAGAAGGGCCACAGATGGCCATGGGCCCTGCAGGTCAACGCTATTCAAAGATGCATCCTGGAGTGAGCGGGTGCATAAATTAATCAAGGCTTGCGGATGCACTGGAATTTACTGCACTGCGTTCCGCAGTGATGAAGCCTGCACTTTAAATCCATATTATATATGACACATAAGCTATTAAAGAAAACTTCGCACAACTGTAACTGCTCTGTCAAGCTCACTGGAACGTTATTACTCCTTATTGATTTAGCTATCCATTTTACTTTGTGCACAGCAAGGAGAATAATACTGTGTATAAATAAAATAACTGAAACATCACTGAAAGCGCTGCCACAACAGTGGATCATTTTCGATAGTGGGCCATTTAGCAGCATTTCATCACTCTCCTTACTTACTTTGCATGTCCCTGTATGTAAGATCACCTTGTAATTTCTGTTCCTTTCTTACTCTGCGGGTTTTCAGCATTTGGAGTAAAATGTTTAAACTTTATGCCATTTTTTAAGGTGAGCATAGAGAACTTGGCCTCTTTAGTGCTCTGTTAGTCCCCACACGCTGGTTTGAAAAACATCAAAGTGCTCACTGAAAAACCTCTTTTGTGTCTGACAAAAGCTGCTTATTGGCATTCAACCTAACATGACCCAACTTTGAGTCAAATCACCCATCTTGGTCTCTTTAATCTGCATACAAATAAAAGGACTTGACTGCATGCTGCGCATGTGCTAATCTTTTACCTCAACCAGTGTCATGGTAACAAAAATGAACATGTGGTTGACAGCTTGTAATGGTCCATTTGTTTTGGTAAGGCAACAAAATTACTTGATAAGGTTTTGGAAAAGTTGATTTGGATTAGAGTATGTTAACTTGAGAGTAACATGAAGTAAATTGCATTGACAGCAACATGTCTTGTGCTTATTTCATCATGAAGGGATCCTTACATGGATGAAGTATTGTTTATTATAAAAATGTAAAATGTAAGCATACTGTTGTAAATGCCTTTTTCTCACATGGTAAAATGTATTTTCCATGTAAAATAAAGGCACTGTAAGGCAAAATACATTTGTCATGTAAAAGAAGGGCATTTTAATGTTGTACAAAACTTGCAGCGTGCTTTGGATTGTTTTAAAAGAAACTGGCATCTTACTTTTTTTTTATTGGGATCAAACTCCATCCATGTAAGGAGCCCTTCACAAGACGAAATAAGCACAATAAACCTGGAATATTCACAGAGCGCCTGTATGTGATCACCAAGAAGCCCAGCAACGCTTCCACTCCATTGAAATCACCAATACATCACATCTTTCAAATAAAAGACGTCTACAAGTCAACAGTGACTTTTGTTTGACATGGTGCATGAACACTAGTGTACTGTGTTTGTTTGACGCATCCATCAACCCTGACCTTTGCTGTTCAGAGGCTTTTCACTTGTACTAGCCTACGTCACCTGATATTTTTTACCGTCTTTAGAAGCATCTGACTCTCTATGTTACTCAGAAGGATTTGTGTACCGCCAGCAAAAAATAAAACCACGTTATTTGAACGCAGATCAAAGAGAGGGGACTTTGATTCCACTTGTCTATTTCTCTGGTATAGGAAAAGAAAAGTGGGGTGTTTTCATTAAAACATGAACTATTGTTTTTATAATACAGTCTGATTTAGAAGTGACCAACATCAGGCTGCCTTGTTGGCTTGAGTACCTTAAAAGAGAGTGAGACTACATTTCAACATGCGTGCACATCTTAGATTAAGAATTTGCATAAACCTGTGCACAGGCAGGCTGCTGGGTCATGCAATTCTGGGTTTAAGCAACATGATCTTTCTGAATGGGCTTGCCTGACACTGGAGGTGTCAATCTGGCATGGATTACTGAGGTTAGTCACACTACAGAGGGGGCATGACTTCCAGGTGGATTGTAGAAGCTCAGACAACAGTTGTTGTTGTTTTTCCCTCCAAGCTTTGGCTGGAGTTTCAGCAAACACAGAATTTATTTCTGCTTGCCTTTACAAATACTATACCAAGCATTATTTAGAGGAATCACCACTAGCTTGATATAAAACACAACTGTTAGGTCTACCTGTCAGGCCGGTAATTTTTAAGGGAGCTCTCTTATGCTTCGTAGTGTGTGTGTGTGTGTTTGGACATTTTTTGTCGTAGCAGGGTAAGGTGTTTTGATGGAATATTTTTCTGTATCAACTCTCATACACAACACCATAAAAAACAGGGTGCACCTCTTGTCACTGGCACAGTGTTTTGCCTTATCTGTCATTATCTAGTTCTCATGTCAAAATAAAGAGACTTTTGTTCGTCAAAAACTTAAGTGCACTGTTCCCCCATTGTGTGCAGAATGTGTGGGACCCACACTTTGGTTGCACACTTCCATATTAACTCTCCCTCTGGAGCTTTCATGTGTCAACCGACTTCTGGAGGTGGAGGCGCCAAGCGATATACAGTGGCAGAGATATGATCAAATGCATCAGGAGACAATACATGTGGATGTGCAGTGAGAGCAGAGTCTGTTCGTGTCAAGAGAAGAAGAAAAAAGAGAGAAAGGTGCGCAGTATGTTACCTCAGGCGGAGTGTCATCTCAGCTGGGAGGATTTGTATCACTGTTTTGATGTTTTTCACTCAAGCTTCAGTGTACAGTCTCTCTGTACTGTAATATACTTCTTTAAAAGTAAAGACAAAAGGCAGTGCACTTCTATTATAGTATATTTTTAAAAAGCACAATAGTAAACTGAGTCTTATACTTGTATTGCTATTGCTACAGTGCACACTTAAAGGACCATACCAGTCTATTTTTGACTTCTCACCATTTGCAGAGATTATCCCTATCTTCTACGAATGTTGTTAAAATTCGACCATGTGTATATTTTAGTCGATCTCAGAATGCATTTTAAACTCCATTCGCTGCCATTCATGTTGAAGCAGGGGATAGAAACACTATAGGACCCATGAAAGTTGCAGGTATAGGTGATTCACCCTTCTTGAGAAAATGTTTGCGTTGATTTGGTCAAAAATTGATGAGCGAGAGAGATGGGAGCCAGGAAAGTGCATTGAAGTGCATTTCTCCGCACCGGTCAACAAGCTCCTCTACTCGTCTGCCCCTTTTCTCATCAAATATCGAACTCTGTGTGTGTGTGTGTGTGCATGTGTGTGTGTATGTGTGTCAGTCTCTGTTAACTGACAGATACATATATAGACAGAACAACCACACTATCAGTGAACGGGG
Organism: Naso annulatus; assembly: GCA_029783625.1. NCBI lineage: Eukaryota > Metazoa > Chordata > Actinopteri > Acanthuriformes > Acanthuridae > Naso > Naso annulatus. Next base: position 23,130,103 of record JAPZDX010000022.1, on the reverse strand, counting down.
GTGTTATTTTGACAGTTGTTTTATTTTGAAAATTGGCTGGATTCTCCGTGCCTTTTCTCTGCGTGACTTCCTGTCAAGTACGATCTGCTCTCGTCTGCTCTGTTCAGCTTGACAAAGTCGCTTGCGGCTCGCAGAAAAAATAGAACAGATGCCGAAACTGGCGCTGCAGAGCGCTTCGCGCCACAGCGGGCAGTGTGGACAGTCAGATTGGATTACATGGGCGCCGAACAGAGACTAGCTCTGCGACACGACGCTTCGTGGCACGACTGCATCCAGTGTGTTTTAGCTGTTACAAGTGCTGCCTTCCTAGCTCAAATATTAGCATGAAGAAGAATTTTGACACAGATGTTCATTTTAACTAATGTTGTCACACATTTTCGGAAACTTTCTGTAACGTTCATTGAATATGGACAAAATATAAACAAACAAGATATCTCAGAGATAAAGCTATTGTGGGAAAAATGCATCAGGTTTGTGTCACCTATGTGACCGACTGACAACGACATGTAGAAACACTGGTAAGGTCCTTTACATGACATGATGATCTGTAGTAAAGGCATGTGGTTGTAGATCAGCATAAGAAAATAGGAGGTAATGTGGGATGTTTCACCTTAATTAAAATCGACTTAAACTTTTAACTCATTTGAGGTGTTTACATTCCAGAGTTAAATGTAAAATGAAGGTCGATCAATCAGTCCCCAGATGGTAAACCACAAAGGTTACACCGCTCAGCATATTAATCCATTCCTTCAACTGCAGCTCTCTGTGTCTAAGAAGTAAAGTGATACGGAGTAGCTAAGAAGACCTAATATGAAAATCGTTAACTGAACAGGTTGGATAAAAAAGGTTCCGGGTGTGTATGACTGCTTAGAGGTCACAGTGACATGTTTCTTTCAACGATCACATTGATTCACAGTTAAAGTGGTCCCATATCTCTGTTAAGATCTATGTAGAAATAGTAACAGTGTCCTAGTTTCACATATCGATTGTGTATGATCAATGTTGACTGTATGGAAGGGATGTTCAAAATATGTATCAGGTGTCATTTGCACTTTGTACATGGAAAAATACTGTAAAGCACTGGGTAGGAATAAACTGTGGTGTTAAAACAAAGTGAGAGCCTGTTTCTGTGCTTTAAGGAAACATTTTGTACCATACTGTTTTACTCATTTAGACGAAATACATTTTCCTTCTGAAGAACCACTAAAACTACAGCATGATGATTGCTTTTCTTCGTAATTATCTTAAATGGTCTTTAGTGGCAATATACAAGTATCTTGTTGTTTAAATTTCTTTTTAAAAAGTGCATTTTTTCCTGTCTTCATCTAAACACACTGTGTATTCTTGAGGTTTAACAAACAAGATGAATGCATCCCCTTTCTCATAAAACATTTGGCTTGTCGGTGCCTTTAGATGAGTGGAACAGTGTAAAACCACTGGTGGACCATGTCACATGTGTGCACATGAGCCCTGACTAGGTCTTAAATCAATAATCAATGCCCATGACTGGTTACTTTAAATCTCGCCTCTTAATTTCCTCTTCAGTTGATTCTTGACTGCTCATTGCAATGAGAGTAGGGGTGGGAATCTCACAGTAACTCATGATAGGATACGATACGATTTGTGATAAGTGGCCCACGCTAACGATAATGTTACGCTATAGCGATCGTGCCATAGTTGATTTATTGCAATCGTATAATGATACATCAAGATATCTGTCTAATACAAAACGCATACATACATACACAAATGAAAACATTTTGTTTGTCTTATTGATGTTGTAAACACCAAAGTGGATCCAGACTTTAGTCTTAAAAGTGTCCGGGGCATCTCATAGCTTTAAACTCTTTTTACTGCTGTCCAAATTTATCCTGCTGTCAACTTCTTCTTTGGCAGATTTATTTCTGTTCATGTCACCCACATTTATGTTTTAAGTGTCACTGCAGAGACTCATGAAATAGTGACATTCATGGGTCAAATGGGCAGGGAAATCTGTTTACAGCACTGTTATTTTATTTAAAATATCAATATTTGGTGCCAGAAGTTTGACAATCATATCTTACGAGTCAGGATGACGATGCATTACCGTACCTATATTTTGTCCCAGCCCTAAAGTAGAGCATTAATTAATTCTACGAGACTTTTACTGGTGCAAGTTGTCCAAGAGTTTGAATTTTATTTCTACTGTTAGAATGACAGCATTAATAATGGAATCGTGGGTGTCAATCGAGAGGCCTGAGAGGTCATAAAAGTAGAGTTATGGAGGGACAACCAGGGAGTTCAAGCTGAGAGCAGGACAGGCAAGTCAGAGCCGGGCAGATCTCCGCCTCGTGTCGAAACCAAACTGTACATGGTGAAGTTATTGATTAAATGTTCTCTTAAAAGGCCGGTTGGATGGAGAAGGTCACACCAAGGTTTTCACAACAGGGGAATGGAGATGCATTTGACCTGTCAGCGGAGGATAGGCTCTGAGTGGGCGCACAGCCCTTCTGTTGTGGAAAGAGACAGAGCACTCTTCTTAAATGGGATCTGGCCATGCTGAAACTCACTTGGCTCAACCTCCACGGACTGAGGTAATTGTCGAAACAATAAAAAAAAAAAAAAAAAAAAGAATTTCAGGCATTTTCATGCAAGAAATGTACAGATGACATGTGTGGTCCTGACAAATACAACTGCAGTTGTCGTCAAATATGCAGTGAAGACTTGATTTAAATGGCTTATTATGATTCCAATGATGGGAATGTAAACAGTGGAATAATTTGAAGTAATTTACCAGAGGACATAGTTATGAGTGCAATCATATTTAAGGCTCTTTGAAAAGGTTAATGTGAGAATAATGTGGACAAAGTGTTTCCTATTAACAAGCAAAGCATTTCTCCAGAAAATGTGACTCACATCAAAAACAGTGCAATGGTAAAAAACAACTTCAAACATAATTAGTATTTTTTATATCAGCCATTTGAAAGCATCACGACACCCCATTCTAAAGCAATATTTTGTCGAGGGGTGCCCAATTAAAAAAAAATAAATAAAAAAATCTAGTTGGTATTATTTGAAATGATATTGCTCTGCAATATGATTTGTGATATCAGAAAGAATGTTTTTTTTTATCATTATTGTCATTTTTATTGAACAAAATACTAAAATGATGGTGTGATTTTTGCAGGGATCTTAACCAAGACAACTCTGCAGCACTGCAGTGTTTTAATTAAAAAGGAAAAGGAAAAGGAAACCCAAAATTAATTTATCAACCTTTTAAGTTAAAATGTCAAAGGTGTTAGGAAACAATGGCCCACTTTCATGTGTAGCAGATGAGGAGCTCCACTTAAACTTATTTGGTCAATTATATTTTCCCAACCTGGAAAATTTGAAGTCCAATACTACCTATCTTTAGGGTCTGTTTTAGTCTCTTTGGTTGTTAAATGCTTCATTCTGTTAAGCAGCTTGTCACCATATTGCTCTGTCCACCATTTGGTCCTTTACAGGTGTATGGTGATGTATGATTGATTGGAAAACCAGAAACTGGCAGAAACTGATGAAAGCCTATTGACACAGTGAAGTCACCAGCTGTAGAAACAAAACAAAAGGCTGAAGGACACTAAAATGCCA
>JAPZDX010000022.1:23096485-23109393 GCA_029783625.1 Naso annulatus | reverse complement strand
ATGCACACCTGACACACGCATGCACACAGGAGACAGCCAACTTGTCTCAACAATATATAGCACAGTGACTAATGTGTATGCAGAGCTCAATCTGTAATCCACACACATCCCACGTACACTTATACATTTCACAGAGAACTTGTCACATGCTGAAATCTTCACCTGTCTTCCACACGTTTCTCTTGAGGCTGCAGATGAAAAAGCTTTTTGCAGCAACCTTCCCCTTCTAAACGTGTGATGACAAGCGTGGGTGTTTACCTCGGCACACGCACGTGCAACATCTCTCTGAAAGGTTCAAACAGACGCCAGAATACTCCCCTTTCTCTTTCGATATTCTCTGTACAACCCCCACCCCCAGCCCCCTGCATCCCCTCGCCGCGTGCTCCCTCCTTCCCCTCGCTGCAGTGGTAATTGGGTATGACACGGGATCAACAGGGAGAGAGCGAGGACGCATTTGAATGCGCCGAATGTCGTCTTACTTGCTTCTCTTTTCTAACCTGCTGCCTTCCAGCCTCCAACCCTCGCTCACCGCTGTTACCGTAGCAACATCTGCGTGACCGCATCCTTCACCCTCCCTCCTCCACCCCCGTGTCATTGCTTTTATTAAGATTGGCCACTAGTGCCCAGATGTGTGTGTGTGTGTGTGTGTGTGTGTGTGTGTGTGTGTGTGTGAGGTGCATAGCAGCGGAGCGTTGCCTAACTCTGTGCTCCAAGCCAATTACCACAGCCTCACCACCGAATCGAAAGCTACAACTGGGGAAGAATTACCATGAGAAAAGAGAATGTGGCTACTTGAGTCAAACTTGTTACATTAGGTCAATCAAGTACATTACTGCACACCTGGGTACACGTCAGTGTTGCTTAACTGTAAATTGAAACAAAAATTTTCTGTTTTGTCTCTACAATCTAACTAAAGACTTTTTGTTTTTAATGTAATTCCAGCTCAGGCCTGAGGGCAGCAGTCTTCTCCTCTGCCCTCTTAATTATTGCAGTTTTAATTCCCACGGCTGTTTCTAATACAAGACAAGACACACTGTCTGTGTGAGCAGCGCGTGTCTCATGAATTGCTTGCTTTTCATTTCGGTGTCCATGATTACAGCACAAACAACCTGTGTAAGATGTGCGGCTCACGTGTGTCATCGAGAGATTCAGGCTCTTGCCTACTTATTTATTGTGGTGTTTATGCTTCCCGTGCAACAGCAGACTAGGGAAATGATCTGTTAACACTCTTATGAACATCACATCTGCAACACTACATCTTTCAGTAGAGTTTCATCATCTATATCTGTGGGATAAGTCTCAAGAATATGAACTTTAGGTGAAGGCCTGTGTTTTCATGACACTCTGTCTTTGTCTTCTCTCTGACAGTGTAAAAATCATGTCATCATCGTTATCGGCTACAGCGATTATCAAAGGCAGAGCTGATGTAGACAGACAGGGCTGGCGGTAGCAGCGCTGCACCAGCAAAACTATGTGGGGACACAACAGGAGTGCGAGCCGCATCACTTCACCAAGGAGAAACCACATGCACTGCTCTCACAGCCAGTGTGTCGGACGTTGCTTAAAATTGATGTTTTTCTTTGAATGTCCTGCTGCACCCATTATCATTCTGCTACATGGGAGCAAACACTCTTCAACAAACTGTATTGTATTTAAATCAATCACAATCCTCTTGGGCAGCACTAAGTCTTAGAAGAAGCGGCACAGCCCTGGCAAAACAGCAACATGGAGACTGTCAGGTCTAAAAAAGTAGTTACCTTATGGCGGGCCTATACCCACAGTCCATGTCTAGTCTACATTTGCGATTTCCTTTTACTCTTTTACAATGAAAGCCACTCCATGCTGCACTTATTAAATGCATTTAATAAGAACTAGCAACAATAGAGTTCCAGGTAGGAGTAAATTAAATATAGGTCCAGTAAACAAAATTACGAACAGCATTGCTGGATTGGAGTCAGAGGGACCTTATGCATAGGATTTATTGGCCTATTAGTGCAGCTGACTAAAGAATATGGTATCAAGTTGTTGTAAGAACATCCATGAATAGATGATCATGCTAAAAAGATGGCAAAAAAGTCAAAAGAAGAAAACAAGGCACCCACAACAGTTTTTTTTTTCCTTTTTAATAATTCATGCTTCCTATGTCATGAACATTGGCAGCTTAAAAAAAAGTGGGTGAGACAATTTAACGGGGTGTCTGGGGTTGCTCCCCCAGGAAATTTTTATAATGATTTATTAATTATGATGCATTTTAACACGTGGTTGATACTTTTATCTGACTGGTGGACCAGTCGGGCTATCATTTGTTAAAATGGGGAACCCCTTTTACAAAGAGACTCAGCTGAAATTTACTGATCTCTACTACTAGCAGTTAGTAATAACTTACTTTGCTCTTTTTATAAAATGTCCTTATGTGCACGTGCCTGGGGAGAAAAACGTGTCAAACCATGTTGCCCAAAATATAGAGGATTCTCGCCTCCTTCCTCATCTTTCTCCTCGACCAGGCAACATTAGCGGTGCTCTCTTCTATATCGTTAGAGGTACTGGAGCTCTGTGTCTGCTCATTGAGATTTGATTTGATTTGATTTGTATGCAATCAGCAAGGTAGCAGTTCAAACTTGGTATGGATTTGTTAATTAGATCAATCTCCCAACAAAAAAGTGGAATGGATTATGCAGCAGTGAAAATTTGGTATGGAATTTCATTGACAGAAGCATTCTGTTAGTGAGCAGGCAGGTGTATTTGACTGACAGACAGCGCCTCTGAAAAGACCACCGAGTGGATGCACTGTCTTCTTGACATGGTAAAAGTGTGAGTGTGAGTATGTGTGTGTGTGTGTGTGTGTGCGCGTGGGGTGGGGGTGGGGGGCTAAAGGGGGCCGTGTAGAGTGCGCCCTCTTGTGTCAACAACAGTTGCATGGCTCATTCTCTCCGATGCTGTGAGCAGAATGTCAGTGTGCCACTAAAATAATTTCATGAATTACAGTTACAGTAACAACATAACAAAATATCTTTATAATTGCAATAATGAGCATACAACCCACCTACACTGTCAGTAATTCATTGTTAACCATAAACAAAGCCTGCGATCATGATGTGACCGTCACCAATGCACTGAAAGCAGACATGGATGGAACTGTCAGGTATGTTCATCTTTATATCTCCTTAAAGCAATGCATTGGCACTAAATCACACATGACCTGTTTTTAAGTCCTCTACATTGCTAACCAGATCCCAACCTGGACCTACATCTGCATTTTTCTCTGAGGGTGCACTTACAGTGAGCCATTGTACTGTGCCCAAACACGTCTGACTCCAAAGTCCAGTTTGTTCGACTAGTTTGAACGCTTCGTACCATGCCCAGGCCAGCTTGGAAGAGGTGGGCTTCAGCATGGTATGTTTGCACGTTCTCATGAAATGAAGTCATCGATGCAGCTCAGTGGAGTTCGGTGAAGACATAAGCACGCTCAGGCCAGGTCAATGTGAAAAATCATGCTTCAGCACAGTAGAAGACAACCCCGCCAAGTGTGAGTCGCTCTTAGGCTCTCGGTCATCAGCTTGCCTTGTTAGCTGTTTCAGGTTTTGTTTTTGTTTTTTTAGTTCTCAGGATATCTGGACAAGATTCCACACAGCTGGCAAAATCTTTTAGTTTTTTGGTTCATTAGTTGTAAAATGTTGCAGCTAACAGTTTATTGTGGTTTCACTGTCAAGATTTTCAAAGAAAAAACCTCCACACGACATTTTGTGCCTTGATCTTAAGGCTTTAAACACTGCAGTGTAGCTTGTTTCAACTCATTTTATTACGGCTCTCTTATTCCAGTTGAAAAGGTGACTGAAAATATATGAGTCAGTAAATATAATGTACTTAGCTTTACTATTCAAAGAACAAAATTGATTATGCTTTAACTACTTCAGTCAGAAATGAAAAACTAAAGACACAAAGACAACTGCAACATGATATGAATGGTTTAATAAAATTATACAGTGCATCACAGGTTCAATGAATTAGCGTCATGGCCAGGATTACCTGAGCTTATTCCTGTGTTTTTAAAAAATATATAAAACCATAAAACTCAAAAGCACTAAAACTCAACCTGTTCTTCTGTCACTCAGATCACAACAAGGACGGTCCCTATTCACTTGATTCATCCCATACATGAAACTTTTCTTTACTTTTTTTTTTTTTTTACTTCAGCAAAAGCAGCAGAGGTCCAGATGTGTAACTGAAGCTCACATTCAGATGAAGGGGGAATGACCCCGAATGGATCCTTACAACTTAAATCTCAGAAATACCTGCGGCTGATGTTTAAAATAGGAGTGAACTGAAAACGTAGTGACTCAGACCATGAATGTAAGACCTTGGTCAGACTGCAGGCAAATCTGTTTTGTTTAAAAGATCAAATATTTAAGATTGAGTGTCAGCACATGGAAGTACGATGAATCAAAAAATGGAGATACGTCATCTCGCTATCCAAATACTAGCGCTGACAAGTCACGGTGCCGGACTCCACCACAGCAGACAGACTCAGCAGCGGAACAGAGCATTAAACATTACGATGTTCCGTGCTGCAGTCATGGCAGGCTTCGGAACGCAGCGAGAGGTTTGGCGCCGTCTGCAAAGCAGTCACTGGTGGGAGCATGTCCATTCAGGTGAGCAATATCCATGGAGTGTTAACCAGACAGACATGGACAGAGGACGCATCTGTAGAAATCAGATGGGAATCGCATTTCGAACCACCTCACCGTGTGGTTTGGATCTGATTTGCAAAAATCAGATTTCATGTGGTTTTTTTGCTGTTTAGACTTAATAAAATCAATCTGGATATGCCAAAAATTGGATTTGGGCTGGCAGTCTGAACAAGGCCTAATACACAAACACATTAATCTGTCTCAAGAGCTTCCCTGACAGCTGAGGAGAATACAAGAGCAACTTTACTAGATGATGCAAAGGATAAATAGCATAATTTAAGAAAAAATAAAAACAAGGCATGCTACCAGCAAATCAAATCTCTCATATTTTAAAACAGGAATACGACAGCTGCTGCTCTTAGTGCCAAAGTAAAAGCCTTCGTCAAATGACTTTATTACCCTTTCCCCCTCTTCATCCATGGTTGACCAGCAGGTTCTAAGAGAAAAAGAGAAAAAAGAAAAGAATTAGTCCATTTGCAAGTACATAACACTCTCTGACCTTTTAGATGCTCTTCAGTGTAAGGACTGTCCATTGTTTGAGCATACTATTACAGCTTTAATTGACCACAGCTGAAAGGTCAGACCTGATAATATCAAGGTTTATTTCAGAAATGGAGAGAGCTGAACCTGTTGACCGATGTACTCAGGCAAACATCGCTACTCCACATATGTTTTCATGTTGCAACAAATTGCAACTACATGGGGTAGACAAGTTCAGATTTTTTTCTTGCTTGCTTTCAACCTCCCTCTTCATTGATGCAGCCTGTGCTTGGTATTTCTTGTTAGAATTTTATAGGACAGGTTCCCTTAACATAGTTTAACAAAATAAGTTGACTTTTTTAAATAAATAAATAAATAATGTAATTAAAGTTTTTGCATGGCATTTATGTATTCATTTATAAACAACAACAACAACAACAACAACTACAACCTATTAGCCATTTTCTGCTACTTTAAAAATAAAACTCTTATATGATAAAATTCTACACTGACCACAGAGGATGGCATCAAATGAAGAGTTAATTTGCAAAATCCGATATCTCCATTTGTATTTTTTAAACTTTATGAATTTTTATTATAGGCTATATTAATTATTTTATTGTTTTTTTTAAATATACATATGTTTATTTACCCTGACAAAAATTTTTATTGTACTAATATATATTTTTTTCATTTATGCACTCCAAGCAGTTTCAGTGAAGAAGTTGTATTTAATTCATTTTCAGAATGGCTTTTATCTGTTTTTGCAACGAAACTCCTCATGTATATATCATAAATAAGGTAAGTATGACTATGTGATTTATTGCAGATAATGACTCTGATATTCTTTTCTTTGTCACACAAGTCAATTTGAAAACATCATTGAGTGTTGAGCCACAGGAGCCTGCTGAGGTTGCTAATACATCTGTTATCATCTGCCCTCTGACTGCCTCGCTTCAGATGTATTTTGGGCAGTCATTTGGGAGAAGACCCTTGAGCAGACCCTGGACACCCTGGCCTGGAACGACATACAGCCCCGGGGAGCCTGATAATAACATTCATTCCTTGCAACATAGTCTCAAGGGGTTTTAGGGACATCACAGTCATGTGGTCGATACCTCAGAGCAACATGGTTTTAGTGCAGAACCTGGTGCTGGTTCCCTCTTGCTGCATTTTTTCTCTTGAACAAATTGTGCAAAAAACATGGACATATCTTTTTTAAAATATATATCAAGGGACAATTACATCCTTGATTTGAGTTTACCATTACCGCCACATTTGTCACAGTGACCGCTGTCCACCAATATCTCAACTGTTAAGCAAGTAACAACAACCATTACTGACACGGTGTGTCAGACAACCTGTCCAGGATATTTTGCTGCATTGGATGTATGAAAATTATCCTTGCAAAAACTTTCATAACCAACAAAGAAAAACTTGAAACGAAACGTTCAACACATGAAGACAAGAAAAACATGCCAAAAATATTACAATACAGACTTCTAAGCATCAACCCTTTCTTCTGCATCCAGTTCACGTTAACAAATCATGAAGTCTGGGCTCAGTCTAACACCTGAAATAGCCTGAAAGCAGACGATTAAATGACTTTTGTCTGTAATAGTCTCTCTGGCACACTAATGCTTCAAGTGAGTGAGATAAACAGCTTAAATATACTGACACTTTCATCTAAACTAGTAATAAAATTTGAAGTGCATTTCATGCCAGCAGTGTTCATTTATCTAGTAGATTGAGCAAATCACTGCTTTTCCAGGTGAGATTCTCACTATGCAAACACCAGCAGACAAAATTTAATCTGTTTTTAACTGCCATTGGGCAGATGGTTCTTGTCTGTGAGGACGATACAGCCCAAACGTGAATTAATCTCTTTTTTTTTTCCCACTTTCTTGATTTAGGAATGCTTTTTCAACAGTTTTTCGAAAGACTGAATACAAACCAAGAAGAGCATCAGTCCTCTGCATTTTAATGGTTATCTTTCTGCTGTCGTCTATTTCAGCCAGACAAATGGCTGTCATGAACACCATGCAGCCATGGTATTGTTGTAGCTGTCTGTGATGACTGGCAAACAGTGTGACTGCGGAAAAGTGTTCTCAATTTGTTAAAGTGGCAACTGTGACAGTGAGATTACAGAGCACTAAAAGCATTGTTACAACACAGACACAAAACGACTGAAGACACACTTTGGTTACAAACATTAAATAAGCAGAAAAAATGGACACAATCCTGATTCCACAGAAGTTTGAACACCTTGTACAACTTGAATTAAAAAAAAGAATAAAACATTTGCAAACAAACTGTTTACCAAGAACTTTTTTTATGAACTGTAGGGCCCAACTGATGTGGGATTTTTAGGGCTGATTCCGACGTCAATACAAGGGGAAAAAAAATTTCGCTCTCTAATTTATCAGTTGGTTAAATATATATATAATATCGTCTGAATATGGTTATCAAATATTTGTGACAAAGGTACATCAAACAAACATCAGTTCACTGAACAGTAATACTTTACTCATTGGTTAAAGAACTGGCCATCCGCTGGACAAACTACACAATTACACCATTTTAAATCACTAGTCCAAGCATTTTTTCTGGCCTTAAAAAACATACATACTTGGGGCGTCCGGTGGCTCAGTCAGTAGAGCAGGTGCCCCATATACAGAGGCTGTGTCCTCAATGCAGTGGCCACGGGTTCGATTCCACCCGTGGCCCTTTGCTGAATGTCATTCCCTCTCTCTCTCCCCCCATTTCCTGTCCACTCTTCAGCTGTCCTGTCCAAGAATTAAAGCTCAAAAAAAATCTTTCAAACAAAAAAAAAAAACAAGACATACATACCAAGACGGAGAACATATGTGCCAACTGGGATATATCTATACAAATGTCTGGAAATGTCGTATAATTTACCGTGTGTTGTCAGTACACTCAGAAGTCATAGATGTCAGTCAGTGCTCTTTTCTTGAAGGTTAACGTCTTACTTTAACCCAGTTACTCGATTTCCCTTGAGATTCCTGTTTAAGGTGATGGTTAGAAAAAGGACACGTTAATTGATTGATTTTTTTGAACTACTGCCTGTTGGGATGCCTCCGTGGTGAGAGTGGTTTGGTAGATCTGTTTCTCTCTCAAATCCCACAATGGAAACTAGTCCACAAACATTAAGAGAAATCAATGGAGTTTCTTTGGCAGCTTTGAGAGAGGTGCTTAGCATCACAGAGTGTTTGCCTGAGGTGAACATCCCAGAGTGTATTATGGTGTTGTTCCATTGCCCTGTTCACATCCACGAGCTGTTCTAAACCCATTTGAAGTGAAGCACACAGGGTTTTAACAACTATCAGCACTAGTGTGAATAGCCTCCTAGGGCCCTCTCGCTCTATTTGGCCGTTGGAATGGCTTCTCTCCTCAGTTGAGCATCTACTGTATATTCCACTGTGAGTGCTTCGAAAGGAGTGTTTACATTGAGGGAAGGTGCTTCATCCGGCACTACACACTGAAGCACCATTTTAAGGCTAAAGTTTCGAGTTCATCCCTTCATTATCAATCCCATTGCATCTGCAGCCTATCCACTTTTCATTTTGGACTTGAAAGATCATTGCAGAGTGGAAAAAATACATCACAGCTGATGAAAGGGTGTTTTTTTTTTTTCTTCCTGCTTCTCTTTACTTTTATCATTAAATCTCAGCACTGACAGAGACTTCAAACTTTCATTGTCGCCCCGGGTTCAACTGAGACTCAAACGCTCTTCCTCCGTGTGATTGAGGAGCCTCATAAACTGCACACATCTCGGGTACATCCCTTTGGTCCTTCTGAAACCTTACCTCCCTCTGGAGGACGGTGGAGGGTGTAATTCACTTTATAATATCAAATAATCACTGCTTGTGATTCTTGTCTCCTGGCTAACTTGTCGGGCAGGAGTTTATGGCTTTTAAAAGCAGAGGTGAGCTGCCAGGAAGAGAGAGCTTCCGCAGCTGTGGCCTGAAGGTGACGAGGCCCAAAGTGGAGCTTTGCCTCCAGGTCATTGAGCAATAATGAGTGTTATCAAGCAAGTGCCAGAAGACAAGTAACGCAAGTGGAATTTATGAGAGGCCTTGCAAGATGACCCTAAGCAGGACCAGCCATTCTTCAGTGACAGGGCTAAGGCTAGAAGAAGACTAATATGGCAGGATTGTGATTAAATAGGCCCTTGATTTTATAGGCTTTGGCACCAACGGGCGTTCAGGATTTATTGGCATAGATATAAATTGTAAAAACTGAACGCTTCACTGATTACTGTATTCAAGGTGATCTCTATGTAGAAAAATAAACAAAAACAATCAAAACAAAACAAAGTATCTTAATCTACTTCTTGAACAGAGAGATACAGGACTGTTAATTATTTTTTTTATCAAGCACTACAGTGTAATTACATACAAAGAAATCGAATCCCTTTGATTCTAATCATAGATTAGCGTTCCAGCATTACTTTGTCGACCAAAATCTAATCTAATGTTGTTAACATGAAATATCTTTAACAAACCATGCTAACAAAAGCAGCCAATTGTGTTCTTTCCCTTTTCCATTTGTCCCTGTGTTATTCAAAGTTGTTTCTTTCCATTTGTCAATTTCCGCTCCTGTTGGAAGGCAGCAGTGCTGCCTTTAAATGCTGCCCATGAGTCATCACCCTAACAAGAGGGTATAGCTTCCTTTGAAATTCAAATTGATGATATAAATAACAATGCAGTGCTGTGCTGCATCTCAGGTTGTATATTCAATTTTTCGAGTATCCACTTGTTATGTACAAAGTAGGAGAAGAAAGCTGCTAAAGAAGAAACGGGAAACAAGGAGAGAGAGGAAGACAACAGCAGTATCACCTAAGATCTGTGGAAGGCTTCAGTCTTCAAGGTTCTCTGATAATGAATCTGGCTGAGGGATCGATTATTTAATTATTAGTGCTTCACATTAATCAAAAGACAGAATAAACATGTAACATAGCAATGGAGAATTAACGGAGAATAATATGGAAAATATTGTGAATCATTGTAAGAATGTGAGGAAAACAAGAAAAAAAAACAGATAATTCAAAAAAAATTGAAAAAACACAAAATTACAAGAATGAAATAAAGATAAAACAATATAATGCATCAAATTAAATTATTAACTAAATCATTGATTGCTGAAAGATATGTACTGTAGCATGAAGGTAATGGAGTCAGGATGCATCATCTCTTTAGGCAGAGATGCACATTTGTGTATCATCCACATAACTATTGAAACGTAAGTTGCGCTCTAATAGAGCTGCATCGCCACTGATGTCCCGATTCAGTTTGATAACTGATTCAGTTAGAGACACAACAGTTACCAACTTTGCTTGGACAGGAGGTTCTAAGAAAACCTACTGTAAATTGAACAAGGAACCCTGTAAACCTGGCATATCAGTAAAAAATAATAATCTGCTTATGTTGAAATATCATCAAAGGAAAATAGGGGAAAAAAATGTGGCCATTCAAAAATCCATTAATGTGTTTGCGAGGTGCACTAAATGCTCCATTAATTTCGCTGTATGATATCTTCTGTAAGATATCTTAGGGACAAGTGAGGCAAAGTATCTACCGTTAAGTCAAACTTTCTTTGCTGTTTAAGAGCTGCTTGAATTTGTATTTCACTCAGGATCATGATTTCCTCACCGCAGTCTGTGCCTGAGACACAGACTTCTCCATTGTTAAATTTTGGCTTAACAAAACAAGTGCAATTGCTTAGTGTTGCTTCAAATTGTCTTCCTGCAGTTTAAGGTCTTTAGTTTAATGGAAAAAGTGAAGCTGCCGCACAAGCTGTTTGTGTTCTTTGATAAACTATTACTCACCTCACAGTTTTAAAGATTTGGCTCGGGAATTTAGAGTCAAGCCGACTGCTATTTTCATTAAGAACAAACATCGCTGTGGCACTGAGACCTGAACCTCTTTGTTTACACACATTTGCACCTCATAAACAAAAGCTTTAGAGTTTGCCTTTCCGCTGTTTTTGATTTGAGTATATACAGACAGCCTTGGTGTATTGTGAATTGTTTTTAACTTATGGTTGCTGTTCTGGTAAAGATGTAAACTCAATGATCTGATGAGTTAACCCACTATCAGGGCAAAGTGTACAATACACCCACTGCACCACCAGCGCAGTGTCACACTTTGCAACACATGAAAACAACATGTTCTCATTCTGTGGTCACTTTAGCAACAAGAGATATGCAACATTCAGTCACACTTTCAAAATAAAATTTGCCCAGATTCATTTTAGTTGATGGCTGCAGTTTGGTTGCACTGTAAAATTAACATTCAGCTGTGTAAATTACTTGGCATGAGGTGCATTCCATTCATAGTAACTACCTGTGTTAGGCATCTGGGTTCAAATAACTTCTTCCTTGTAACAATCAAATTTAACTGCTTCACATAGGAATCGAACCCAAGCCTCCGCTCTACCCTAAACTCTGCCCCATGCCAGACTTTCTTGCTCTATGTACTGTTTGTCTTCATGACCATTATCGCCCCCTGCTGATTCTACACTTTAATACACACTTTTACTTTTACTGCCTAAGCAAGTAAAAATCGCACTTTGTGGCAGATAAAATGTGAGACTCGGCTTCGCAGTTCACTGAGGATAATGCCGAGACTACCTGCATATATATGCTAAAGGTGACATTGAGTCATTATAATAAAACTTGAAATATAAAGAATTATCAATAATGATGCTATTACAAGCAAGAGGAATTTGCTTTTGGATACAAAAATAGAAATTACATCTCTAAATCCGAATACATTTTAGAGTTTAGATGTCTTTATCCATTTAATATGCTTATGGTACATATGGTTACCATCAAATTAATAATGTGTTTGTTTTGTTTTTTTACCTCAGCAGGTTAATTTTTTTTTTTTTTTTTTTTTTTGTGATTATTTTTTTATTAATGAAAAGTACTTTTTGTTCCTTTAAATGTTAATGGAGTGTGAGATTATGGGCTTTTACCTTTGCAACAGTATTTATTTAAATATGGCAAAATCTATCAAATCAAAAGCCTCAGAAATTTTTTTTCTTCTTTAATTTTTTTTTTATTTATTTAACAACACTGAACATTTGCAGGTTTGCCAGTGACCACATTGTGGTGACAACAGTCACCTGACGCCATCCTATCACATTGTTTTTGACTATCAATTGCACACAGCTCTCCCTTTTAATTGGGATTGAAGTAATGAGCAGTCAGCTAAGTTTCTAAGACACATCTGACAGTCAGTATTCATTATCAAACTAAAGCTTGCAGCACCATTTAGCTCTTCCACAGCTGATGGACCTTACACTGGCACATTACTCACAGCATGACAAAGAATGGAGGGATTCTGTCATGACTGTTTAGGATATCCATTATCTTTTGGCCCCAAGATGATGCACCGAGTAACTGAGTCACTGAGCTGGTGGAGTGCGTTCAGATGACTTTGATGTTTGCCTTAAACGCAACTTATTAACAAAATCAAGGGCTTGCTATGTCGCTTGCTTGACACATATTTGCTATTTGTGACAGGCACAATACAGCCATTTGTGTCAGAATTCAATAGACCTAGTTTCCAGGGGATTACTATGTTACAGCTCGGTGTATAATAATTAAATGTGAATCTTCATATTCATGCTGCAAAAGTAGGCTGAAGTGATAGATTGTATGTTTCACACCTGGCCTGTGTTCTCATTTACCATGATTAATAGCTGCCGCGCGGC
>JAPZDX010000022.1:23075149-23087118 GCA_029783625.1 Naso annulatus | reverse complement strand
AAAATAAAAGTGTTTTAGAATTATTGAGCATACGACACAATAAAGAAGATTTAGATTATACCATACAAAGCTGCTGAGAGTTTTTATCATCAATTTTATTTTTTGTTTTTATGATCTACATTATCTGTTTTTATCAAATCAAATCAACTTTATTTTTATTGCACTTTACACACAACACAGTTGATCCAAAGTGCTTTACACCACACACAAAAAATATAATAAAGGAAAGAAACAAACAACAGAGAGGAGAGAAAGGGATAGATAAAATCAACAACAACAACAACTATAACAAAAAGGAAGAATATTCAATCGGACATGGTGCTGTGTGTGAACATTGGCAGCTTTACAACACGACTTTGTACACCATGGGATTATGTTAAAGACACAAACAGGTTGTTGTTACATTTTCCAGCATTTCTGGGACTTCAACACTTGATACTGTGCAGAATGATGATTATATCGGCTGTAGTTAATGACAGAAGAAATGGCAAGCACCCCTTCCTCCTGATACTACTAGCTAACACTAACGTCCCAACTGTGGCTTTGTGTCTTGATATAACGTTAGGAGCTGTGCAACACAACCTTACAGACCTCCATATGATTTTATGAACCCAGACACAATGGCGTTAGGTTTTCCATCCTGTCTAGATCCTCCACAACTGATATAGCGCAGCAAAAACAGTTAAATTAGTCATAGTTAATGATAGAAAATGCCAAGTCCCCCCCTCCTCCGAACTGGCTAATATAAGCAGGCTACTCTGACTCATTCATGTTGCTTTCATTTTGGTTCACAAGAGTAACGTTATGTTGTAAAAGGGGAGGAAAGAAGGCACTATATTTTTGCTGCGTTTTGTTTACCTGCGTGTAGCTATTGAGGGATGATGAAGATGTGTTGCATGTCAGACGCCTGGAACTGCAACAGACAGAATGCACACTCACACAATGCAAATGATCTCTATGTCATGGCAGATTGTGGACACATTCTAATCATTCATGTTCTAATATCGTCATATCGCACATGCCTATGTGACATTGCAAGCTCCAAAACTACTTCACACTATAAAGCACATCTAAATTTGAAGGCTTAGCCTTCATCAGTTGAATAACTAAACCTAATAGCCTCCGGTATGGTTCTGATCATTACTGAGGATAAGTGTTCTTTACTGAAAAATCCATCCAAAATTAAAACAAACTTTATTAATAATCACACTGTTAAATATTAACTGAGGGAGACCTTTAAAGATATAGCATTGGCTTGCCACATTGCATTGAACAATGTTTTTTTGTCACAGGCAAGGTTATAAAGCAAGAGCAGCCACAGGCTGCTAAATGATACAAGCAGTCTCACTGGATATGGTCTATTGTGTCGAGGACAGCTGACAGCCTTGAGCCTTTCATACACACAGTAGCAACAGCTTTTTGTTCAATTATCATGGTAACAGTGATGCAATGATTCATTCAGTTGCTTCAATGCATTGATTATACGTATGTTCATAGACTGTACATTTAACGTATGAGAAAATTCTTTGTTGATGCCGACATGACTTGACTGCTCCAGAAAAAATTACAGGTTTTTGATTCGACTCAGCACAGAAATTAGCATTGTAGAGGCCAGTGGTGACTCAGAAAGTAAAGCCGTAAAATTCTCACATAAGCTAGCTAAATAATTGTCAGCTTCCATTGGGTATCCTCTGGTTGAACTGCAGACACATTAAGCAGCACAGAAAAGCCTCAGAGGGAAGATAAGATTCCTGTCTATGAGTCCTGTGAAACTCTGCTGTCGATGACGCCTGGGCGACTGTAAGGTTGCCATACATACAAAAACATACATTTTGCAGGAAATGACACTGCATGTCGATGCTTTGGGTCCTATTAGGATGAAGGACAGGGTTTAAAACTCCAGCCCTACAGCAGTAAACTGTAGAGTGCCTTTCAATGGCACTTACCTTATTTTATACTAGACATCATAGAAAAAAGTGAAAGTCATGGATAAAAATTGTTACCATGTCTAATCAAAACATCTCACGTTTTATAACTTTGATTACCATACTGATTTTCTTTGGCGCCACTATTCAGTCATTAGGTATTTTGAAAATTGGTTATAAGAGGTTTTAAAATGTTGAAATTTCCAAATTCAAAATTACTCACATCAATTTGATATTTGTCTCCAGCATGAAGTACTATTTAATAACATTTATTTGATGTCATATGTCGTGATAATGAGGCACAAACTTGCAGTCTGTGTTGATGACAGTCCAACATACCAAATGAAGTATCATTTATCTATTCATTATCTGTAACCTCTTGTCCTTGGCAGTGTCATGGGGGGCTTGAGCCAATCCCAGCTGACACTGAGCGAGGGTTCGTCCTGGATAGGTCACCAGCTCTTCACAGGGGCAAATACAAAGAGACAAACAACCATTCACATTCACACCTACAGGCAATTTAGTGTCACCAATTAGGACTGCCAGTTTAACACTGTAGGAGGAAGCACCTGGAGGATACCCATGCAGACACAGGAAAACATGCAAACTCCACACAGAGAGGTTGGGTTTAAAACCATGACCTTTTTTTGCTGAGCAGCAACATGTTTACTACTGCGACACTGTGCTGCCTTGGAGTGTCTTTGACAGCCATAAAAAGACACTGCAAAGGGAGAAAAAGTTCAAATATCATTGTTTTCTGCACACAGCAGCAAGTTACTGTAAACTTCTGAAGCACACAAATCAATGTGGACGCCCACCCTTGAAGATCAGATTTTGAAGTCAAAGTACATTTGCCTGCTGTCAGAACACAGCGTTCTAATCCATTTCCCCATGACTGTAGACATGGGCATTCATCTGAAAGTGCCTGAATAGACTATTAATCACTCTACAGTGGCTCAGAAAAGTGCAATTTCTGAACGTGGAGTAACTTTGGATTTATATGAAAACAAGACAATATTGAGTGCCAACAATTAATGTGCCTGTCACTTGTTTTTTTCAGTTTTTTGTAATGAGGTGTCCTGGAGGCAGAGGTGTGCATGTGGTAAAGTTTCACAAAATGTACGGGAATTTAAACTGGAGTTATTCTTGGATGAAATTTGTCGGTGGAAGAAAGGACACGTTTTACAAGCCAAGAATTCATTTGAGGGAAAAGCAAAAGATATATATTTTTGTGAAATTATTCTTTCTAATTAGAGAAAAATTTAGTGTAGCGCTATGGACTCATTTAGTTGGGTATGAGGTTTGGATGTGGTTTATTTAAAAAGTAATGTCTTTGGTCAAAACTGGGCCCTTGCAGTGGATTATTTATTTATTTTTTATATGTATAAATTTCTCTACTACACACACAAATAGGATGCATGTTAATCTTCACACTTGGCAAGACATTTGATGGCCAACAAGTGTTTTTCTTGTGTGTCTGACTGTTCCATAAATTCCTGTTCACTATGCCAAATTGAAAATAACATCACCTCGACTTGAAAAACGTATTTCTCCATTAAAAACCTCTCACTGAGGGCCTAGTTTATAGTGGATTTAAATTGGGTTTTAATCAACACACTCACAGATTCAGTGCCCCCTTATGACATTTCGGCAAATGAAATTCAAACGCACTGACTCACAAAGCAGCAGTATTTGATGGGCCAACTTTCTCCATTAGACAACCATGACCTCAGAGGGTGGTGCTAATCCTTGTCCCAAAAGAATCACACTTCTTAAATATTCCAGCGCACAGTGGGGTTCATCTCCTGACCATGTCAGAGGACATTCCGCAAATGGTAGAGACACCATGGACCAACATACTGGGCACAATCCATACCTCAGTGTGTCTTGACAGGGACAGGACCTCACCGTCACAGACGAGTCTGACTCCAGTAAAACAATTGTTGTATTGGCATATTGTGGTAAAAATGGAGCATAAACTGTTTTTTTGACTGGAGGATAATTAAACATGGATATCCTTTATCCGCATTTTTACCGTATTTATACGCTGACTCAAAGATTATGACTATGTATACAGGTACCTGCAACTGCTGGAATGAATTTCGGAGGTTGAATATTATTCAAAAAGTAATAAAATCAATAACAGTGAAATCTTAAAATTACTTTTTGAGCGTTATTTTTTAATTAATGTGTTTGCTACAGTACCTTACTTGAATCTCACCCTTCTCACCCTTATGCTTCTAGTTACCCGCGTGTGGTAGCGAAATGCTTTATCATAATGAACAATACGTTTTACAACCTCAAATCACAATATGACACCATGGCGCAGAGCAACCCTCGGACAACGCCAGTCCTGACCAATTAAGAATTATTATTTCTTAGTATTATTTTTCATTTCTTTATTGGTTTTCATCATGTTGGAATGCCCTCTGGTGGACAAAATGTGTAACAACCACATATCGATAATAGCGCTGACAACTGCATAGGATATTATGTTTGTACATACAGAGTAAATATTAATAATAATTTGAGCATAAAAAATGTAATATAATTTGAATATTTCAGATAATACTTCAATTCTGGCAAAATGCATTCATATGCATATCCTGTGCAGACAGCACACAGAGTTTTAGTTAAGAACCTAAGCTGAATTATATGATTCAGGCCACTTTTAAGGGACCAGCTGTGTGTCTCTGTGTGTCACAGCTGAGTGGGAGGAGACGCTGTAGAAGACCCTGGACATGTTGGATGGACAGCATGTGCTCCCAAGCAATGAAGCTGCAGAGTTATCAACAAAAAGCTGGAGAAGTTGAGGGAGGAGGAGACATTTTGGCTGCTCACCTTGATCTGCTGTCAGTACGAACCCAGCCTAGACAAATGGAGCGAAATATAATAAACAGCCATCTGAAAACAAAATCACAGATGACCTTTGACTGATTTGTTTATGTGTTTTTTTATGACTTGGTGCTGGTGTGTTAGATTTGTTCTGTAAGTCAATGCGCTTTGGTTGCTACACATCATATTTGAATTTATGTGGCAGCATGCTGTATGGTTCAAACAAGTAATAATCCATTTTAATTTGAATTCCTATTACTACTTAAGTTATAATGATCGGTAAATCTCCCGCTCAGAGACTGGCATCTGTTAAAAAAAAGAATATCAATAACTGACAATTTAAAATTCTGGTACTTTAAAAGGAAGATCATTTACAACAGATGAATCAATCAAACAAAGACTTACCATGAGACCAGATTTCAAATCCTAAGTGAAACAAAAATTCAGTGTCTTGATCTTAAAAGACTTATTTTCATGCTCAGTCACATTTTGGTTGTGTTTAAGCCATAAAACTAATTTGTGATGTTTAAGCACCAAAATTACTTTGTTAGGTTTAGGAAACTATCCCAAGTGCAAATAGCATTTGTCATTTTCTTTACCAACACATGTATTACATGCTTTCACTGGATAGAGGGGAGCAGGCGTGCTTTGTATTAAACCTCGGCCACTGATGGAGGCTGCTCCTGTTGTAATGCTGCTGTTCCTCCGTAAGCCTGGATGCACAATGAATCACTAAAAGGTTTGACTGAAGTTGTGAAGACTTTATTTCTTTCTTTTTTTTTAATCTGTAAATGTTTTTGATGCAAAACGCAGCTGCCAGGACTCCCCAAGGAAAATCAAAGGCTTCTGCTTCCAGCCCCGCTCTCGCAGAGATCACGTCACAGGGAATCAACATTTTACTTCAAGGGTTCTAATAATATATGATTGTATGCCTGAATGGGTTAAGGTTTACTGAGGACAGCGCTTTAAATAGCATCACGGTCCGAGCAGCTTATCAATAGAACAGGCTTCCTAACATGCACCTCACAGACTTCCGAGTTATGCTTGAGGGCACTTACATCCTCGTTGGCACCTGGGGTTTTCCGCTGCACACTTGACATGCACTCCCATCTGAGACTGCTAGTGTCACACTTTGGCCCGAGGGTTAAAGCCGACCAGGGGAGCAAAGGAGTCAGCCTCTCTGCCTCACCTCCCTGAGGAGTGAAGCGCATATGCATTGTGAGCATGAACTGACTGGGTTTGTCACAACCCCCTCCACTCATATACTCACACGCCCCTTACCCTCCTTTCCCCCCCTGTCATAGTGCACAACCTCTGCATCAGCTCTTCTGTCATCATCTTAGGTACAGCTTCAAGAGTAGTGTGAAATGCAAATTTAAAAAGACAGCTGAAAAAAAAGCACTGGAGATTATTAAGTAGTTTAGTAGTAGTAGTTTTGTCTGTCTACCAGATGGTCCCAGTGCTTTATGGTCTTATTCTAGTGTTTCACACAGAGATCATGCACTTGCACCACAACAAAGCCCTCCCTATTGTGCCGCCCTAGTGTGTGATTTTTGATACATCTTGTGTCACGTAAAACACTCATAAGGTAGCGCTTTCAAACAATGTGGCAATAAACTCATTTACGCTGCCTGTTATATGGTGGTTGATCTTGTCTCTGCCAACAGTTGAAGGAGTCCCCACCCCTTGTTATCTTCTCTAGTTTTAAACAACTGAAATTTTAAGATGCTCTTCTTCTTTAAGTTAGCCGCTAATGGCTGCTAATTGTTTTTAAATCTCCTGCTAGTGAGTTGCACATCAACACATCTTCAAAACATTACACTCCTCAGCTTTTTGATTGGATGCTTTGATGACAATAATGATCTCCATTTTGATTTTGTAAGTTGTGCAGTAGTGGTGCAATATTCCCATCTCTTACAGGCTGCATAGAAAAAGTCTAAGACAAACATGTACAAATGTGTAATAAATTTAATATATGAAAATATAGATATTTTCCACCCTACTAAGAGCAATTAACATGTTCCTGGTGAAAGCTGTCAGCTGGCGTTTAGTGCAGTGTACAGTCATGAAATCAGAGTAAGATCTCAAGAGTGCAGTGTGACCTGTACATGGTCTGCTGGTTTTAAGGCCAGGTCACATGGCAGAGGTTTTGCGAGGGGGGAGAAGTGGTCGAGTATACAGAGTCCACACAGCTGGTGTCTCAGTGGGAGGCCAACAAGGCCAGTTAGATGCACACAAAATGCTCAAAGGACACTTCACGCAATTACTTTTTTGGTGAGAGAATCATCTCTAGTCAGTCTGTAAACTGAAATATGAGAAGCACAAGGACTAAATTCAGACTAAAATGCAAAACACAATTAAGATCATTCTGCAAAAACTTTGGAGGTTTTGTGTGTTTTTCAGTCTGCATGTATCAAACGGGATGCACAAAGACTCAAGTAAATATGTTGTAAAAATAATGCTCATGCTCATATCTTATTGACTTTCCTCAAGCAGCCACGTTACTGTGTTCAACATGGAAGCGAAATACATGCCGCTCTACTTTTAGCTCTCCATCTCCGGTTAGCAGATATCAAAGGGAAGACAAGCAGTCAAAATAGAATAACTGTTTCATGAAAAGCATCACCAAAATAGCTTAAAAATCATGTAATATTCATAAGCGCCTTACAGTAAAGACTACACCACAGTACAGTCAGTACCTAAGGGTTTCTATAAGTTTTTAAAACGCAGTAGTACCGAATGTTTCTGTGCCAACGGCTGTAAAGGGGTAATGGTTTGTACACTAATTTACTTTGTCATTCATTCTCCATTTTCTCAGAACATCACTGAGTATTTACAATGCAAGAATGTCTGACAGCATGAATATGTATGACTCAAAGAATGTTTGATAAATGATGATAGGGCACGCAACACTACTGCAGTTACACTCCTGCTTGTACCCTCTTTGTGCCAATTACACTTCACCTAAAATGACTGTGTCTTTGATGTCATATGAAGCAAAAAACGTTAACAGCATGATTTGCATGAGATGATTAAGAGCAAAGTCACCTGAGGGTTTTTATCTTCCGGTTAAATAAGACTCAAGTCACACTGAGAGTCAGTGGGCTTCAACAAACAGCGAGCCACAGTTTCTGAGTAATACAGATGATTCAAGACAAATATGTGCACATTTGCCTGTTTACCGAGTGAATGCTGATACAGATTAAGGTACTAGAGGGTAACAGAATGGTTGCAAGATGAGGGAAATTATTTGAATTGCATATATTTGTTTGATTTACTTTTTCTATTTAAAATTAACAAAGAGATAAGTACCAATTCTACATAGGCCTGATATATCGCCAATACACCCTAAAAGATTCATACTACCAAAAACTTTTTATGCATCTTTTATACATCAATATATGGGTAAATATTCCTATTTAAACTAAACTAAACAAAACAACAAGAAAAAAAAACTTAAAGACAGCAACAGAAACAATTTGTGTAATTCCCATTATAGTCTCTCGAGCAGCACATGCATCTTTACAGATCACAACAAAAAGTTGTTTTGTTTTTTTCATATTATTTATAGTATCATAATTAGGGTCATAAATAATCACATTCATACCTCAAGGCAATCAAAGCAATTTAAGAAGTGAGAATCTCCTAACATAGGGAGACAATGGAGTCATCATGCATTCAAATTCTTGATTTCTTTACATTATTTCTAATCATATTCTGATTTTCTAAAAGTTAACTGCATTGATAATTTTTTAATTTGAAATCATCTTGCAGTCTTCTGCCTGTTTGAGAATAAGAAAATAAGAAAATTTAAAGAAAATGTGAGCTGTCTGAATTTTTCTCTCAGCCCCCAAATCGTTTGAATTTAAATTTATGTTCTAGTGTGTTTAATATGAAATGATGTTTGGATAAATGTGCATGATTTAATTCAGATGGCCTCAAGTACGTTTCGGTGCAGAGAGTTCGCTCCCACTGCGAAACTAATGTGAAAACAAAACAATTCACCTTAAGCTAATAAGTTGCTTTGAACCCAATAACATCTGTAACAACACTGACATCGTGGTTGGGAACCATCAAAAACGAGTGTGACACTGCATGGCAGGAGAAAAAATTGATTTTGCGCCGCTTGATGGAGATGAACTAATTAATTTCCTCAATCTGAAAGTTATGTCACTTGTCACTCAGGGGTGGATGTGAAAGGCTCTTCTCTGACTTTCTCTTTTGTTTTCATTCTTATTGAAAATAGCTTGAGGGCAGCAACTTTCCTTTCAATTCCAACTACTGAAGCATTTCTCGCTCAGGTCAAACTTTGGGGTAATTTAAATGAGGTTTCTGCAAGTTTGACTGACAAGTCTCACAATACAAACCCCGCAGCATCTCCAGTGAAGCCAGACAGTGGGAAACTCAGTCACTCATCTCTGTTAAACATCAGCAACAAAGTTTTCATGTAATATTTGTTGTCATGGACTCTGATAAACCCTGATTGCACACATTACTTGCCTGATTGCACTAATTCAACTGGAAAGCAACCAAACTACACAAATTCTCATCCTCTTCATCTTGTCTCCCTCTTCAGCAAAGGCTGTGTTTCGCTCAAGTTGTTGGCCCTGTGGGCTTTCGTCTGAAAGGATATTCAGTTCTGTAAGTGGTGCCATCTCCAAGAGAACTAGGAACGACTCTGAATTATACTGCTGACCTTCCACGCAGAACTTCAAACCTCCTCTCGTCTAAATGAACTCTGACAGAAGAAGACGGGACCCTAATCAAGTACAAGCACTTTATATTGATTTCCGAAAAGTTTCAGCAAATGAGAGTTTGGATGGTGTCTTGTCATTTGGACTTAATGGTCTTCACGGTCACAGCCGAGAGGTCTGAGATAGAGGTATTGTTCTCGTTAGATTCCATCACAGAGACTTCTGCGTGGTCTCATAAAGTAAGAAAGTCTCAGATTTTGACAGCAGGAATGACAGGAACAAATGACAGAAAACAATATCACACTGTGTGGGCTACATTTTTTTTTAGTTCTGCCAGAGTGTGCTATAATACAGGACAAGCATATGAGCAAAAGACATTTCCCACTGACTTACTAAAGGGGATTAATCAAATCAGCAATCAAAAACAATTAGTCTGGTACATTTGCAAGATTTAAAAAATACAGAAATGCTCCTCAATGTCTCTGTGTAATTCAGATTGCACTTTGCAGGCCTCAAAATGTTTGAGATTTCAACATTCACTGTTAATGAAATGTAAATTTTCTTTGTTTAGCGCTACTGACAAAATGTTTTAAGTGCCTTTCGTGCTCATAAGTAATACATGGTTGATTTAGTCATTTTTATATTGATTTATTGAGATGTCAGCATCAGCTGTAATCTTTTTTTTTCCCAGGCAGATGCAGAAGGTTTACTGCATCGGGACAATTCTAAGTTTCACCTTAAAATATGCACCAAAATCGATTCCATAGTTGCTGCCTTTATTTCTACATAGAGCATTTGACTTCCCCACCAACTGGTATTTAAGTAGCTTAAACAAGTGATTTAAGTGCATACGGCATGTGGTCCATGTATGGAACTGTACTGGAGAGCTGGAAACATAATCTCTCCATCCAGAGTCATTTTAGTTCGCTGTAAAATTTTATAATTTACTGCAAACTATTTTAGCCCACAGCAATAGTATTAGCATCTATCACCCTAAAAAGACAAAAAAGGCAAAACATTAGATTTCAATGAGTAATTCATGACTGTACAATCCAAATACTCTGCATTGCAAAGACACAAATTAGCCTGATCTGTTCAGTCTTGTATTGCATATATCACAAAAAGGTGTATCATTATAAAAGGACACATTTAAGCCAGAGTTTACAGATAAAAATCAATCAAATCAAAAATTGTTGGTAATTTCAAGCTTTCATCTTAATTTGGTAAGACTGATGTACTTTGGGATAAGACTTTAGACTACAAACTGTAATTTTGATCTTAAAACCTGTCTGAGGAACTTTCATTTTGTATAAATTGTAGCGGTGCCTGTAGACAAAAGTGTTTCTTACCATTTCTGCTGACTGAGCAGACCGGGAAAAAGTCATTGTAAAAGACAGGGCAGTGATCTCCAATCTCCTCACCAATGGTCTCATTTGCCAGTGTAGGGTCTGTATTACATTTAGACTGCTTCATAACCCGTTAAAAGTTCCTCAAAGGAACTTTAAATATGACACAACTTCCGTCTTTCAGTAGAAATCTCGAAGTTGTGGTTTTCAAACCAGGCGACTGATGAGCAGCTTGGTGGCTCACATTCCAACAACTTTCACCAAAGGAATTCCGAATCTTGTCTTGCTGGTCTCAAAAACAAACTTTTGTCACTTGAAGAATGAAGAAGTTTATTTGTTTGTGTGCAGATTAGCAGCAAAAAAAAAAAAACACAGCTAGAGAGTAAATGTGAGTCTGACTGCTCCAGCCTGGCCCACAGTCATATGATCATCAAAAGTGATTCTCTCATGCATCTTTGTATGGTTATCAGGTTTCTCAGGACAGAGCGGGGAAGATGTTGGCTCCTGGTAGCTCTGCAGGATTCCTCGAACCCATTAACATCAGCTTCTTAATCCTCTGGCTGGCTGCGACCGAAAGGATCTGACAGAGGAGTTGTGTCTTCTTCTCCAGTGTCTGAAAACTGCCCTTTGCTGAAGGTGAGGGTGAAATTTGTCCCCCAGACTTTTTAATCTCAGAGGCCCCGTCAGGGAGGCAGTTTAATTATGACTGACACAGCTGTGTGTGTATCTGTGTGAGCTTGTGTGTCTATAGAATATCAGTGACAGTGTGGCCGTATGTGTGCTGCTGCCAGTGTGTGTGGGGCGAAGGAGGGCGCCCAGTTTTTCAATTAAGAAGCAGTCGGATGGACTTGAACTGAGCCCTGTTCTGCGTTTCCATCATCTATCAAATAATTAAGCAAAAAGTCATGTTTGTCTATGAGGCTGGGCTTAATCCATCTGTAAAACCACTTCATGGTTGATTAGCCAACACATACTGTACTTAGTGTTACTGCTGTACATTTACTTGTGCAGATGTGTGTCATCTTAAGAATACAATAACTGACAAACCTCTGGCAGTATCGTTGATCAGAAACACTGAGTGCATTTACATGCACAGTTAAGTTAAGTCATGCTTATAGCTCAATTAGGCCATTAAATTGGACTTCAAAGACCACCGCAGGAAGTCAGGA
>JAPZDX010000022.1:22944529-22963600 GCA_029783625.1 Naso annulatus | reverse complement strand
CTTTATAAATATATTCCATTACATGTGCAGTTCACATGTTGTCCAATTGTTAAAGCAGCTTAAAAAGTCTTAAAATAAGCAGAGATCTTTTTTCTCTTTGTGGATTTTACCGTAGATGAAAGATACATTTTTAACAATTGACTGTACTGCACGATAATCTGCAGCAGTGTATTATATTGGAGGCCTATAAAATTATGTTTCGCTGTTTCAGTCAACTTCTCAAGTTAAGAAGGTTCTTGTTTCATGCAACCACTCTCTCGAGCTGCAAGACAAACTGAGCTAAAAAGTTCAATATTTGTCTCTGAGATAAAGTTGCATAAAATGCAAATGCTGAAGCCACTCAATTTCAAATTTACACGGCCTATAGTCACTTAAATACAGACTACTGTCCGCCTACATTACGCCACTGCAATAAAGCAGTTATTATGATAAACAGCTTCCGGAGATGAAGTTGCAAAACTCTTATAAACCGCGTAATAAAATCAATTCAAACAGGTAGGCCCGCGCACAGATTGGTGTGGCTTGTAAATTGCGCGTTCACGCGGTTCCCTCGGCCTGCCCAGTATCCCGGAGCGCTCGCTCTCGCGCCGGGCTTGTGGAAAAAACTGCAGCGGCTGTTACCGGAGCCACGCAGAGAGGAGCTGAGTGCGAAAAATCACGGGCTCCGGCCACAGTTGAGCTATACACGCTCGGATTTTCGTTGTTCCTGCGAAAGACGAGCTTGTCAAAACCGGGATTTATGGCTGCCAAGAAGCGGTAGAGTCGACGGGGAGATATTCGGCGCGTGAAAGGTGAGGAAAAGTTGGCTCAGGGTTGATTCCCCCCCCCAACAGATTGAAAGTGTCTCAGCCACAAGTCTAGTCAGTTTCCTCGGGCTGCCAAGTTCCACTTTGCACAGCGGGGGAATGTCGTGTCTTTACGAAAAGCTTCGTGACTCACGTTAGCAGCAACGCTACATGCCAGTCAACGTCCAGGGATGCGAAGACGGCGGAGACGTTCGGTAACCGTTGTTTGGTTTCGCCGAATTGAATGAGAGCTAATTACCGAAGACTGCGTGCGCTCTTCGTAACGCTGCAACACAACTAACGTCCGCCGCTGCTGTCATAAGTTGAGTGCGGGCTAACATAACAACACACCGGGGAAGAGCTCCAACGGCTCCGGTTGTTCCGAAACGTGATGCCGCCTGTGTTTGGTTTCGCTTAAAAGTTAGTTTGGCGTTAACCTGGTTTGAAAAGGAGCTCATACCGAAAAAGACAACTTCACTGTTTACAGCAAGGGTCCAAACAGGGTGCAGGGACCACCAGCGGTGTCTGAGAGGGGACCAAAGGGAAAAAGTTTTATCTGAGAGATAATTCAGCACCCTAAAAGTCAATGTAGGCTGCTCGAAACAGAACAGGAAGCTTGACTGTAAGCGGTATCGATACACTTGTACCTGCAAAACTGTGCCAAGTTGTAATTACAGCAACAATAATAAACTCAGGAGAAAATCTTTCATCACACTCTCACCAAGTGGGAATCTGTGATATAACACATATTAAATCTAACATATATTAAGTGTTAATCAGGGTTTTTATGTACTGATATGCCAAAGAAATCAATGAATAATCTCTCCATTAGATGTTAATGATTTGATCGGAGCTGTTGTAAAAAATCCGTCATTTAAAGGTGTAGTTTGTTGCTTGAATTCTACCCTACATGTAAACGGGTGTAGTGGATCGTCCTCCTCTTTGATCACATGTCTTCAGCTTGTGGTTTCTAGCATCAGGCTGACCCCCTGTGAGACCCTTCTACAAAAACTCATCACCTAGATTTTCCTCATGATGGACGAGACTTCAAAGTGAGACGTGTTAACTGCAGTACTGTACATCATGTATGACTTGATGCTGCCAACATTACACCGATATTTTAATATTAGTAGTAAATTACAGGAGGAATGTTTGGAATATTTGTCTCCGACTGTCTGCGTCTGTAAATCAAAAGAGAGACTTATAGCCTGCAGGATTAAAAAGCGAACAAAATGTACCAGGATCAATAATAATTTTCTATTGCTTCTCAAAATTGCTGGTAATTGCCACCTAAAAAGGAATATTGAGCGTGGAGTCTCTCCGTGATGGCAGACTTTAAATTCTGAATGTAGGCGTGTAAATGAGCCAGTTGGGGTTGTGGAGGGAGACATGAGCATTTTATAAAAGTGAAATTTGAGCTCTGAATCATCTGGAGGCTATTTGATCCGACAGAGACGCTGCTAAATGTTCAAGAATAAATCACATTGTGGAGTCAGTTTAATGATGAGGCAATTTATTGTGTAGAATGCAGCTCTGGTTCTCATCACTCTGAGACCAAATGTAAGAACAAAATTCAAAGTTCTGTTTTGTTGTTTGGAACAGAATTGGGGTGGGAAAAAAATAAAATGGAAAAAAAAAAATCAAATCACAGCTTCCTTTTGACATCTTTAAACAACTTGTTTTGCTCCGGCTATCATCCAAAACCCAAAGATGTTCAATCTACTTTCATATTCTTTCAAGAAAAGCAGCTAATTCCTCCTTTTGAAATGTTGGAAACAGTTAACGTTGGGCATTTTTGCTTGAAAAATTACTTATATTATTTATCAGTTACGAAAGTTGAAGCCGACTCATTTAGGGCCCAAATGAGACATATTGGCCTGATATTAAAACTGTGTTTCAAGGTGGGAAAAAATGCTTGGACTAATGATCTAAAGTTGGTGTAATTACATCATTTGTCCAGCAGAGGGTCTGTTATTTTATATAATCCCATGTGATCCCATATCGGTCGGGCCCTGGACTCATTTTATATCAGTCATTTCAGTTCTGAAGTTTGATGATGAGTGCTGAAGGCCACAACATGAGCTGCAAATATCAGCTTGCCAATCTCGCTTATATCGTTGTTAACCTATTTTTCCACAAAATCACGCTGCGCATGTGGGTCAGACCCAGATGCCATGGTGCGCTGCCAGTGCCTGTCTTCAGTCTGGACATGAGCATGTGGGTTAAAAGATGTAAAAAAAAAAATAAATATATTGCCTGCAACATCAGTATCGCCCTCCAATACCTGTCAAATCCTGGTTTCATTCCTGGTAAAATCCACAACTTCTTTTATTTTTCCAGTCATAGAAAGTATTAAACCCTTCAGTTTGTGTGAAGAGTGTGTTTGTGAAAGTGAACATTCTTCAGTTTCAGAGTCACAAGTTCAGGCCAGTGAAAGTTGAAGTAGGAAACGTGGGCCCATTCAAAACAGCGTTGGGCTCCTGCTGAATGGGAGGCTCTTCGTGCGTTCATGTGGGACCGTCAGTTCTTGTTTTTACTTGCTCCTTGGTCTTGTTTTGATTGCGACGCGAGAGCCGACAGCGTCAACAAAGGTGTCTGACATTGTTGCTCCTTCACCTGTTTAAAGTGGACGGGGATTTCGGATTGGCCAAGATTACAGATTTGCCTTCTGATAAGTGTGCCCTGCAGGATGCCTGTCTCGAAAGTATGTGGGACAAATATTTGCTGGATTGTTTCCTACATTTCTGAATTGTAAACATACCTGACATTCTTTGAGGGGAGCAGCAGGAAGATGGTGTTATGTAGTGATCTTGATCTCTCTGTTTCACAGGCCTGCGAGAGGTTTTGTGACTCTTTATGTCTTTGACTCAGATGGAGATGAAGTCGTACAGTTTGTGGGGACGGTCAGTGGGTTTGATCCTTGTAAGATCCGACCATTTCACTACATTTCTTATTTCATGGCAGCTGCTCACTGAAAGCATTTTATTTGCCTCTCACCTCTCTGTTTGCCAGTCACAGACAGGTATTGATCTCCTCCATTACGGTGGTGTTAGAAGAAATTACATAAAAGTGATATGTTATGCTTGACGTTACAATGGTGTCTTCTGCGCTGTAAAGGAATGTCACCGATAATTCATTTTGCTCCGAGGCATGTCGTGAAGCGGCAGAATGAAAATCTGTCTATTGACATTGTGAGTAGCGATGAAAGTTGTCTCTGTTTGCCAGAAACATCAAGTGATCCAGGAATTCACCTGAACTGAGGCTAATCATTATTTGCTTATGAAAAAGAAAGCCAAATAAGTTTAAAAGCAGATGTGATTGCCAGTTACCGATAAATCTTATCTGACTTTTTAATAGTAAAGCAGACATTCTCTGCTTGTTTATCCCTGTAAAACAAAATTTAAACAAACGCTAATTAGCTTAATGAGCTAGTGTTACACATTTAAATGTTATTACATTACATATGTGCATTTCTAAAACACTGAACATATGCAATTCCTAGTTCTGACACTGGAGCAAAGCATGTTGCCCATTAATTTGAATGTAATAATAACCAGCTGTTATAAGAGATTTGTGCACCTCACTATGCTTTTGAGTCAGTTTTTCTTTTTCTGACGTTGTAGAGCAGCTCACAGACTTCCAAGTTGCAAAGTTATTTTCCTGAGACAGAATGGCATTTTGGATGAAATTATTGAATAATGTATGAGTGCACACTTTCATCCATTGTAGAGGTAAGAAATTATGCGCAGTCCCTCTACATGAAATTGTATAAAACCTCTCCTAAATTCAAAATGCTTTAAAAAATGATTGGTAGAAAAAGACAATTTTTTTTCTCCAAACATCTGGGAAAAATCGGAACTCTAAAACTTAAGATGTTGGGTCTGAGTTTCACCTCACATCTTAACTTTATTGTTATAATGGATTTTGATATACTCTCCATGGTTTTATATTACAACTCAGCAGCACCAACTGAGATATTTATAATGTGGGATTAAAGACAGTGTGTGCTATCAGAAACAATTATAAATGTGTTAAAAGAAAATCCCAACAAAACTTATGTGTAATTTTTTGGTTTACAGTGTGTGCATGTGTGTGTGGGCTCTGAAACAGATCTGTGAAGAAAGTGTCATGTGACACCTTGACCCCTGACCTCTTCCCCTTACACTGAGCCAGTGCTTGAGCTAGGTAACAGGTGTGACACAGAGGTTAAAGAGCGCATACACACACACACACACACACACACACACACACACACACACACACACCCCAAGAAGGGGCCCTTTGCATTTGGAACAGTAGTGTTGGAAATCTCTGACTCAAGAATTAGGACCTGGCAGTATATCAATATTAAATCGACTTTTCCAAACTTTTTTTGTTCACTGCTGTTCCCAAGTGTTTGCCGAGGGAGAACTGTTGGTTCTCTAAAAATTTAAGAGTAAGGTATAGACCTGCTCTGTATGAAAAGTATAACGAGACGAGTTATAATGTGATTTGGTAACTTATCAAAAATCTCTTTATGTAAATGTGAAAGAAATATAATACAGTATTTTTGCAGGAGAAAACGAAGCTTGGAAATAATTAAGTTCCTGATTGAGTCTTATATATATAAATGTTTTACCTAACAACAGAATAATTACACGTGCAGGTTAATAATCAAAATATTTCTGCTAAAACTTTACTCAGTTTAGTGAAAATGCAGCCTAAAATGATTG
This sequence comes from Naso annulatus, assembly GCA_029783625.1. NCBI lineage: Eukaryota > Metazoa > Chordata > Actinopteri > Acanthuriformes > Acanthuridae > Naso > Naso annulatus. The sequence continues at coordinate 22,958,103 of JAPZDX010000022.1, read as the reverse complement.
GCTTGTCAAAATTGTATTTTCATCGAGGTTTGTAATTTGCATCAAGGTCAAAAGTTCAGGATTACGCACTAGCACAAATTCACATCCCCGAGTTGAAGTCTTAAGCTCCACTACCTCTTTGCACACATACCACACTCTTTATGACAAACAGTATTATTCCCTTTTATACACCATCACAGATTTGGCCGTGTAGTTGCCCCTTGAACAAAACACTCCAGGTTTTAGAAGGTCAGTGGAGCTGATAAAGTGCAGTTTGGGCTGGAAGCCACATGTAAAAAATTCAGCCCTGTCTGCAGTCAAGACGGAGCCGGAGCCCAGTTGCGTTTTGTTTTGTTTTGGGGCTCTGATCCTGATATAATTCATGTTGGCAGCTCCAGGTCGTGGCTTATACTGAGTACATTTTGCAGCTACCGGGCAATAACATTGCACCTATCAAAAGTCAGTGTGGTGTCTTCAGAGTAATCCAGGTGAGAAGATGTCAGAACAAATTAAAGTAATCCTCTGGATTTCAGAAGTCACCCAGATGAATGGTGGAACATTTTTCACACACACACCACATTGAATAGAAAATTTGTAGTGTTGAAAGCCAGTTTATAGGAATCATAAAATTTGCTGTTTAATGGAATTAAAACTGTTTAGTTATTTTTAAATTATTCATTAAATCAAATGTTTTTTTACTTTGGGTTAATCAACTGAAGAACTATGCATTCCTGTTAGATGAGATATGAGTCATATTTTCAGTACCTCACTTGGTTTCACACTTGTTGCGTTGCACATGACGTGACATCAGTGTTATCCAGGCTGACCAACGGTTAGTGAATTTATGAATGAGTCACAGTCTTCAGTCTGTTGTGTGGCCGTAGATGATAAAGGAGCAAACTGTAAATTTAAATAATGGCACAATGCATCTACTCCCGTCAGTTTAATTGATCTGTGACAGAGGGACAGTCATCAGTCTCTCACCAGCAACCTGTGTGTGTGTGTGTGTGTGTGTCTGTGTGATTTATGTGCTCATACACGTTATGCATGTGGTCAAACAAGTAGTAGATGCACTTTGTTGAATTAATGTAAAAAAATTTGTTTTCAGGATTCGCCTGTGTGTGATTCAATGAAGTGTAAATTAATAACTGGTTGACTTAATCTTGAGTGAATGACTTGCACGACTCGAGTAACTCTCGCCTTTGTTGCATGCCTTTGTTTTCTCTGCCACCAGGCCAGTTATTCATAGTTTCAAGAGAAATATTCCTGTTTCAACTCGGAGGAATGTTGTCTTTGTAAACATCTCTGATTACCTGGGAAACTCAAGGCTGTGTAGCTTTGCTGATAAGCTCTTAGCTGAAGCGTTGACCGTGAGAATGCAAGTCTAATGAGCTAGTTGCTGAATTAGCTTGTGGTGTTGTATTTGTGCGTATTGAAACTGTTGAAGTAACCGAAAGGCACATCGGCTTGTAGCAAAGAAGCTCAAAACTTGCCTTTAAGCACGTTATTTATCATAGGTGCAGTCTGAAAACAACCACCTATTGCAGTTTTTCTCTTACAGTTTCGAATGCATCATTTCAATAAGCCTCTGCCACAGCAGAGACGACGACCTTAGTAACTTAACACTGGTTAAAAGCTGTACGCTGCTTCTCACCCCTTGTCAAACTTTGTCCTTTCACAAAGCGTGTGATTTAAAAGTTTGTCTCCTCCTCACAGGCCAGTCAGAGTTCAGCCATTCAGCACATCCCAAACTGACTTAATAGGCTAAAGCTGTTGCAGCAGTGATTTAATGGTGTCGGTTATTCTCCTTTTGCACTGGATAGTTGGTGTGGGATTCACTCCTCCAACCATCATCATCGTCCTGTGGGGCTCGTAAAACAAAGGGTGAGCCTGAGCCAGCTGTGATGTAAGGCCTTTTACATCTTGACCCCTCACCTGTCTCTCCGCTTGTAAAAAGCACTTGGATGTCTCGTTAATGTCTGATTAATGGCTGTTGATGTGGGTCAAGTCTGACGTTAGTTGTCGCTTTTGGCTGTCAGCGGAAAGATAATGAATGATTGCAGCAATTAGAATAAATAATTTACAGTTTTTTTTACGTTTTAAAAAATCTGTAGGTGCACTTCTGGCTTGAAACCTTCCAGGATTTCACTCTGATTCTTCCGCCGTTTCGATGGGTTCAGTGTGAATACTTCTGAAGAATAATTGTGGTTCTTCAGCTAATTTAATTTATTCAAACTTCTCATAGCAACAATGACGATTAGAGCTTGACAAATGTGTTTTCTTAGCACACGGTTGCTCACTCTCTGTATACACTCTGGCCTCGTGTAGACCCTCTGACCCCGAAACCAAAAGCTTCATTTGGAGTTTCTACAAGAGTCTGTTCCAGCTGTGTTGCATTCCAAGCTTGATATGTTCTGTTATTTCTCAGGCTCCCACTTACTAGCACAGCAGTAGACTGGGACTAATACATGATGTTGTTGCTGTCGCCCTTCAGTGGCACTAAAGAGATTCCAAGGACTAATCACCAGAAGACAAACAAACAACAAAAATAAAGAGTAGTTTATTTTGAGAAAAGACAGTAACAAAGGATTTGCCGAGTTTTCGATTTAAAGGCAGCTTTGTTGCACATACTACAGTGAGTCCATTAATCAGTTACTTATGAATTTTTGAAGCAAATATGTCAAACATTTGCTGGTTCCAGCTTTTTTAAATTTAGGTATTTGCTGCTTTTCTTTGTAATTTATGATAGTAAACAAAGAGGCTTTGGGTTTTGGACTGCTGGTTGGATGAAAGATGCAATATGTAGATGTTCCTTTGGGCTCTGGCAGTCTGTGATGAGCATTTGCCACAATTTTCTGACAAATATAATTAGTTTTTTTGTTTTGTTTTGTTTTTTGTTTTTTTGTTTTTTTGTTTTGTTTAATTCCTTTGTCCTTGTTTGGAGAAGCTACTCTAACCCAAGCTAATCAAACTGTTGTTAGAGGAACAAAAGTTGATACATAAATTAACAAGATGTGTCAGTGAGACATATCAGGACAGTGTTACAGTCATTTTTATAGATCCCTGCTCCCACAGACTAAATTACATGTAGCCATAGAATACAGAATTACACTCCAACCACTTTTTATCACAATGACAAAGTTTTGGTGAAATGCTTGCTTCTTGTGAGAGGACAGTGGAAAAATAGGAAAATGGCACACGCTGGTAGGCAGATTAATGGTAACTAGTCCTAATGAGCCTTGAATCTTGGTTTAAAAGTCTGAAACTTGACCTCAGATATTCCAAACCAACGACAATGATGCAATAATAACCCCACTGCAATACTGTGGCCTAATTTTTCCCCCATTTAATGCTTTTGTCTTTAAAGGAACAATAAACACTTGACTCTTGAACACTGTAGCTTAAGGAGAATAATGTGCTTTCTTTATTACCATGAAATGTAGAAAGTCTGTATGAATAAAATTTTCTTTCTCAGACTTTTGCAATCCCAGCTCCGGATACTTTCCTGAGTCTGAGAACTAACACAGCTTAATGCCTGAGGCTGGAACGAGAGATGGCCAATAAAAGACCTAACAATATGTGGTGGTAGATCAAAATCCCTGGATGAATCCGGTTTCCATTTTCATTTAGAAGCAAAATGCCCTCAGGCTCGGTCCCACACTTCTGCATTTCTGATGATTAAATCTGGGTGTGAATGGATATGAGGTAAAACAAATAACTATGAAATACAAATAAAACTCACATTCGGCACTGTGAATAAAGTGACATGCAGTCAAACGTCTTGGAGCCCCCCCACACACGTTTCACACACTTTCTTTATGTGCCTGTGGAACAGGTGAAAGCTTTACCTGACATCAGCAGTCATCCGCAGTCCCTACAGGTCGGCTTTTGATCTGGGAGAGTGTCTTGCCCCGTGGCAACTTGGATGCTGTGTAATGTGAATACACGTCTGTGTTTCAGTTCTTTCTATGTTAAATTTGGATTAGAGTTTCAAGTGGTGACTTTAGTGGTTAACACTGTCGGCTTACAGAAGGTATTGGGCTTGATTCCCAGCTGGGGCAGGGCCTTTCTGTGCCTCACTAGCTGCAGTACTGGGAGTTAAGTTGTATAACACTGTTAGCAAAACAGAGTGCATAGAAGGAAGTATCCAGAAACTTCCAAAAACACACATTGGAAAGCTGAGCAGTACTGATGTACTTGTCACTGATAACTCCACACTCCCACCTCCCCTAATTCCCCTCCCCCCACAAAGCATTATTTCTGATCACCAAACAGCATATTTTGATGAAAAATCAGCTGATAAGGATTGGCAGCTGATTGTTTGGGGCATTCCTCATCAAGTTCTTGTATACAGTAGGTTGATTCTCCAGGTAGTGCCCTCGACAAAGGCACATGCTTAGACCTGGACTTGTATGGCACGAGGGGACCACTGCCCCTCGGTGTTACATTAACTTTTTGCTGCCTCGATGCTGTATTGAAGTCCATAAATGGAAGGATAGTCCTCCCTTGCTGGATCTGCAGTGATCTATCTACACAAGTATTTGTTTGAGTTAGAGAAAAGGCCTCTCTAATTGGTTGTGGCCATGGTGAGGCCAAAACACTTCTTGCTTATTCAGTTGTGTTGAGAGCACAGAGGGATACTTGCTTTTGGCCGAGTTTTGACCTCACTAACTCTCCTGGACTCAGCCTGCATCTTAAAATAACATGCTACATGTTGTGCCGAAGCCTCTCAGACATACCTTGCTGCTGTTAGACTTGTTTACCACTGTGAACCTGTGCTCTGCCTGCTGTTGGAGATTACAGATCTGGATGAGGGCCACTTGCATGCCTCAGTGCTATCTGCTACATTAATCTGAACCTCTTACTATTGAGTATAGTATGTTTTTGGAGATGGGCTATGTAAGTTTGTACATTTGTTGGATATCAAATCACCAGCTATACAGTTTCACCTGCAGAAGTTAACAATTTATATAGAGTATTTGTTAGAGCTTGATTCAGCAGAGTTTCCTGTGGTTGTGGGAATGTATTCTATATGGTCTAAATATTCACTAAAATTCTGAATTTGCATCTTGACAAAGCTCAGTAGAATATAGAAGTCTCATAAATTACAGATGAGCTGGATGGAGGCTGTGGGTGTGGTGCCTCTCTGCAAATCCACACTTATTAATGGCTCTTCCTGACACTGCAAATCTATAAAACTTTTCTCCACTGTTCTGAATGCTAAACTAGGTCATCATGACTCACTTATTTCCATCCAAATGTGAATTTTTTTGGAAATGCTTTGCTTCTTATCGCACCTTCTTACAATAGGAACCCTCGTCTTTTTTGTCAGTTTCTAATCTTGACCTAATTCTGTGATGGACAGGGAAGATTTTAATACCTCAGTGCCTCGGCTGTGGCTCCCTCTGACATATTGGATAAGGCCATCTTATCTTGAACCGTGGTGGCTGAATGAACTATATGCGAATGTCTCTGCTATATAATCACAGTTTTATTACCTTGTCAGACTGCATAAACCATCAAGCAAAACCTAAAGACAAAGGCCAGCGCTGGGAAATGTTGTCAGACATGGCAGTCCTTCATTTTGGATAAGCAGTAAGGCCAATATCTTTGGATTAATGAGATATTTGAGACACAAATGTTTTATGACTTGCCACTATTAGTACCGTACCTGCTAATGGCACCACAGTGCCCGATGGATGTCTTGTCTTTTTATCCTACTTCCCATTTTGTCCCTTCAGCTGCTGTCATGCCAGTAGGTCAACAGCAGGTCAAAAACGATGCATGCTATTTGGACTTATCATGCTTTAATTCAAGTCCGAATTGAATTGGAATCAAACTTAATTGTTATGTGCCTACACATTCCCCCATTACATTGTAACCCCTTCATGCATAATTATAAATCCGTCTTCGGCCAAAAAGAAGCAATTCTGTCAAAACTAAAACTGTTTTAAGGTCTTGTTTTTAATTTGTCTCTAGGGGGAGAAAAATTGTATGACTGATTGAGTACTCATCCATTGATTTGAGGGATTTTTATTTTCTTATCATCATCTAGCTCAAAAGTACGTGCTTGATCATGAATGACTTATCCTTGATATAATGCATCCTTAATTCTAAGTGGATAATGATTTGAATTGAACATGAACAGAGAACAAAGAAAAGTCTGTGCACCTGCAACAATAAATTTGCTGGCAAACTTAAGACTAGTCATTCCCCGCAGTATTGGTCACCCAGCGTTCCAAAGTGGTTAAGGCATTATGCTGCATTCATGGTGAAAATGCGTCCCAGCATTCATCACCTCATGGCTTGTAAACAAACATCCGCTGCCTGACCTTGCCTGACACAGCAAGAATCTTTCACACAAATAATCCTGTCGGTGCTGCTCAAATTAAATTTGCAGACTCACCCCATTTTGGACTCACCCAGCTGAGCGAGGGCCTATCTCAGATAACGTGTCTAACTCCAGACCATCCTGTTAGTCGCTGTCTCACGAACACACAGCCCATCCACGCTGTGATCTCATTAGTAATATTAGTGCATGCCGCACCTCTGTAACAGTGACCGCCTCGCTGTCGTGTAAGTGCTTGTTGTTCGGTGCGTGACATGTTCTGAATCACATGAAGTTCGAAATGGCAAGTAAACAAACACTCTCGTTCCTTCAGACCCTGGCCCGCACCCGGACCCATACCACAGCTATATCAAGCGTGCAGACTGACGCGGCTCCTGGCTGGTTGTTCATAGGGAATGAGACGAGTGTGATGTGTCTGTCTGAGAATGGTGTAAAAGAGAACATGAAGCACTTTGAGAGAAGAAGCAACGGAAGTCCTTATTTGGCCATTAGGAGCAAGTTGTGGATTTCGTGAACTGACTTCTTGCACGTGAAGTTTTCTTGTGCGTGAGTGTGTCATGCGAGCAGGCGAGTGTCCTGCCCAGATATTGGCATTCAGCCAGAATGCCAATGGGCCATAGGAGAATTAAGAAGAGGAGAAGCTGGAAGAGCTATGATCCAGAGGAAAGTTGACTGACAGGAACAGTGGCTGTGCACAAACTCGGCAGTGTGCAAGAGGCTAACAAACAAAACCACAGCTCAACGCGCTCTTGTATTCAGTTTATTCTAAATGCCTAAGCTTACTGCTTTAACAGCATATAGCAAGATCAAAGTGAAAATGTGATGCTCTAAAATAAGGATTGGTTTCTTTCCTCTGGTGCTGTTATTGCACATTAAGGCGGAGTCTCATTTGAAATGGTGAAAGTGTTTGTTTCCTTTGCTGAAGAAGAAAAGATGCAAATGCAGATTAAATACACAAATATTCATTCTGGCATGCATATTTTACCCTTGTGCCAGCACATTGTCTTCCCTCAGGGCAGGGGCTGCAGTAAAGCACCTGCCCTGACACGTGACGGGTACTCAGCAAGGATCAGAGGAAACCCTTTCTAGGTTTGTTTGTTCACAACGTCAGAAAGCAAGGCGGAAAGAGGATTCATGGGGGGACTGAGTTGGAGATGATTTAATACACTGTGAAAGGTTCCTGCTTGTGTTATCACTTGTTCGATGTGCAGTTTAATTTATAAATCTTTTTATTGATTTTTTTTAATCAGCCATAAGAAGCAGGTAATTACTATTTATTGTTATTGGCTTAAAAAATTCTTTTTAAAGCATCTCTAATAAATAAATTCAATAAAAGCTCATGGGTCCCCCGTTAGACCCAGCTTGTTCAGCAAGACTCGTAAATTTACTTTTCCTGTATAAGCAAGAATTAAGTTCGATGTGAAAGCATGACAGAAAGGAGGACAAGCATATTCATCAGGCTGACTTTTTTCAGGCTGTAACATGCTTGTCACTGTCTTTTTATTTAACACCAGTTGACATAAAGACTACTAACACAGAGAGCAAATATATCAAACATGAAATGAGGTCAGTACGTGTGTCTAGCGTCTTGCAGTGTGTGTGTGTATATGTGTTGTTGGATAACGAAAATCTTAATACCACGATTTTTTTTATTTTTATTTTTTCGTCTTTTTTGTCCTTCCTGTCTTTTTTTTTAAATGCAATTCATCACCCTCCTCCTCAAGAACGCCACCAGTAGTTACAGCATGTAGTGATTGGCATCCTGCCAAAATAAAAGTGGCAGGTAGTTGTAAATGCATAATACACAGGGTTCAGCCATCACAAAGCAGAGGGGAAAGTCAAACATTCTTAACTGTGTAATTGCAAAGCAGTTGGTTGCTGTGTTCAAATTCAGCATTCCGATGCAGTGCACATTTCAAGGGGACCGCATGCTGGATGTTTCCCAACACGGTTAGATTTGCTGAATTTCCGGGGTTGACACCTGATGCACTTTTAGTATTCAGCTCAATCATGCAGCTATCTGCAACAAACCCCTTTCTTTTATCCACAGGTTTTAGCTGTCAGAGTGATTGCCTGTGCTGTGTGCCTTCATATGTTTGTATCTGCGCTACGGTTCACATACATGCCCCCCGCCTGTGTATTATGGCTATTAACTTGTCAGTCAAAGCTTTGTTTGGACCAGAAATTATACTCCCACAGTTGTCAAAATGCTGTATAGAATGTGGGAGCATAAAACTAGTAGCCTCAAGGCTAAAGAATGACATTTAACACACGTTTGAGGCTGGATACACAGTAAAATCAAATGCACTTTCACTAAAACATGTCAGAGAGCAACATCATAGAGCTGTGCCCGGTCTGATTAGGCAGTAAGACATCCCGAGCTGGGATTCCCTGCAAAAGGTCAGTTTTGAAACACATTGCAACACTTTGCAAAAAATGAGTGTTTTGCTGCCATCGTAGTGACTGTAGCTGTGTCTCCATTAATTTTGAAGTTAATTTTAAGCAAACTATTGAAATCTCACAAAAAATTTTTAGATTAGCATTTTAAGCTACTGATTTTGAGCAAATAAACTAGGTTGCAAAGTGCAGTTTGGTCAGAAGGTGACAGTATAGGCAACATTACACATGGCTGTAATAAACAGTAGAAGAAGTATAGATTGCTGACTGGAAACAACACCTTATGTTCTCATTTAACCATCTAAGATTGCCGTTATGTTTTTCGGAGAGTTCGAGGAATACTTTGGTCTCCTCATCGTTCCTTATTTACCTGTTTTTGTTTTTACCAGCAATGTTTTTGTGCGTTGGGGGAATACCCAGGAAAACGGCAGAAATGGCTTCTTCTCCTACTTCCTTTTTGGCGAGCGGAAACAGCTGGTAAATATTTGCTATGTCACAATTTATTCGACACGGCTGTTTCCATTTCCCATTTTGTCTTTTTCAACAAAGGCACAAACCACCTCAAGAGAGAATAAAAACTTCTTTGCGAAATTGAGAAATTTTTTAATTATGCCTGTTCCATGAACCTTTTCTAATGGGATATTTCAAAACGTGCATCGAAGTACGTTAATGGAAACACGGCTTGTAAAGTCTTTGTGTAGCGGTTTAAGAAGAGGGAGATTATCTTCACTTTTAGCTTTAGAACAGCCTACGATGTGAATTAGATTCTATATACATACTCCATATGCCAACTTCATTTCACCTCAGGGTAGCAAGCTGCAACATTGTGCTCCTGCAGCTTAACAGGCTTCTTTAAGATTTCTTTAAGCCCCCCTATGAAGTTTACATCGTTTGCCGCAGATAGAGACAGTTTTAATGGTCTGTCTCTGGTTTTCTGTCTAAGCCGGTTCTGTGTTTTCTTTGTACCAAATCTAAAGCATGGTGAGGCCGACATTCTGTAATTAGTGCCAACCATAAACAACCAGAATCCCACAGAGCACTGCCACGGGTGGCTGCCCTCACCACGACAGTGCGGAGTTCCCCTTTTGTCCTCGGAAGTGTGTGATGTAGAGCCAGCTGCCCGCCCTGGGAGTTCAGCACTGGGCCCACCGTCTGGAATGAGGGAAAGAGAGAGCTGGAGAGTTAAGAGGAGGAACGTTGTTGGAGGAATTAAATATTAATACTATTGAAAGACGAAATAGGAAGAAGACCACAACTTGTAATGACAAAAGAGTGTCCTGCTAAGTAACTCGTATCCAGGACATGGCAGAGTCTTTTCCTGTCGTCCTGCAAATTTATATTTAAATATAGAGTCTGAAGCCATCTGAATGTGATGCAAGTCCTCAGCTCTTGGATCAGTACAGATGCTTTTTCTGCCCTGACTTCGAGATCCACAATAATGACATCATAGCTAATGCACTACAGGGCTGCTCTCTATTCCCTGCCTCATTTGTCTAAGTTTGGCTTGCATGCTTTTTCTTTCACAAATATTATATCCTCTCGTTTTCTTCTCGCACTGACCCAGTCTGCAAATTTATCAAGATGTCTGAGTCATGACATAATCCTTCTGACGTGAAGACAGAATGGCTGGATCATGTTGGGTTAGTTTGATGTAGATTTATGTGAGTGTTCTGTTGATGGTCTTTTGGTATCCATGTTTATTTCAGACAATGGTACAGTTTTTGCCGAACAGAACCCACAGTTGTTTATGTATTCAGCAGATATCAGTGTAATGTATTTAAAGCTCTGTAGAAACCTGTTTTTTGCCTCAGCCTCATAATTTTAAAAACATCTTTCCTTTTTATTTGAAATGCTCAACTTACCAAGCTCTTGTAAAGGTCATGGCAAGCTCTTGGTGGTTGTCGTCTTGGGAACAGGGTCTTGGCCTCAGGACTTGCGTATTGGACTATTGCAAAGAGTCTGCCGGCCCTCCTGTGGCCTCCAAGCCCACTTAGTCTGCACACACCATCAGTCTAGGATGATGGCTACGGGGAGGAATGATTTGAAATAAAGTTTTGTGAATATTTAAGGAACTCCCTGTTCTTTTCAATTTAGAGTTCTGTCTTTGTTATTTGCAGAAAAAAGAAAATGGATCGTTCAGTCAGACGGGCAATTACCTTTCAGTGTAACATTCAAGTCTCCTCTACACTTATCTCCTAACAGTGTGTTCTCTAAATCAGATTTCTTTCTATGGATGGATACCAGCATGCTGGTGTCTTTGAAACTTTTTCTTGCTCCACATGTTTCCAGCCAAGTACAATATTGTCATATGTGATGTCAGGGTAAGTATCATGCAAAGTCTTTGATTCAGGTTCTGTCAAGCTTGGCTTATTTCATCCCCTTAGGGATCTCTTAGTCTTAGCATTAGTTAAAGATCAAAGGCTCAGTGCATGTGCGTGCTGTCCGAGGCTCTCATCTGAACTTTTGAAATCTTGCACTCTGGTCGACTGAACACTCCTGTTTTCGTTTCAGAGCGATGTTTCCCAAACTTGATGTGTGAAAGTTGTCCATCATGGGATCACAATAGCAGCTTGTAAATCAAAATTGCCTGCGGAGAACTTGCGGTACAGGGACAGCTCAGCGAGTGGGTGCAAACTGCGTGGTGCTGTTGGGATGCAATAAAACAGTTTGCATCGCAGCAGCAATAGACTGGCGTGCCGTGCTCTATATCAGCCCCGATTAACACTGCTTAACTGCCATAAAGGGACACATGGAGCTGTTTAGCTATCGGCCCATGCCTAATGGTGCCCAGTGTAATACTGTAGTGCACGATAAGAGCCAGAGGAAGGAAGTGGTCACAGCTAAAACCATGAGTACAGTAAGCCCTGCAGAGAATTGGCCTGACTCATACTCACAGTATTAAACTTTTAAACTAATTAGACTGCATTTCAGTATCAAAGTGTTCTTGCTCTCATTGGGCTTTATGGTTTCTAAAAATCCTGTTTTCTCTGGTGCTAAATTTGTCTCTCTCTCTCTTTCTCTCTGTTTATCCTTATTGACTCTGTGAACATGTTTATACTAAAATAATATGATTGCAATTACACTTACACGTTACACTCAGTTTAGTTTTTTGGGATTTTTTCGAGGCAAAATTTTAAGATGAACACATTCACAAATTGAATGGTTAGCCAAATATGGGCATGTGCACAACACTCACACTTGCATGAGTTCACACAAATATTCTGCTTACCTCACCCCATCCTCCTCCCGCTGGCAGCCAATATTAGTGTTGGATTATAAATCAAAGCCTCGGTCGTGTTTAGCAAGTGAACCCTCTTAAAACAAAAAATAAAAATGCTTTCAGTGTAAACAGACACCCCACTTCTAAACCCTTGGCTCTAATAGTTTAGAGCCACTAACTGTGCTCTACACTAACAACTCCTTATATAGCTTGGTTTCTTGCCTGAGCAGACTACAGTACAAAGAGGGCAAAAACAGAATGCCATGCCTGCAGGGATGAATTTAGGGCAGGGGAGTGGTTCATTTCTAATTTCTGGTGACTCATGGCTTTTAATGAGGACTGGGACGTGACAGTGTTGGGGAGAGTTTTAGTCTGTTGGCATAATTGATGCACAATAGATTTTAGACTGAGTGATGTGAATGTTTATGAAGATTATCCCACATCCAGTGGGGGCAACAGTTTCTGCTGGCTCAATCTCAGCTTGACGCCTTGTTGAGGCGCTCCCTACAAAAAAATTACTCTAACTTTATGTGTTTACTAGGGTCCGAGTGATGTATCGGTCAGCCGCTATTATTGCCTGATACTGGAATATCAGTGATATGATGGTATGGTGTGATTGTTCTCCGATATGCAGCATTATTGAAACTGTTTTTTCAGTGGGAAAAAAAATGCTTGGACTAGTGATTTAAAATAGTGTAATTACATAATTTTTCCAGGTCTGTTTTATAATACCTCATGAGTGAAGTGTTTACTGTTCAGTGCACAGGAATAAAGTCTGGAGTAAAGTTTGTTGAAATGTAAGATATCCTGCCTCTGTTATATATCTTTGTTGCGATGTTCGATAGCCACATTCAGCCGATATTACACGATATTCGGATATTGGAATTTTCTTGGTCCCTGACATCAGTATTGGCATTATTCGCAAAAATCCCTTATTAGTTTGGCCCAAGTTTTGACCTGTCATATACTTTTAACATATGTGAAATCGTTTTTCTTTCCAAAAGGGTGTGTGTGTGTGTGCGTCTCTCTCTCTTTTTTTCACTCTGTTTCTCACTGGTTTCCAAATAATTTAATGTGAGTCACAGAGCAGTACAGATCATTTTGTCATTTCTAAACAAATACTTTACTTTGATTTGCTTATATCTGTGCCTCTCAGAAAAAGAAGTTCACTCAGAGCACTTCATGGTGACATTATGCTAACATCTGTCCTGTTCCTTCTTGCCTCCCATGTCTGTAGGAACACTGGCTGCTGGCTGAGGATGCTCCGTGACTTTGTTTGAATCAGCAGGTTCTGTTGCTTTCAGAACGATAAAACTCAAGACAACAGGGAGCCACATAGCCTGGAGGGTAAGAAGAGTCTAAATTTCTGTTTCCTGATATTATCAGCAGCTGCACAATAAATCATATTCACAATGCTCCTTCATTTCCTACCGCTGTGCAATCAATTGGTGCATGACAGTAGTTTGAATTTTACTGAGATTTGTCACATTAAACTAAGCATAGTTTGTTTCTGTGGTTCTGTACCTAAAAAAATGGCAGTGTTTTACACTTCATGTGTTGAGGGGATTTTCCTTTTCGTCAGCTGAGTAGCTGTCGTGGGCCCGTAAAGGCCTTTGAGACATGAGTATT
>JAPZDX010000022.1:22932310-22944454 GCA_029783625.1 Naso annulatus | reverse complement strand
ATTAAAGTAATAACTATATATATATATATATATATATATTGGGTTATACAAATATAAGTATGCCTGGAGGGGAACTTCAAAGTGAAAAACCACCCAGATCCAAACAAGGCAAAGAAAAAAATAAAAATGAAAAAATCCTCAATGTGGCTTTCCACAGACGGGCCTGTTTTGATTTGCTGTTCATTAAAAAAAAAAAAAAAAACCACACATGTGCAGTATGTTGTTTGCAGTGTGTTGTATACGGGGTTGGTCTTGGCTTAAGATCTTTGCACATGGACACCAAATGGCCATGTTGTGTCTTTCAGTTCTTGCCCTCTGCTGCCTGGGCTGATGTGTGTGAGTTCTTTGCTTTTGTGCCTGCCCCTCCATAAATCTTCGTTTCTCTAAACAGTCGTTTCATGCTTTGGCAAACAAGAACAACTACAAATAAGCCACATTTGTCAAACTACTCGACAGCCTCACCCTCTTTACTTGGCTCTTTTTTGGGGTGGGTGTGTTTCTGTCTGTAAGTTAGTGTAGGTTTGGCTACACACAAAGCACATTTGTATTTTAACAAAGTTTTTTCATTCACATCTCAGACTGAGAGGACTAAAGTGCAGCATGTGACTGAGGGCAGTGAGAACAGGTCTAGATATGTTTGTTTATCCCACCACACAGTAATGGTAAGATATGTCACCATTGTTTCTGCTTTACATGTTAGAGCTCAATTAATGTCGAGTACAAAGTTGATAGGAAATGATTCTTTTTAGTGTACACCTCATCTTCTCTTGCTGGGAAACGATTTCATCCTCTGTGACTTCACAACCAAGGTATTTCAAAATTGCAGCTTAACGTCGACTACAAAGCCCAGGAGCTATTTCTGGCCTTGTTTTGTTTTTGTTCTGTTTTGGTTATTACCACCTTGACTTTGATGACTGAGACTGCAGCGTTGGTTTGTCTCACTAAGTCCCTCTGCATTTAATGCCAACATGGCTGTCATTGCTGTTCTATTTCACATGCACAATGCATATTTTCCATTCCTTCTTTTCTCATCCCCTTGACACTTGGGATCTGTTCTGTCTCTTGTTGTGACTGTGCTCTTGTAGATGTAAGACGAAAGTTACAGTGGAAGATGTCAGTTGGATTTTTCTTTGTTTTTGTTTTTGGTACTGAAAATGTATCTCTCTCTGTATGTATCTCTCTGTTATTGTGTTTTTGTTTCATGTAAATCCTCTTTGGATTAATATGAATGGTTTTTTTTCTGTGTATTAAGGTATTCACTTTTAGAGTTTAATGCCCTTTTTTTTTTTTTTTTTTGCATTTCTATTTTTGGCTGGACCACAACAATGGGACCAGCACTACAGACATAGCTTTTCTTGACCAAGTAGCTGAGTGCACGGTGTTGCACGGCTAAGTGCTGAATGAACGGGCCGGAGCAGTTCTGAATTACGTCCTCAAGAGACAGAAGTGTTGAGTTACATTCATTCTTGCACGAGCGATTCCTTTGCTGGTCAACAAGCACTTCATACGTTTTGACCGAGTCTTGCTGTATTTAATTCTCAATGTCTAAAAATGGTTAAAAAAAAATCTACTTTTGGTGATTTGCAGAAGATTTAAAAGTGCTGTACTCATCTGCAGTCATGATTTTGATTTTCCATGGTGGTGCCTTTTTAATATGTGAATGTCAATAGCAATACTTCAAAGGAAATAAAAAAAAAATCACTTAAGTTGACCACTGCTTCAGTGTGCAAAAGTTTTGTGTATTGTGTTACTGTTGTCCAACTATTGTGACAATGTTATGTGCACTGTGAGGTCCCTCATGATTCCAAGGCCTAATTAGCGCCATAGCAAAATCCCACATTTGTCCTCAGACGGACTTTGAAACGGCTTGAGCATTGTTGGACTTGCCAGCTCTTCTGCTGAGCCTTGGCAAGCCACCACACTTTGCTCTGTGTGCACAGACTCCCACCGGTCGACCCTGCGCCATCCAGTCTCACGGAGAATCAGAGGGATCTTTAGGGGGGAGTTCATTTCAGTGGGTTGTTTTTGACAAAATTGTCCACTAAATGCCGATTCACTGATAGCGAGGGCATTAACTTGAACGTACTCCAGAGGATGCAAGAATGTGACATCCACATCTGTCTTGATTTCCCGTGGGCAACTTAATTACTGAGTTTGGGGATGGTTGAATGAGGGTGTCCTCGATAATTATTGTCCACAAATGTATGACAACAGCAGTGGTAAAGTCATAGCTGTGTTACAGTTGCCAAAGTCACCATCTGTGCTGCGGTCCAAAAGTATTTGTTGACACTCTTCAGTATAGATTGCATTGGAAGAAACCACCAACAAGCCTGCAAATCCGTGGTTGGTAACATCAGCATTCTACTCAAAGCACATCAGCATTGTTTGCAAATGACTAAATGAGACTGAACCAACGTGATTGTAAGTTGTAATTGTTTTTATTTTGATTTTTACAATACTATATTATACTATATAATACTATAGCCTAACTATGAAAACATAACCCTAGTTTTCTGAATTCCAACAGATATCATTTTCTCGCCACACTTGCAGAACTGATTTTCAATTCATTCTTACCGGGTTCATAGAGGGCAATGTTTAGGAAAGAGTTGCTCACGTCATGAAGCACCTTTTTTGTTGATAATTCCTTTTGAAAATATAGATGCCTGTGAGCATGTTTAATGGTTCCAATTGTAGAGCAGCACAAATGTACTATAATTACATATCAGTTGAAGCAGTATTACGATCATTCAGTGTGAGAAAAGGAGAAAATTGTAGATTTAGAGTTGATGATAAGTGTGATGAAACGTAATTGAGTGCAGCGGGAACACAGTTAAACTAAATAACTGTTGTTGTCGTTGTAGTGGCCTGTGAAAGCTGGTTCCAAAAACTCAGTATCTTCTTCACAGTATCAGCTGATACGAGTTGGAGAATATCAGTTTTGGCTTTAAATGAAACCGGAAAAAATATATTTGCTCAAGCCTAATTTTACCAGACTGGTAATGTTCTCTTTAGATGCCTGTGGCTTTGCTACACAGGCCAAGTGGAGTGTTTTGAGTCCCTGTGGAGTTTCTGACTGCTCTCAATGTCAGTGTGTATTGACTGGCAGTATATGTGTATAGATCCATCAAGATTACACACTGTTGTCTCATGGAAGCTCTTTAAGCTACTCTGCTTATTGATAGCTGCATTTCCCCGCTGTGATTGTCCTTGATAAATGGATTAGGATGTGCCCTGTGCTTTTTGCCTCTGGAGTTACCACATCAGCAGCGCTCACTAAAAGTGCCCTTGCTTTCTCACTCCAACAGTAAACAATGTAAGGTTTTCCCATTGGGGCCCCATTGATAAGGTTTAAATCAATTAAGCCAAAGAATGCATCCAACTTCCAGGAACTGCAGTGTGAAAGTGGAAAAAAGATATACTTTGGATCGTGGTCTGTCCTTGAAGCCCATCATGTCAAATGAGCCAAGGTCAGTGGAGATCAATAGATGAGCGGGTGTCTGGAACATGTATTCCCACCACACTCCTGCATTGCCTCCACCCCCCCCACCCCCCCACCGGACTAAGTGCACTGTGGAAACCAACAGCTGTTGGAGTTCCCATCAAAACACCTCAGAGAGCGAAAGTACATTTCACCGAGGGACTCAGAAGTCTGAAACATCAATATCACATTATCTATGGGTCAGATGCTCCATGTCTTTAACCATCAGTCAGAGGGAAAACTAGTGTCCTCCAATTTCAAGTGCATTGGAGGAAGGTATTTTTATTGCAAGTTTATACACGCTTTTTCATGCTTTTTCTTTTAATTTGATAGTGTTTGACCTAGACCGACATTTAAGAGGTGACCAGCTACATCTTCTCTGATGTCACTTGGTCTCCATGACAGTTCAGTTTATAGATTTAATATTCACAAATTGTCTGGGAGCCAAAAGCTTGAAATAAGTTGGTTAAAGCTCGAGGGCACATGTGCACCAGTCAGATGTATTGAAATGAGTCTTGCTGGAATTCAACATTTAATTTATGTCCCTTTAACAAGCATTTATTTAGAGGAAAATGTGCCCTCTATCCTGTTTTTCAAAAACACTTGCCACAAGTTTAAGTAACTTTCTTGCTTTCTCTTGCCATCGCCAGCTGATGGGACAAAGGTCAGCGGTAAAATGCCGTCAGTTTGACATCCTGAACCTTCTCGGTTTAGTGGCGCTCTGTGGATTTAGGTAATCAGTTCAAAATGGTTTGAGAGGGTTGGGTGGCAGTCTCCCCTGAGTTCCACCAAGCTGTGACCCCCGTCCCCTTCATGCTGCCTGCTATAGTTATCCCAGGCCTGTTTCAACTTAGTTATGGCAGGAATGTGCCATTGCATGAGAAGAGGTCATTGCTCCTCATGGCCTGCCATGGCTCTTCCTCAGTCCATCGTTAAGGCTGCCAAGAGAAGAAACATGCTTTCCCACGCACACAACCAGCCTCCTATTCATTAATGAAGAATGCTGATGTTTATTGTGCAGGGGAGAGCTTAACTTTGCCCGGGCTAGGCTATTTAGAGGAAGTATGAGTTAGGCTTGCATTTTTCTTCAAAGTTCTTCTTAACCAATGCAGATTGGTTTCTAAATGAAACATCTTCCAGTTTATTGGCAACAGCAGTCGATCAGAAAAACAACTACGGTTTAGAGTGAAAGATCCAGACATCTGCGGGGCTCTATGCTTACCTTTTTCCCGTGGAATACGTGCGCCTCTAAATCAAATTATTTGGGAACGTACAAAGAAATTTAGAAGCAAAGTGAAAAATGTTTAATTCAAACAAATGTTTTAACAGTTTATTACATACTGTTATTACTTAGAATGTGTTTGTGGGTGGGTGTGTGTGTGTTTGTGCCAGTGGACACATGTACCAAGAAAGACACATTGTTCACCGTTCCTGAGCAGACACACTGTTCAGTAGCATTCAGCTGCTCAAACATCTCAGATTCTCAGAGATAGATGGCATGACATTCGGTGCAGATATCCACAGTGTGCAGAAAACCTCACAGATCTGCTAGTATGGCAGAAGACTCTGAATCAGTATTTATTTCTCGATCTGTGGCTCATACAGCTCCACACATACCGCCTCTCAAAATGCCATCCCTACTGTATTGCACTGCAGTTGTATCAATGCCATTTAAGCTGCTTTCCCACATTCGTCTTAACCCTGAAAATGAGGTGGCAATTTTCTGTGTCTCCCATCATTCGGGATTAGAAGCTTGAGTCGATTTTCTCTGTGTGATGCACTGAACAATTACCCATCTTATGCTGCCTTTTCTCTAAATCACTCATCATTGGCATGGTGGTGACAGAGGCAGCAACATTCATAGGCAGTGCATGTGAAGGTCAGTTACATTTCTGTGTGTGTGTGTGACAGTTTATGCTGCTGTTATACTGAAGGCAGAGATATCAGTCGTTGATTTATAAACCCAGCAATCGATTCGAGTTTAACGATTGCTGTCATTGTGTAATAACATAATGTGAACTAACTTAAAGGAGGGGGAACTCCATGACTTTTGAAAATAGATCTAGTTACCTCCAATGGTGTCATGAATCTGTGTCTCAGATTTATTGCCCACTAGTCTGACCAAAGACTTTCAACTTGATCTGCCTCAAGCCCTTTAGTGTTACCACCTATTGTTTCAGTGTTTAGTCAACCTTGTCTTGCCGAACTCTTCAAACAAGCTGAACTTTCAGCTGCTCAGCCCCCACATCCAGCCCCGCCCCTGCATGGTCTTTGCTTTGAAGATGAAATGAGAAACTGGATTTTGTGCTTTGATTGATACTTAAGTTAATCTAGAAATTTTTAAAAAGAAGGGTCATTGTTTTCCACTTGAGAAATGCCTCTGGCCTCTCTGTGTCTGTACCTGACCACTAAAACTTGTTTTACAGCTGTACAAGCAGATTGCTCTGCTTTTGATCTAAAGTGACTACGAGGAACTTTTTAGTTTTTGTTGATTCTAGCGGCTCCTTTAGACAAAAGCGGTAGTGACACAAGCGCCTCCTGTCGTAAAGATCTTTGCTAGTGCGTGTTGTGCAGGCAGAACTGGGCATAACACCAGCAATGCGTGCATTTGTTTTGGAGACGAGTGAAAGAGAGACTGCAGTATGGATCGCGATGAGGTAATGTATTTATATGTGACTGAGAAATAAGTTATAAGCAAGTTGTCTGGCAGTAATGTCCCCCGAGACCTATTACCTCTATTTTCTGTCGGCTAACGTTACACAGCCATTTGCATTAGCATTACATGCTAAGGTGCCAACAGCCATAGGCATATAATATAATTATGTTACTGTCATTGCACAAAAATGAAATTTAAAAACAAAAATCATTTTGTCTGAGTTGGCAAGTTTCCGGACTCGATCTTTAATAGGGCATTAACAGTATCTACATAAAAATAGCAGTCTTTGGTCTGAGGGTTTTGTTTGCTGTTACAGGAAATTTATTATCACCAGAGGAATCATGAGACTCTTTCATAAATACTTAAAAGTTCCTTCTAGTCACTTAAAAAAGTTTTTTTTTCTTTAAACACCGGCTTGCTTGGATTTTTCACCAGTTTTACAGTCATCATAATGGTGCACTTGCAGTTGCAAATCAGATGTTTGCCTTACCTTGTTTGCAGCTGTTTGTTGCTGTGTGCCTCCTGCGGGGCCTAATCTGTTGAATTCAAGCTTAGATATCCCTCTAATACTCTTGGGACCTTTGGGGCTCATATTTTTGATCACCTCCGGCAAAGTGTAGAAGACTGCTTAAAGAGTGTTTAGAAACTTTGAAACTTGTGATAGTGAAACAACTGTAAAATGTAAAGATTTTATAAAAGTGTGTGAACAGACAGATTGGAAAGATCTTACTTTCATCACTGAGACACACAATTCAACTATGACATCATTGTTGAGAGCATTGGAGGTGACGGTCAAGGCCAGATAAGAAAGTGACAAAACATTGCCAGCAAGGGATTTATCATCCTGTCAATTTTGAAGGGATTTGGCTGCTATCAGAATTACATTATAACTAGTAACTTTTATTATATATTAATGGAACCTAAACACGTATAATGCTGCTCTTGATTAATTTACAACCCAGGAGCAAATTCAATTAAATGTGATCTCTTAAAGTATATGATCTTGTATTACTGAAAGGGGGCTCTAGGCGCTCTGCATAAATCTGTGATCATGTTACGTAATCTGCATTGACTCCCCTGGATTTTTAAAAAAAGCGATGGGAAGGTCAAAGTAAAAACGGCCTCCTGCCTTCACAGTCTAGTGAGTTATTGATAAACCCTCTGACACATTCTTATTCATCTTTAAATGTATGAAAACACTGTTTCAGACAGGTGTGACAACTGACTATTGTCACTGGGTGGAGGTTTTGAGTGATAAGACTTTAATATCTTTGCTCTTTATGTAATCTTGCCCTTTTGTGATTCATTTTAAACTTGGCCGGGCCCTGTTCATCTCACCCTCTATTGCATGTTTTTTCAGCTGTGTTTACATGCCAGCCCTCTGAAACTTGAAGGGTGGGGTGAATGTTTTCCTCTGTACCAGACTTCTGACTTTTTTCAGGACTTAACATCATTCATGTTTTCTTTAGCTGTTACATGAGGCATTATTGCTCATTTAGAAAACTGTCTACACTCTGCAAATCCTTTTGTTAAAGATAAATAGAGTCTGTCTCTCTCTTCTTCTTATTTCTTTGTTTTTATCTGCTGCTTATTTCAAACAAATGTCGTGGTTTCAGACGTTTCCTGCCAGAAGAGTCTCTCTGATGGCAAGGTAAAGCTGTGAAAAATATTCTAAGTATAGCATACATTTAAGCTGGTGTTGATTTATTTTATTTTATTTTATTTTTATTTATTTTTGTACAGGTGGCATGAAATGCATTTTGCTCTTGTTCTCTTCCACAGCAGTGCATAGCTAAGCGTCCTACTCTCTCAGTCCTGCTTCTTCTTTAAACTGGCCAACAGCCATACTGTGGGAAATTCACTGATCATGGAAAAGTTCCTTAAACAACACCACAGCAAAATAGCCGAACTATCCTAACTATCCTGTACTAGTCTCGTAGCACGGGCAACATGTAGCAAGAGTGTAAAGTATCAGGTAAGTTCATTGTAGTTTGAGACTAGACAAATAGTGGTGGCAAGAGTTCATGAAGTTATTTTGCATTACCTTTTAAATGAATATACCACAGAAAAAAATGCAGACATTATTATTATGTCCGCACATTGCATGGACAGGGGGAGAGACAGAGAGAGACTTTGATGGGATTATATATGTCTTGTTTAAAATGTGACTAACACGGCTCTGTATTTTTATATAAACACATCTGTGGCCTGCATCCAGGCGCCATCTCAGCGTCACACGATAGACCACAAATAGCAAACAGAATAGCAATGTGCTACTGATGCAGCCTCACAGAAACAAACACTCATCTCACACAAACAAGCGGCTCCGTCTCACATACATGCACGGGTGCTACTGCGGTCACTTCATTCATCACATAGACCAATTTTTGCATAGCATGAGTGACACACAGGTTTATGTCACACTGAACAGCTCTAAATAGATTTGCTGAACGAACTGATTAAAATTAAGCACTGAGGCTGTATCTCCCTCATGTTGCAGGAGAACTTGTGAGGGGGGGGGGGGGGTTGCATGCACAGGGATACAGAGGGGGTGGGGCTGCATGTGTATGAGAGGAAATATGCAAACCGGAATGGCTCAAAGAAAAAGCAGGTTATGTAATGCATCATCACAATGAATCGTACAAACCGCATTCTCTAATTTGAAAAAAATGTTGATATACCTTGAAAACTGATACAGCGCCCAGCCTATCATCTTAATGCTAAGCTTCCACTTCTCACATGAACATATTTCCTCCTCGGCAAATTGTGGAAGCCAATCAGTCAGTTAGCCGGAAAGAAAAGCATCTATACTAATGCATTATGGATGAGTATGAAAATTGAACCTCTGAGCTAAAAGGTAATCTTTCATCTGCAATGTGCAGCACATTTGGTACCCTCGATCCATAAGAGTCCCCTCCTTGGCCCTCACTCTGCACTCTTGCTCTGATATTGATCTCTTACGCTCTAATTTGGCCCTCTTTAAAAAATAATTGCGGTCAACCAAAAACCTGGGAATTAGAGGTTTTAGAAAAGAAAGGCAGTATGTGGCCAAATGACCTAAAAAGGTCATTTAACCCCCAAAGTGATGTTAGTTCGGGGAACTTCTTTCTTTCCTGACAAGAGTTTTTGAACAGGCTCTGAAGATAAATTATGCATTAATATTAATCTGTCACAATATTCCTTAAAATGTGCTCATTGTTGTTCCATTTTTAAACTAAAGTAGACTGTCCAAGAGCAAATGTGTACAGTTAGTGGTGGTGATTTGACTTTAAATCTTTATTATGTATGCATTACCATAAAAAAGTCTCTGAGGAGCCATTTTGACTATCAATTTAATGCACCAAATTGTGTTAGTAGAGAACTTAACTAAATGGGAGTACAATGCAAATCCAGTCAGTTGAACATAGAACCTAAATGGCTTGGCTGAAAGAACCGCGAGAGGAAAATCACATCAGGTAAATTCATTTCATCAGTCAACGTTTTCATATTGCCATTTGGTTCAAGCAAATATGAAATGACTGGCTGTATTTATAATAAAGACAAACAGCATTGAAAAAATGACTTTGCCTCTGACCATGGGGGCTTGAACTGCTAATGTCATCAGGATGTTAACACTGCAGCTATGTCCCTGAGACAGAATGAGAGATGACTGAGACAGAACGATTACCCAGGGAGTTTTTCGATACAAGTGAGCCTTTGTTTCTATATCCGAACCATGACGATTACCTTAAACAATCAGACTCATCGGGGTTTAAAGCTTTGGGTGTAAGATATTATGATTCACTTGCAGGAACATTTTCTGCTGCCAAAGACATGCTGTTAAACCTCATCATGGCTCAGTCAGCATGAGAATACACAATCTTCATTCAGTGGAAACACAGGCCTATTATTTTAAATCCAGTAATTGCAGTCTGAGATATTGTCATGTGCCATTGAGTAACCAAAGGTAAACTTAAGTGTTTAAAATTAATTTGAGTTGTATTTTTAACTTAAGCCAGTTTGTGACTGCAAACAATGAAAACAGCCACAGCAGTCAGACGCTTATCTCTCTTTAAACTCTGCCTTTGTTTCAAGAACTTATCTGTGAAAGTGTTTTGTGAACTTATGTTGAATCCCATAACAGTTAAAGAGTGATTGTTTCTCTGCAGTGTCACACGGTAATAACTTTCTCTCCGTGGATTGATAGTCTGTCCCTTTTTGTTGGAAACTTTGTGTGTTAACTCTTGCCAGAAGGCCTTCAGAGCCAAATCTGTTTTCAGATGCCAAATGCCCAAAATTAAATTAGATCTTAGAGAGCTTGGCAGGAGGGACAAGGAAAAAATGGAAAATATTTTAGGAGAGAAAAGTGCGACAGAATGAGAAATTGACCAAGCATATAATATCTCTCTTCATATTCCATCGAATAAAAAATAAACTTTTTTTTGTTGTTAATCATTTCTGAATGTGACCGAGCCGCACAAGACATTTTAACGTAATTCAAACCATCTAAGACCAACACAGGAGTTTGACCAATGTACAGTGGTATATTACTGCTTTTGATAGAGATAATATGAAAGATGATTGGGACAAGCATTCTCGTCCAATTCATGATAACTCAGAGAACATGTTTTATCTTCATCCTCACCTCAGATTCCTCACCGGCTATCGGTCTAAATTGCGCATACCTTTCAGATCAAAGGGGAAGGAGAAGACTATAATCAAACTATAATCATCCAAAACATTTGTGCGTTTCATTTTGGGAATATGACAGATAAATGGGTGTGAAGGTATGGCTAGCTCTTTGTAAAATGTATTTCTTAGTAATAATAGCTGTTACAGATATCAGGAATTTCGGACTGACTGACCAACCTTCAATTTTAAGAAATTTAGACATGCTCAGCTTTTGTGCAAGTGAAAAACACAGCAAGTATTCAAAACACAAACACCATGATCATCCCTTAAAAGTTATCTCCAAGTTATGTCTGTGATATCGTGGCTCTAAATTGTCGATATGAGCACCTTGGCATCGAACATAGTAAGCCAGAAACTCTGTGCGGAGCTTGGATGTGTTCAAACTTGTATTTTGTACCATGTGCCATCGTAGACAAAGGAAGGATGGGCATGTTTTTCGTTTCTGCTGGTTGTTTCAAGCCATTGTGTTTGCAAAGCTCCCTCTGAAGCTGTGAGTGAGCGGTGCAAGAGGAAGGCACATTGTTTGCACAAGCAGTGATTGGCTGTTTGCTTTCAGGTGTGGTGGATTTTTGCAAATGTCATTCAAAGCACCAGGAGGATAATCTCCTCTTATGAGGAGATATTTTGTCTCATGTCCTCCTACTGTCAGGATATAGTGACAGTTTCAGACAGTTTCTTTAAAAAGTTCCTGACTGAACCTTGATTTTTTTCCCAGATAAATTCTAGAAGTTGCAGTTCATACATTTGCATTATCTTTTCAATCTAGTCCTCAGGATGCAGACATTTGCATTCAGTTTCTCTGATTGTTTTTTCGCTCATGGAAGATAAATCTGTTCAAGAATCATTAGTTGGCAGCTCTGTGCTTCAGTTTGCAGTTGCAGCCTCTTTAGCAGCCTGGGTATTTCATCTACTCTCAGACAGAATCAGAGGATAATTGTATTGTATAAAATGTGCCTTGCAAAGATGATTCAGTAGCTACTGTGTTTTGCTGAATTTTGTCAGGATTATTGTTGCAGCACTAACGTCTGTACCCGTAACTCTCCTCTGTCTTAAACCCCATGAGCCCTAAAACCACACCCAAAGTCTAGCGTATTCCCTATTTAAATAACAGTCACACTTACATTCTGCATGTTGTTGGTCTCATGTAACATGACAGACTGCTCTGGTTTAAGCTCGTCATGACATTTCAAAGGGTAAAATTTACAGCAAACCAGAGCCACATTGTTATGAATCTCCAAACCCTGTCAGGTTGCAACGTGATCACCTGATCTATGGTTGTGGCTGTGTTGTGGCATCCTGTTGGTGCATGTCTCTCACAAGCTCAGCTGTTGATGGA
>JAPZDX010000022.1:22909291-22929480 GCA_029783625.1 Naso annulatus | reverse complement strand
CTTGGAGTGACAGTGTAGGCAGACGGCCAGGTCTCACCCGCAAGCTGCAGCGTCTCACAAGTCCAAAAAACTTCATGACATGTATAAACAAGTGTTATTTGGATAAACTGACTACATATCGGAAATTTACATGGTAACGTTCTTGCCTAAAACTACAAATTTTGCTGAAGTGATATATGGTATTAACAGTTCTGCAGCAACACTTCCAGCTTTTTGCCCGCTTGCAGTTAGTAATCCAAGTTTGGGTGTAGAAACATAACCCTGTCATCGTGTTTGCTCTACAGGCCTGGAAAATATTCAGTCTATTTTTGAAAGATGTGTGCACTGTGCTAATGTACATTAGGTTTCCCTTTTCCCTCACCTTGAATTGCATACATACTGCGATCTATCATGGAGACAATAGATGGAAGCGTAAGCCTCTTCTCTACTTTTGCCCTTCTTTGTATTTTCTCAGTGTCTTTGCATCTCTTCCTCTGCCTCTTGTTTTCTGCCTCTTTTTGTCTCTCTCCTTTGCCTCTCTCACTCTCTTTCTCAGAAGATTTTTCACAGGTTCTTATCACGTATTTAGTCTTAGTCAGGCCCTCAGAGACCTGCTGCAATCAGCCCTGAGGCAACACGAGCAGGCTGCACAGAGGGAGTTATTCTGTACTTAATAATCATTGCACTCCTCTGTTTTTCGTGTCATGTCTCCCTTGTCACGTTCTCTGTTCACCTCTTCTAATGCCGTTGATAGGAACTCATTGTTTTTGCTCAGAGTTTTTTATTTTTATTTTTGGTGGTTCTTTTCATAAAAGTTGATCCACAGAGTATTAGATTCCTGTCAATGCATCGTCAGAGATGTCGGTCAGAGATGAAATCGTTACAGCTTGTTGAGGAACAGAGTGTTCAACTAATGTTAAAATGACAAAATATCAATATACTGATGCATAGATTAGAAGACTGTGATGAGATATTTGTAGATATAATGTTTAAAGGCATATGTTAGTCAGCGGAGGGTTGTGAAGAAGCACGGGCAACCCTGATCATCTTTTTATTTGAGAGCAAGATACCAACAGCCTATTTTATCCCATTTTCAAAATGACAACACTGCTTGTAAGACTTTCTTTATGTCAAATAATATGTTTTAAGTGTTGGTGTCGCTTAAAATGTTGCATGTATCCACTCCCTGTTGTCAGGACTATGGTAATTATATTCTGTCTTGATAGTCAAATGTAAGTGTAAAGTCTCTTCCATAGGGTTAGTTGGTTATGCAAAACAGAAGCCAGTGTAATAGTAGCACCCACATGTATCAAAATTCCTCAAATCTAAAAATTCTAATATATTCATATGTTGGAATAAGGTGTATATTAATGCTTTCTGATGGGGTATATAAACATTTATTCATCTGAAGCGAATAAATCACTGTCAATTTATCAGGCAAGCGACGGTATAAAGCCCTGTTAAATCAGCGCCTGCATGTGTTAACAGATTACAGAACAAATCTGGATCTGTATGCAGACATCAGAACTGGAGCATGGCGAGGACTGATAATGAAAGCGCATTGCTGGTACTGGTGTTCTGCGTGTAGAATTCATTACAATGCTGTTGATCACCGATTCTACAAGATTCTTCATAAATTTAGTACCTATGAGCTGATTTTAATCTTGTTCTGAGTGAACGATTTCAGCTTATTTGTCTAATTTGTATTAACTAGTTAACTAGTTGAAATTGCTGATGTCACTGTAATACAGTAGCTGTTGTAAAATACAATCTAGAAGAACGATGATTTATGCATATTTACATTTTTTTTTTGGTGCTCAAGTCCCCAAGAATCCGTTGTAGCCAAAGCATTGTTTGTCACAGTCAGCTCAATGACTGTCATAAATTTTTTGCCTTAGTATAATATCTTTAGATGTTGAATACGAACATTTGACCTTTACACTTTGCTAAATTTGTGATCATGTAGTATCTAAAATAATAACATGTATATAGGTCTATCTCCAGTCAGTACCCTTGACCAAGGTGCTGGCTCAGAATCCGAGCGAATGAAAAACATCACTCTGTTTCAAGGTGACACAGTAGATGGAAATTACTCAGACTCTCCTCATTTAGTTAACAGAAGTTCCTAGATCTTTTTGACATCCACGTATCATTTCTTTTATGCTGAAAGATTAGTAGGCATTTGCTGTTTGCTATGTTTTATGTGGAAAATTGCAGAGGTTCTGCTCCTGCCTCTAGTGATATGCTTAATGTTACATGCTTGACAGGGTGACAGCTGGGCTGAGGTGGTGTCAGAATGGCAGACGATGGCATGCACCCACTAAAATATGCAAGAAATTTGCTTTTCTTTCCATTTTTCCATTAGAATCTGAATACAGCGTCACTTAGCTGTCTCAGCCTCTGCTGGGGCTCTGCTGATATGACTCTGAAATGTAATTTCATTTGACAGGCTACAGGTGTGATAAGTCTAATTTAATTTAGGCTAATTAGTGGTTTTCCAGTGGCCAAATCAGACGGGGTGTAATGCATTGGTTCCTAAGGCAACTGTTGCTCAGTGCTCTTCCACTATGGTGGCTGTGCACTTGTACTGCTTTCCGCAATATTTCCTCAAGTGTTATTGCTATTATCCATTAAATACGAAGGTTAAATAGGATGACAGACAACTGCAACAACATTTCTGAGTGTGTTATTCTGGTTTATTACATCTGTTTTAAAGAAAAAGATTTAGAAAATGAGAAAGATTAATAGCGAATGACAAAAGCATTCATTGCTGTACAGTGCTGAGTTCCTTCCTCTAGTGCACACATGGTGGCTGATACTGTAAGTATGAAGTCAAACGAAGGTAGACAGACGACTTCGAACAATTTAAACCCTCCACTACCTTCCACTTGATCCCTTTCTGCTTGTAATGGACTGTTTTGAGTCCACTAGTTTTTGCTCAGAGCACCCACTCTTGATTGCCCTATTAAAGATGAGGGTTTTGAGCCTTTCCTCATGTGTGTGTACTTATGTCTCAGTATTTTACGGTCACTGAATCTTGATATTGCACAATTTCAAGGCTTTCTCTGCCCGGGCTAGGCTATCAAATATCCCTCTCTTGAATATTTTACAACATGATGCCTTCTTTTTTTGCTCAGAGAAATGTGTCAAGTCTGAGCTGCCATAGATTCTCTGTAATGCTGGCCTTTGCCCATACAGTATGAGGGATCCTGTGATTTTGCCATTGTTCCTTTTTAATTAGATGAAATGGCCGTCTGAAATATTCATTTTAAATGGTCACCACGGTCTTGAGAAGTAAAATCACATTGGCTTGTGGAGGGTAAGATTTACCTTGTAAATTATGTATATTGGTGACGTACATGTAATGTCATGATGTATCTTGTCCAGGAGAAGAAAAATGAATCATACTCCCTTACATGGGACTCATCAGCAGATAATTCCTGGACATGAATGTTAGATGTGTTAGAATACATGATTGCTACAACAGTGTTATTATTAACAGTTGAATAAGAGATGTTACTAAGATTACAAAAGGAGGTTGTGAATTGTAAAAGCATTCAACTCTGTATTTCAGTAGTCAAGGACAGTTTAGTTACTCTCTATTTATATAAACACCACTCTTGTCCACAAACAAGGCTTGGATGTGTTATATAGTGTTATGTAACCAGTTTGTAACATCTAGAACATGCACTCTTTTAAGCATGCCTGCATTACAGTTGTTGCACCCCCACACTTTTCTTCTTATTCATGAACACACGGCTCCTCTTTGCTTGTGGTACAACTGCAGTCTTACCTGTTATTTTCCTCCAGGCTGTCTTCTCTCTGTTGCCCATATACATTCAATTCAATTGGATGATTTTTTTCGGCCAAAGCTCCATTCACACGTTTCCTTTGACTTTGTTTGCATCCGCAACATTTCTCATTTGTGCTTTGCATTTTAACAAACCGTGTCAGTACATGCTAAGGCAACCAGAGGGATGATAAGCCAGACTTCTGTGGAGGTAAAACAAAGAACATCAATGACAGCGATATATTTGTATGTACTGTCATATCAGAGTTTCATGGTTTTGACCCAGACCTCCTTGAAATTTACTGTAAGAGTAATGTGTGTTTTGAGCTTAGTTTTTACAGTTTTTGAGCAACTCTCTTTATTGCAGTTTACTTACAAAAGACCGCCTGGTTGTAGTTTAAAACTGTAAAGTTCCTCATTGCTTTTGCAGATTAAGTGTATTAACCCTTTCACAGTGCTAAAGTGTCGTTTTTTTCCATCTCCTCACAGGATGTGAGTGTTCTAGCACACCTCTGAAATCTTTTACAGATACCATCTTGTCCTACTTGACATGTGAATAAAGGTGCAGTCACATGCAGCGATTAAATCAAAGCCTGTTCATGCTTTGCTCACGCACTGTGCTCCAAAATCTTATCGAGGACTGCATTTCATCATTCTGCCCTTGGTTTTGCGAACAAGTCATCTACTGAGTAGACAGCATCTTGTCAGTTTATCATGCTGATGTACAGTATGCGGGCACTGGACAGTGGCTCTGCACGTCTACAACCTTTTAGCTTGATTACAAGACCCTCTGTTCTTAAGCACATGAGAGTCCATGCTCGCTACTTACAGGAAGTACACACCACTGTACATCACATTTATTAACTGTCTCAAAGAATCCACATACGCTTGTCAAGCAGCAAATTGACCCAGCACTTCTTGGCTGGTGGAGCATATTATCCACTAAGCCAGGGTGCTTTTAAGCATTATATACTGTATTTCCACTGAGGATATGGCGATATAACTGCTAATTCACTGAGGAGAATGGCAGAGATATACAGTGGGGCATGCAACGAGCTGGTTTCAAATAGTAATTTTAATCGAGGGAAGACATTTCCATAGCTCATCAGAACTCCCCTGAGCCAAAAGTGATGTCTTCAAATTGCTTCTTTGGTCCAACCAACAGTCCAAGATCCAAAGACTCATTTACTGTTCAAATGACAGCAGTAAATCCTTACATTTAAGAAACTGGAATCAGCAAATGTTGGGTATTTTTGCTTGAAAAATCAATTAATACGCCGCTCCTTATTCCATTTTTCCTGGCAGTTGTGCTTGGCAATGTATCTTAGTCATTTTTATGTTGTCTGTGGAATAAAATTCCAGTTTTTACTTTTTTGTTTACTGAATTTGAAATGGCTAAAAAAAAAAAGAAAAAATGTCAAAGACTTCAACTGCGAAGTTTATTACATTTTTGAATGCAGGAATGTGGAAAAACAAATTTAGTTGTATAAAAGCACAATGGGATTTACCTTAGATGAATACAGAAGTTTCTCAGTTCCACCAGTATTAATTGCCAAACTCAGACACTCCAAAGCTGAATATAGGAGGCAAAAACAATTCAGTACTTAAACATTATCACTTTCAGTCACTCGACTCCCCGAGCTCAGTGCCACTGACGCCTAAGCCCTTTTATGCTTTGATCCTGTTAATAATTATTTGCCATGCAGCTGAAGAAGGAGGGCAGATTGAAAATGCACCAGAATGCTTTTTGCTGATAGCGGCAGTGGGGTGGGGGTTGGGGGGGACAGAGAGGAACGTAATGTGGTGTGGGAGTTTCAACAACCTTGTGTTGCCCTTCCCAGACATTTCCACTGAATTAAAAAAGCAGAAATTGGCCCCAAGACTTCATCCGAAGCTTCCATTTATGCCAAAGGACAACAGTCCTGTCCTGGATAAACAATAGTTAAGTCTGAAACTTTTCTACCCCTGTTTTTGTTTTACTTTTAGAAGAAAATGGGTGTTACTTATGTTTGAGTGAATCTTTTACTCTTGTCCTCCACCATTTAATTATATCTATTGCACATGTCTCTTTGATGAATCCTGAGTGTGTTATCTCATCCCTGCCGCCCTTTGCTGTTGGAAAACATTTCCCTGCTGGACGCTCCTTATCTAGTGTTGCTATGGATGGGCTCAGACCAGAACTGGAATCAACATCCCTACTGGTCTGCTGGCGTATCGACAAAGAAAGCGTTGGCTGGGGGTCGGAAATGAGCTGAAGACCTCAACTGTCTCTTCATCCTCCTTCTCTCCACTGGGGTTGGGGATAGATTACCATGACATTTTTACATTTCGCCATAGATACTGGAGCTCCTACTGGTCTCTTGTTGGCTGCTGGTGTCGTGATCAGAAAGCTAAAATGTCTTCCTGCTCAGAGGCTGTCAGCTTCCCGCAGCACCTTCTAACCACCACTGTGGTGTTGACTGACAGGATTTTAATGCATCAGGAGACTGTAATCTGCAACTGTGTCTCGCACCTCATTGGTTTGTGAAAATTGTGAATTTTCCGGCCTAGCTGGGATACATAACTGATTCCACAAATCCCATCAAATCATGACTCTGGCGTGTTAGAAACTGCCAAGAGTTAATAGGAGTGATTATGAGCTTTGGTTGTTTCTCAGCTCAGACTCATAGTTCCGAGCAGGTTTTGTAGCTGTGTGCTAATGAGTTATGGCACAGAGTTAGAGTCACATAGCCAACAGAGTGACGGTCTGTGGTGGAAAAGTCCTTCAACCGCGCTTCACCCCCCTTCTCTCCCTTAGTTCACAAGTCTTAGAAAACCGCTGATTGATACTATACTCATGTTTCTACTTTAATGATGTTGTTAAAATAGACATTTACGATTCCAAAGCACAATGAGAAAATTGATTTATTGAGGTTCTCTGTATTGTGAGGAAATGGTCAAGACTGGCATCCCTAATTTATTTCA
This sequence comes from Naso annulatus, assembly GCA_029783625.1. Taxonomy (NCBI): domain Eukaryota; kingdom Metazoa; phylum Chordata; class Actinopteri; order Acanthuriformes; family Acanthuridae; genus Naso; species Naso annulatus. The sequence goes on along the minus strand of JAPZDX010000022.1, from coordinate 22,922,747 downwards.
GCGCTGCAGAGACAACTTGTAAATGGAAGCCATTATAGTTACAAAGCTGCACAGCCTCCCACTTGCAGGCAGGGCAGCTGATGGTGAAGGACCAAGGTATGGGTGACCCTGTTATGCCAGTCAAAGTTGGCAAAATAAAAATGAGAGAGACAACAAAGTAGGGAGACATGCCGACATATGAGAGATGATGGTGATGAAAAACAGCTGTTAGGTGTGAATGCACCCAACAGCAATATTTTTTGCGAGGAGAGGCACCTCACATGTAAACACGCAGCACATATTTGCAGATGAAAGGCAGTAAACCTTAATAGCAGGTTTAACAGCACACCATACATAATGGTGTCAAACCACAGGCATTCCTCTTGAGAAACCGTCAGACATTAAGTTTGGTCACAGACTGTAACTGTTGACTCATGGGATTTAAAAGTTAAAAATTAGCTGTTAATTAGATAATAACTCATCAACATAAATAATGGACTGAGCCATTGTGTTGACGCCAGTTGGTTTGTGGAGGACTGATTTCAAGCCTCATGTTTGGCATTATGAGCATCAGCATCTTGGGGGTTTTTTTTGGAACCAGAAGTGACCATATTTGGATGAGACAATGGAACTGTTAAGGAGATGCATTGATACCAATAACTATGTGACACCTAACAGACAGCTCACAGCTTCTGCGACCTGGAGTCACCACATCCTTAATTTTGCATAGATTTAATCCTTACTGTAAATTAAATTAGTGAGTTGTACAAAGATTGACCCCCTTAGAATTGTCATAAATGGGGACACATGAGATAGAGGCCAAACAAAGTTGTGAACCCCGCCGTAAATATGCTTCTTTTCGCTGTAAAGTTGGACTCTTTAAAATGGGGTCTATGTGGTTTGCCTCAGTTTTGGAGCCAGTCTCTTGTGGCCATTCCAGAAACTACAGATTTTTTGCTCTTCAGTCGGCTTGGTCCAGAAGTTGCAGTTTGTAAATATTTAATAATAATTCCCCCTAAATTCTCTGTCACATCATATCTGTTTAAGTATGAGCAGTCTAATGTCATCCTGTGTCTTGAAGTTTTCATGTGCAGTGTGTAAACCATGTGTTTATGTATCTGGAGTGCAGAATTCATCCTAGGGCAAAATACAAAATCATTGCTTTGTTCCACAGTCACGTGGAGCCATCAAATCAGTTCTGTTTTCACAGAGAAGTGCTTAATCTGAACCCTGAGATAGACGAGCCTCAGCGACCACAAAGTCTACAAAGGCATTCAATGTTGTTTTAATCCACCTCCCAAAAAACTCATGCTTGCATCAGCTATTCGTTTTTTGTGGTGACATTCAGACAGCAAAGAACTTGCAACCCTCTAGCTTGACCTCATCCCATCCCCCTTACTTTACTTTTATCCCACTAGCTTCCCATCACTGACTTTCTTCTTCGTCTTCCTCTTCCTCCTTCCCCCACACTGTTCCTTGAGAGATCATCCTTAGAGACTAACAGTCTTAGAAAATATCTTTTTTTGTTTCCTCCCTTTTCCTTGTTTCAGTTTTTTATAATCTTTTTTTTTCTTTTGCTTGCAGTGTATTCATGACATGATACATGAAGTGCCCTGCTTTCATTATATTTCTCTGATTTGGGGTGTAACAGTCCACAGAAGTCGTGGTTCCGTTCACACCTTGGTTTAGACATCTCAGTTCATAGTATACCATGGCATCATCCTCCTCTCCCGTATTTAGTTTTTGCTCCCTGGCTCAGGTGAGAAAAACACTGCTGTCATGTGCATATGTCATAGCTCACAGTAGGTGCCATTTAGTAAAACAAAATGATCCGTTTGGGTTGTTTTATTTCGAAAATTGACCGCAGTCGCTGCCATGTCTGTGACTTCCTGTGTGCAGCTTGACGCAGCCAGCCTATCCCTCACTGTGGCTTCAGTCCATGATTAGCATGCTAAAGCTAAACTTGTTCTGAGCGTCAAACGACCTTTGCAAAATGACTCGTTTCACCATCAGAGTTTAATCCATGCACTTTTGAAAATCCGGAGAAGCCTCATGATTACGAGATTTAAAAGAAGTACGCAGGTCTGCTACGTTAGCTCAATCAGCATGTGCTTAACTTGCTAAAGGCTTCCTGTTGCTCAAGGTTTCCAGGTGGAACTCGAAGTTACATTTATTAGTCTTAATACATTATACTGTGTTCAATAATACCATGTATTCTTCGAATCATTCTGTGTGCCTAAACTGTCACGTGTACCGTTCAGTTCGGTACAAATTTAGGTATTGTTACACCCCTACAATTAATGCTGTAATTATTGATTTTTAATGAACCACATACCAGCTTACCACATATCAATGCCCTTGTGGATGCCTGGATTAACTCCACACCACAGTGCCCTGTTTTTATTCTGAATCCAGCCCCTAAATGTAGAAGACATATGGTCCAGATGTCAGCACAGATGATGGGACCACACAGGGCTCATCATATCATCTGCCAACTGCACTGACAGCTGCATATAGTACTTTTGTGGTCAATAGTAAACGGCCTCTTTAAACTAATTTAGTGCTGCTGTGCTACAAAGACTAAATTCTGGGAAAAGCTGGTACTCATCAGTTGTCTCTGTCCTCAGCGTTAGAAGTGATGCGTAATAGCTCAGAGGCCTCCAGTGAGAATGCCTCAGATTAGTTTTGGGTCACAGTTACTCACATCCACGTAGTTTTAACTAATGTCTAGCAAGAGTGAGTCACTGCTAACTCTGGTGGGTTTTGTTAAGGTTGGGCTGGTTTTTGACAGGAGCTGCACACATTAATTAGTTAATCACCATAATGAAGATATCAAATCATCTTATGTTTAAGTTGGCAGGAGATGCTACAGTAATTCCCACTGTGACATTCACAACACATGGTGGGTGTCACTCACTTTCTTGAAAGGAAGTTCTTGAGGCTCATAGTTGAAGAAGAATTAACAAAATTTCACCTGCTTGTTTTGTTGTTTTATTGTCCAAAAGATTTACTTTCTGTTTATCCTTTTAGAGAATTAGATCTTTTGTGGCAATTTCTGATGCAGAAACACTTTTCAGCATATTATTGTAATGCATTATTAACTGGTTACCGAACCACTCAGCATGTTTTCCCTTGCGTTAAAAGCATTTTGTCTTCACTGTCATCCATTTTGCTTGACATTTTGTGTAAGTAGGTCATTATGATTAGAGACGCTGACAAGGCTGATGAGACTTATGTACTTAAAGCTAAAGCCTTGGATGGATGTAAACAAATTTTACCTTTGAATTGAATAACATCACTGCCCTATCAAATTGTAAGTTCTTGATATCTGTGTGGGAAGGAAGGCTGTCCTCAGTAGAGTATTTTAGCCTTTTTTTAAAAGAGTTTTTCTTGGCAAACATTTGCGATGCCATAGCAGGAAAAGCTGAGGTGCAATTGGTAACAAAAGAATTGACGGCAGTCCATTTAGGTGAGCAAGTTCCAGAGTCATTCATGTGTTGTGTCACTGATATGACTTGCAGAGACTTCTAATGGAACTCAGCCATCGTTAACTAGATCTGTCTCACCTTTGCTTTTTCTGCTATGGCAAGTCAAAATCACTGCCATTAAAAAGATTTATTTTCCTGGAGTGTCAGAATTGACTGGAAAAAAAAAAAAAAATCAGAATTTGAAAAATGTGTCTCAGACTATTTGGCCTATTACTTGAAACTTCTCCTTGCTATGTTGAGCCTTTCTTGATAAAATCGCATTTCTGTCAGTTACATTTTTTATTAGTCGTCTGAAACACAGCTGTTGCCTTGAGCTCGGAGCTGAGAGCATAAACCAATAAGATAAAAACAATAAATCTCAGTTTCCTTTACAATTGTTGTGTTGTTTTTTAATATCCCGTTGAACAGCACTGTGAGGACATTTTACTGAATTCTGCAGCCAGGGGGTGCAGAGTCGGTCTAATTAGGGTGAAAACTACTTTTGTTTGGCAAATCCCGCCGAAAAGGCAAATTCTGCGCTTCTGGCAGCTGATTTTCTTTGCTGGCTTATGCAGTATACTTTGATATTTGTTGTTAAAGGGGAGAAAATTACTATCTCTCCCTAGGCTCACTCACTCTACAAGCCATTAGGTGACTGAAGCATCTACTACATGTGCACTGAGTCGACCGGATGTTGCCTTTGTGCAGGTCCATGTTTGTGTGAGGATGACAGCTGCTGGACAACGCCACTGCCGGCAAAATGTAATCGTTAAGTGGCATCATGAAACTGATAGGTCTCTCTGGGAATTCAGTCCAACCAGGGAGTTTCAGCTCGACCTCATTCTCTCTTTCTTTCATTTTCTTATCTTTTATATATTCTCTCTGGTCACTCTGAGAGGTTCTCAGTGGGCCAGGAGGACGTGACTGTTGTAGTGAGCTGGTCACACATGGAGACTGATGGGTCCTGCTGAAGAGAGGGGAAGGGCCGGCTCTGTCTTTTCTGCCACTCGTCCCCTTTTTTTAACGTTTCCTTTAAGGGTTTTCTTTTTCTTTTAACCTATCTTTGATGAAAGTAAAAGCCAAAGATTAAATCCTTACCCTCCTGTTTTCTCATTTTCATTCTCCTTCCCTCTGACTCTCTTCTATTATGTTTTGGCTCCCTCATCATAAACCCACTCTCCTTGTTCCCACCCTCTCTCCTCATATAGCTTAAGCTCTTCCTCCCTCCCTCCCTCCCTGTCTCTCATTCATACACCAGCTCCATATCGGCTGCGTTTGTCATGTGGCTCTTTCCTCCATTCCTCTGCCTGGCCTCTGATCGGGTACGCGCCACTGCTTTGTAAGTAGCTTGCCACTTTTTTTTTTTTGTTTACTCATAGCCTCCCTCCTTCTCTCCAACAACTGTTGCTTTCTGCTCAGTATGGCAGAGGCTTGCTCAGCATACTGACAGGCTCAGACGCAGATGGAAGGGATGAGCATGCAGGACTTAAGAGATCCACAGAGAAAAGGTTGTGCATAGGGACAGATTAGCTGGAATTAAGTTATGAAAATGAGGAAGAAAGGGAGTCCCGAGCCAGCCTATGCATCATGATTATCGTGTCCTGTCTCGAGTGTCAGGTGTTGGAAGAAGGGACTTTTCAGCGCTGATGGGACGCCCTCTAATTAAGCAGGATGTGGGGCTTTGGACAAGCAGGCTCACATTTAAATGAGCACTGTTTATACACCAGAGTATGTGCATCTTTCAGCCTCAGTTTAGTGTTTTAGGACAACTATGGGAATGTGTCATTGCTCAAAAATACTGTAATAATAATAATAAATGTGAGTATTGAGTGGAAAAGCAGCTTAAAATGTTAAAAAAGGAAGGTTTATCTGCTTACAGTAACTTTTGTTTGTACCCTCTCCTCTCTGCGTTCACAATACAGTCCTTTACTCTCTGCGTTAAATTAAATTCAAAATGAGGATTTTTAACTGACTGAAACAGTGAGACACGCACACTGAGACTGAGATGAGGAATGAGATATTTGCTATAGCTTCTCTTTTATGTTCAGATTTCAACGGGAAAAAAAAGTACGGTTCACGCATGGCAGCGCTCAGAGTACAGTCAAGTTAATACAACTTGATTTGTGGCTTATCTGTGACTATTTTTGCTTCATGCACTGTATATTGGATAATCCCACCCCTCCTCCAACACATTTCCTTCCACTCAGCTCTAAGCAGGAAGACACAGTATACACACATCTGCGTTTAAGTTAATGCTTTTAAGCCTGACCAGAGAAAGTGTGTTGGATGATTTGCGTTGTTGTTCTTGTTTACAATCCAGTTAGTGTTTACATCACTGCAGAGTGGTAGTTGTGAGTCTGTTCTATCTTAATTACAATCTATCCGTGTGTGTAAGTGGGAAGCAGATTTGCTTAAAGAGTGCTTCAACCTGAAATAGTTCAGTTGACTTGCATGTGAATTAATGGCATGATGTTAAACCTGTTAGCGATTTGCTGCTGTTGGAACCTTAAGCCAGAGAAAGAGACTGTTTTATTGTATTTATTTTTCTTTTCCTGGAGGGTTTCGTGCATATTTCCACCTGTCTAGACTTAATTTCATTTTGTTAGGTCTGGAATAAACCTTAAAACTGTCAAAATTATGAGTGTAAAGTTGATGTCAAATAGAGATATTGGATTGGGACGGATACCAGCAGCGGTTGGATCCTGCCTCATGTTTCCACAGTGGGTGTTTTGGGTTTTTTTTACCTTGCCATATATATATTTTCTTAAAGAAATTTGAGTATTTACCTCAAGCTCTAAAATAATCCTGGTAAACCTTATAGCTAAGGTGTTGACTGGTTTGTTCTACAACTTTTTTATCGTGTTGTTTACTCAGATGGGAGAACTGAGGGCAAACCACAAAATAAATCCACCAGAATGTAAACCAATCGGAGATCATCCTTTGCCAAATGTGGCGACACTTGTAAGAGGAGCAGTTACAACTTAAAAGATGTCTTCATTTTTTCATTAAAGGGATAGTTGTTTTTTGATGTGGGGTTACGTGAGGCTCTCATGCCCAGTCAGTGGCTTATCTGCTGTAGATAATGATCAGCTCGCTCTCGGACTGAAGAGGCAGCGCGGTGCACCAGCAGGAAACAGAGCACAGCACTGCTGTAAACGGTACCCACGGCAACACGTCTTCCGGCCACCAACAAGACCAGCCACCTAAAGCATGCATGTTGACCATTATATGTGGCAGGTTACACACTGACTTGGCATGTTCCCTAATACAACCCGACATAATAAGAAGAACTAATCCTTTACGTGGGCAGCTATGACTCTGGATTTAGCAGTCGTCTACTGTTTTAAATGTTGATGGTTCGATCCCTGACCCCTGCAGTCCATATGTTGAGTTTATTTGGGCAAAATGCTGAACCTCCAAGTCCTCCTGGTGGCTGTTCTATAGATGTTTGAGTTCATATGTGAATGTTAATTGCATCTGATTAGCAGGTGGCACCTCACAGGGTAGCCTCTGCTGTCGTATGTGTGTGTGCATGTGTGCGTGTGAATGGGTGACAGTTGGCTTCCCCCTGAGGATATTGTGATAATATCATTGTCGTGCATTCTTTAGGCCTTGATAGCCGTGCAGTAAAAAATATGATCTTGTTTTTAGCCCTAATCTGCCCAAAGCCTTTTGCTGAACATTGCAGAGCACTTTGGAGTTTGGAGGTTGTTTGACAAGGAAGTCAGAGTAGAATGACAGGAAACAATGAAAAAGATATGACGGAGGAACTGGCGGAAAGAACATTCTGATGAATAGGATGGACGGCGTGCACGTCAATGAAGCTTACGCTCCAACAGATTTGTGTGTTCAGTCTAATTCACAGCAGATAGTGACAATTTTCTTGTCCGTGTGGCGTCAAACCTTCGACTAAACTCACGATTGTAAGTGATAATTTGCCTGTGGTCCTTCACTGAGCCCCGCTGTTGTGTAAAAGCTTCCTGTGCATCTCTGAACATAACCAAAGACTTCAACTACGTCCAACACAACGTATTTACGTCTAACATCTTAAAACATGCTTGTGTTGCACCTCCTTCAATTCATTGGATGATGATGTTAAAAAACTTGGAAGACAAATAGCAGTTTTGAACTTTTTAGGGCTAATTTGTAATCTCCGCTCAACAAAATGGGTATGTTACATGCTCTCTGAATCATACAGTGCTGCTGAAATGCCAGACAGAAAAGTTGACAGTTGTTATTATGTTGTGTAGATACCTTGTAGAGTAACAACACATGCAATTACTGTCTAGCTGAGTGAATGTGGTCACCTGGTCAGCTCAGCTCGAAAGCTGTACTTGCTCAAATGCAGATACTAATTTTAATTCTATTGTACGCATTTGTTTTCCTGTGTCCTGCAGAAGTTTCAGTGGTTGCACTGTCGTCTATCGGCTCAGCGTCTCTGCAGCTAATGTCAGTGACGATGAGTCAGCAAATTATGCTCACAGACTCTGGCCTGTCTGGGGAAGTTAAAGGTGGTTTTGCAGTCAAGTCAGGTGAAAAGCTTCTATAACAGCTAAAAATAATTCAAGCCATCGGTGCTAATTACTATACCGGATTAAACACATGCACGTGTACAGAAATGTGGCACATGCTGAAACACACATAAAACAACGTTATTTCAACATTTAACTGAACGTAACATGCAGACAACAGCGCTAAACATTGCATTTGTTTTCAGGTGATCCAGTCACGCTTTGAAAAAAAGCACTCAGTCAGTTAAAAGCCTGTTTGCCGTCGAGTGTGTCAGTCCAAAACTCAAACTGTTATTATGGTGTCAAAGCAGCAACACACACTCACAGCGTCCCGGGAGGAGACAAACCAATACTATGCTCGAGCTGTGTGTCCCGTGGAAGAGACTTTACAGGTAGCATTTGGACTACAGGGACCAGCTGTTGTTTACTAGGTGGGACAGAAGGATTGTGGTCAATTCAGTTCACAGAAGGAGGGACGTGCGTGCAGTGGCACCTGCAAACAGCACACTTTAATTTTAAGTCTGCTGAATTGTGCAAGGCAAACAGTGTTGGACTGATACTGTAACAGCATGTGAAGAGTAAAAACCACAACACAGTGGAGCGATTAACTGAAGATTTCGTCGTCCTGTTTGACTGCAGAGCTGCAAGTTTCAAAAGTTTTAAATCTAGGTAGATAAAATGAAAAGGCAACAACCCTCATTTAGTGTTTGTTCTACTGGTTTTATTTCAAAATTTCACCTGATTTTTACCTTCAGCTCTGAACAGTAAAAGAAAAAAAAATCCAACCTGAACCTTTTTTGTCATTGCATCCATAATGTCTTTCACCATTTCACTGATTCTTTTTCTTCTTTCCGGTCATAATTGAGACGAGAGTCCAGTAAAGCAAGCAAAAAATAATGGTCAAGTGATCGAACATATTATGATCAACCTCCTTTAAAAAAAAAAAAAAAAAAAAAATTCAGTATGATTACGTAATTCTTTATCCTCTGCTGCAAAGGTAGCTGATAGAAAAAGGTAAACCAGATATTAATGCTGTAAAATCCAGATCAACAGTGTACAACAGTTAGGGTCATAACTCTTGTCTTTGTTACGTGTAAAGATTTTCTTCGTGTTGCTTTTCCACTGGACTCCAGTCTAGCAACCATGCCACATCCAGAATATTGGCAGTGAAGTTGGTGAGAAAATTGTAATTAAAGCTCACAGGAGTTGAAGCCAGAATTTTAAAAATAGCATCCAGCTCGGCCCTGCTAGTTCCCAGAAATGTTCATCAGAGCTGTGGTAGTTGTGTGGTAATTACAGTAACTGCACAGGGTTGTAAATGCATAAGGTGTCGAGAGAGACTGACAGGTTCATCACATATTGGTGTCCAGTGTAATTGTGTCATAATGTTGTTTTTGTCACGTAGACAAAAATGCATGAAAAACAACGAAAATGAAGGGGAGAAACAAACAAACAAATAAACTGGATATTTTAAGATTATCATGAAATCAACAAATATTTGGGGTGTTGCTACTAATCAGCTAAGTCAAAAAACTGTCACGACACACAAGCTGGGCACTACAAGAAGAAAGCTTTACCAAACTGCATTTATTCCTAACATAGGTTTACGACAGATTTTCCAAGGATGTTCTTTCCACATTTGCATTTTGAGAGATCATTTTTTCATTCTAAAGCTGATAAATAGTGGAAAAAAAAACAAAACCCAAGGCTCAGAGGATGGCTGTGCTATTTTTATCCAACCAACAGGATTGTTTGTCTTCAGATGAAATAATGCTGAACGCTTTTTGAGATAGAATCTTAAACATGAGGGGACGATTTGCCTTGTTTGCTCGAGTTTTAATTTGTTTTAGCCACCCATTTTGTCCCCAAATACAACACCTCAGACAGATCCTAAAGATGCAAATAGACAACTGTCATGTGAAATGAGCAGAGTAATTTCAATGCATAGACAGAAAATGTGTCACCCCTTCACAGTTAGAATTAAATCTACCAGCTGGATTAGGGGAGCTGGTACCGTCCTGTTTATTTTCAGCACACGGGAGAACAGGCCAGGATGGCTATTTACTTGCAGCTCAGTGGAGCATTGTGTAAATGTTTAAGAATGTAAAACATGACACATAAAGACAACAGAATTATGCCTTCGGAAAAACAGTGATGCTTCGCAAAGCATATGCTGCAGTGTCACATTTTACCGCATAATGTAACGATTCCCAACGTGAACTACAGCAGAAATATGACTGAAAATTGTGTTGGATTGATTCGATCACATAAACAACATCAGCAAACTACTTTTTGTTAGTTGCTTCTGTCATCGTTGTTCTGATTAACTGTTTTAAAAAACAACACAGCAGCCGTGTCTGCTGCGGATTTGTGATGCTGTGTTCACATTATAGCGCAGAGCAGCACAATGTGAACACACAGCATATCATGGTCACGCTTCTCTGTGATTGGCACAGCTGTTACAGAGCAATGAGACCAGTAATGTGGTTGACTGAGAGCGTATTTATTAGACCCTCCGATGGTTTACCACCGTTTGGAGACACCCACACGGTCCGTGCACCCAAGACATACAGTGCTGTATTTGTCGTTGTGCTTGAGCAATTAAAATAGCACCCTTAGAAATACGACTGCCTGACAGCTTGGCTTCGAACTGTAACTGCCCGGAGTAACTGTATATGCATTAATAGTGTTTGTGGTGTCTTTTTGGGGTCTGATGCAACAAATTTTAAATGTAAAAGTAAGCTAAACTAAATTGGGCTTTTGCATAGTGATGATATTTCTGCTTAGCTGCTCAACAGCTGTTGAGCTGTTTCATATTGTTCATTTCAGACCAATCTATGTGCAGTGGTTCATCCTGTAAAAACCACACTCAGATAGAAATTATGTTATGCATTATGTGTGCTCACATTTATGCAGCAGCTTACCTTGATGAACACTTCCAAAAAGCAAATATTGACTCCCCACTGACAAATTTCCGGCACTTATTAACTTAAAGCATCCAACTCACATTGCATGCCAAGCATTTTTTTTTTTAAGGAAAGAAAAAAAAGATTTGTAAGTAGTATTTGCGGTACTGAAGGTCAAAGCTTAAATGATTTCGTATGCTCAGTCGAGTCCAGTTGTGTCTTGGCGTTTGACAGAAAACAGTGTCACTGTTTTGCAGATGATTTTTCTCGGCTGCTGAATGATAAATCCATCTGCTTGATGTTCTGTAACGCCATGCCAAGAACAATGACTTGCTCTGAAAATGAGCCTCGATTTAAAGAGATCTGCCTCAGGCAAACTAACAAAATGCTCTTTCTTCTTCTCCCCCTCCGTTTCTCCTTTACCGTCGCCCTCCCTCTCCATTCTTTCTCTCATGCATTCTGTTTATTTTTCTCTCTCTGTCTTTCTCTGCCTGTTTCTGACTCTCAGCCATCTGTAGGTTCCAGAAGAAGTTGTTCCCCACTTCACCAACTGGAACTCCATGGCTGCCAGTGCAGCAGCTTGATTCATTGCACTGTAAGTTCAGTACTCTATCCCGTATGTGTGTGTTTTTGTCTTTGTGTGCATTGGTCTGTTTGTCCATCTGTGTTTTTCTCATGCCCTCACAGGTTTTCATTGGTTTTATCTATGCATCAGGGCCACTTGAATTTACGTCTAAACCTTTGGTTAATCCTCTGCCGTCCCTGCCTCACCTTGACTTTATTTGTTGGACCGTTATAAATTGGGAGGATACACTTTTCTGACTCTAAAAAAACATGCCAAGGAAAGTCTGATTACTTCATTGGGCTAGAGTCGTGCTGTGATGAGTTTCTCTGTGTTCATCATTCTGCAAATTCTGGCATTAGTGTGGCAATACTGGCTTTCTCCAAAATAACTTTCAACTTAATGACTGACAGGTATTAGGTTTACCAGGGCACTGATTTTTTTTTCTTTTTAAACTGCCTAAAAACTTACTCTGTGCATATTTAATATACCTATAATAGCAGATATAGAATGTTTGACCTAAATAGATTCCATTTGGAGTAATCTCAGCCATTAGATGAGCAGATGAGTTTCATTATAACTGATGCTATTACAAGAACATTGTTTGAATATTAGTTTATAATATCATGTGTGGGGGATTTGGGATTGGGCAAATTTGTTATAAAAACAGACAATCACTTTTTATATATCAAGTCTTTGATTGTGTCAGAAGTCCATATTGGTTGGAAAAGCAATGTTTTGGTTCAGTGCACGCTAAAGTTCAAATGTTACCACACTGTCGGGGAAAAACTGGATTGTGTTCCAGCAACAGCTGTACTTGGTGGTTCATTATGGTGTATAACGTTTATATGTTTTCAGAATATTACAATTAAACTACATTTGCTATATTTTTGGCCAGTTAGAGACATGAGAATGTTGTAAACACAACATTTACAAATTGTATCACCTCATAAAGGTGATTTAATTCTGTTGTGGTCTCCACAAACGATAGAAATGTTTTTATTAGCTAAAACTCCACTACAGTTTTTTTTTTACCAGCTTGCTTCTTACTACTTTTGTCTGCTGTTTGGCGCTGAGCAGGTCGAAAACAGCAGCCTGCTGTTTGTGGAAACTGAGCTGTTGACAGCAGTTGAACTGGATTATATAATAGTTGAAAGAGGGTACAACTGCTGAGGTCACAGATAACTTTCTTCTTTTTTTTTTACTTTTTTTTTTTTTTTAAACTATGACCAACTCCTTTCACTTAACACGTAGTTATGTTATACATTGACCATATACATATTTCGAATATTGCAGCTTTAAATGTGGACAGTGTTTTGTGTGAAGGTAAATGTTCATCCAAATGTAACGAATAACCTTTGCTTACATTGTCATGCCGTCATTATCTTGCTAATGATCTCTGTTTCCATATGCCTCAATGCCAGCTGGGTAAAACGCATCCATCTGTGTTGTTGTTGTGTCTCAGCAGGTTTGAGTCTTGCTCAGTTTTGCATGTGCTCGGTCTCCCCAGCTCCCACCACAGATGTTACTGTGTGTGTGTAATAACATCACTTTATGTGCTGTACTTGACCTTTTACAAAAGAACACCAGACAACCGTCTTCTCTTTAGTTTTGTCTGCAACATTTGCTTTTCTTTATGGCTTTGTATTGAGACCTTGTAGTTACACAAAAACACTAGGGCTAAACTGGGTTGGAAAAGTTAGATTTTTGCCATAAAAATTAAATCACTTCATTTGGAACAGCACATAGGTTGGTGTTGTCAAGTGTGGTTCTGTTAGCTCATTTGACAAAGCTTAAATGTAGCAGTAAAAAAAGGTAGATAACACAAAAACATCCAGGTATTATTTCCATCGTGCCCTCTGAAGCATCATTGCATCGTTGTCCAAACAGGATGGGGAAAGAAGTTAAACATCTGTTGCGGGGGGGCTTCAACGTGGTAACTAGGAAGTTGCGATTCTTCCAGTTTTTCCCTTTTTTTTCCGGAAACAGGATGGAGGTTTGGAAAAAAAAAAAAAGCAAGCTCATATAAAT
>JAPZDX010000022.1:22835263-22849920 GCA_029783625.1 Naso annulatus | reverse complement strand
CCCCTGAACCCTCTCCAGAGTCCGGAGCTACAGTGACTGGACGTTGGAGCCATTTATCCATGTTTGCTTGCAGCTATTTTTGGCTGTTTTGGTGTCGCCTTGACCTGTGTCATTACAGAGTTGTGCCACAGGTTATTGTCTGCCGAGGGGGAACTAGTTTTGGCACGCACGTACCATTTTAGTAATGGGCTTATGAAATGACCGGGAGTATTTTCGTATCCTCTTGGAAATAAATTAGTAAATGTTTCCACGTAGCCCCTGCAATGTGCTTGTGTACCCCTAGGGGTACGCGTACCCCTGGTTGGGAATCACTGCTTTAGGTCACTGTAAGGTTCACATTATTGGTTTTCAATGAAATGTCTCAACAGCTATATTAAATGAATTACCATGCAATCTGATATAGCTTAGTTTCGCTTGGCCAGACCTCTCTCCATACTGTGTTAGCGCTTAGCCAGCCCTGGAGAAAGATTTTTTTAAACAGACTCTTCCATTTTTAGTAGGGCTGCTCCTGGTCAAAATGTGGCCTTAGCATGATGTCAGCTCACAGCCTAGCTCACGGATCCGTTAGCATGGTTGTAAACATTTGTTGCAGAGACGTGAGTACCTTTGTGAAAATGTTGGTAGCCTTTGGAAGTGAAGAAGCTTTGCCAGATAAAATTTGAGGTCAGGGTTTGATGTTTAAACCCTGTGATTGAGCAGATTGACCGCAGTGTGCAGGTTCTTCCTGTCTCAACTGGCGCCGATATTATAAAGCCGGCGCCAGCCGCTGTGATGCAGCTTTTTCTTGACCATCCACTAAATGAGCTGTCTAAATCAGAAAGTCAAAGTGCAGCAAGCCAGATATGTGAGGACATAGGACAGAGAGGAGAGAGAGAAAGACAAATTGCTTTGTTGACTTTACAGATCGCTGTGCTCTGTTGTATTAGGCTGTTTCACTGAGCACAGCAGTGAAACAGTTAATTTCATTATGAGTCATTGGGCAAGATTAAAAGCAAAGGTGATTGATCAGTTGTTGGCAGAGCGAGTGAGAAAGAGTCGGAGGAGAGCAGTAGACAGGCTCATGATCTCTTCCCCCTTCTTCTCTCTCCAGCGTCTGTTTCTTATTTCTTTCTCAACAGACACTTGTCCTCTTGTTTAATGCATTTCCTCTTTCTATTTTCTCCCCCATGTCTCTCCTCTGTCTTCATCTAACATGCCTTCTTTTCTCAGTGTTTCTGTGTGTGCGTATGGACATAAATCAATATGCCTGTTCTCATGATCAGACATGCAGCTCCAATACAGGGTTTTTCTACTTTTCTCTCTTCCTGGCTGTTCACAGCAGTAGCAGCTGTAGCGTTTTCACATCCAGTGTGCAGAATGGGCTTCACACTGAGCTGGTGGCTTTGCTGTTGTGTCTGAGCTGCTTCAGCTGGAGATAGAAGAGAGAAGTCTGCCTCATAGTGTCTGTTTCCTTCCCTGTCACATTAGTTTGGCAACCCTGCTGCAGATCACAAAGAAAGCGAAGAAAAAAATGTTTTTACACTCAGATACACGAGTCTAGAGTTTATTCTCACTCTATGATAAAATAAACCACTGATAAAACAACAAAATAATCCTACAACAATATGAGATTGCCTGCTCACCACAATATTTTTGTTTTGCAGTCTGAGTCAAAGTCAACATGATTTTTGTAGCTGATGCTGATACCGATATTAGGAAGAAAGAAAATTCCAATACCTGATGTATCAACAGATTTTAAATATGTGGATAGATAGATAGATAGACAGATAGATAGATTCTTATATTTTATTATCTCTGTTTTCTTGAAATCTCAAGTTAATTAGCCAATCTCGTTATCTCGGGATAACAAAGCTCATTTTCTCATGATCTCAAGAAAACATCCCATAATGCAAAGGAAAAATATTTATCCTGTTAAGGCATTTCACTGTTGATAGTCATGCATGATTGTTGATTCAGACTAACCCTTTGTGCTTGTTTCTCCTTTGGCATCCTCATTACTGTTCTGGAAAATTGTATTTCGGCAATTTCACAAGCTTTGTTTCATTGTATTATTCACATGCCACTTACCACTCATCACAGGCCTGTTCTGCATGCCGACATTGTGACAAGATATTCATTTCATGCATATCTTGGTAATTAAAGCGTACTCTGCACAGCTGCTCTCTGTGTGCACTGGAGGAAGACGAGTAGCATCTTTTTAGGCTTCGTGAGGAACAGTATCAGACACAGATTCCCTGCGGCACAGATGAGATGGAGCTAAAGAAGTGTGAGAGTCGAGATCATGTGGGCATGAAGATGACACATCAGTGGAAAAGCTTTTATGCAAATTGTCTCCTTTCTCTCCACAGCCATGTGTTAATGAGCTGTCGGCTGAAGGGAAATCTCAAATCTGAAGGAGAATGTCATGTAAATCACAGATATACGGAAATAAGACATCATGGTTTAAATGTGAAAAGACAGATGCAACCCGTCTGCGTTATTGTTTTCCCTGCTGTCATGCTGGCATCTTCTTGCCTGTTTTGCCTTCTTCTGCCCCTCTCAGTATAAACTTTTTTCAGCCTCCTCATGCCACTCTCATTATCTCACTGTCTGAGGCAGAATTTATGGTGCAGAAGGTGACAAGGAAAATGGGAGACAGACGGAATAACAAGCAGCAAAGGTCACCGGCTTGATTATTTTCGTCTGTGCTGAATGCAGCGAGTGTGGGAGGCTGGGAAATGCTTCTCTGGCCTGCACATAAGCCAATATACACAAGTGTCACCTGCAGTGATGTTTTCTTTCTTATAACGCCCTGTAAATCAACAAAACATATAATTCCAATCTTCATGGTGGCATGTGGGTTAGGCCATGTAAAACTCATTTTGGGGGGTCCTTACCCTGAGTTTTAATAAAGTAGCTATCATTTTCTGTACTCTGACTTTTTTTTTTTTTTTTTACAGTTGGTCTACAACTTTTATCTTGCTATACTAGCAGAAGCAGATCTGACATTACTTGTATTTGCTAACAGTTCAAAGAGGAAAAAGCTTAAAATCCAACTCATACAATCCAGAAAGTCTCATGAAATGTTGACACGAATGTGACACTTGTAAAGCTGAGTTATAGGCAGTGTCTTGAAATCAAGCTGCAGCCTCCCCTCCCTGTTTTTGTTTCATTTCGTTTGTTGTTTCTCCTTTAAGTCCAGTTTGCACCAAAGATTCATGATGAGACAAAGCGGTTGCAAGAAAAGTTGATGCAGTTTAAACTGGCTCATCTCAGCTCAGCTCAGCTCAAGTCAAGACGCCAGAGACCAGTTTTAGGACACAAGGCACCTCATTTTAACAGCCAATCAGTGAGTGATGTCACCTGTTGCTAAGAAGGAAGGAACACACGCTCTCTGGAATGATGCATAATTGGCCAAAAAGTCCTCATCATGGTCTTCATTTTCTAAAGCCTGAATACAGAGCCATGGAGAGGTGCAGAAGTCTAGTGTTCTTTCAGACCACCAATATGCTGAGTTAATATAGATTTTGCCCAGTGACACCAACAATAAGCTGCCTACCTCAGCTTTAATCACCAGTAATGACTAAGAGGACACATCATCAGGTGCCCCATTGTATCTGTTATTATAATGGTGGCGCTGCTTTTGTGTAGTCCTAATCATTAGGCCTACACAAAAATTGTTACATAAGTATGTTCGGAAGATAACAGCTAGAGTTGATTAAGTGATACTTGCGTTTTTTTTTAGGTGAGACTGACAAATTGGATACCATGATATTAGGGGATAATTGCATCGTTTTAACTGATTAAAAGACTTAAATCCACTGGCTCTGAACTCTAATTAACAGACTTTAGGAAGCTGCAGACACGAGTGTGTGCCTCCGTGTGTTCATTTCTATTTCAGGCTAGTTGGACTTCATTGTTAGCATCCTGCCCTCCTCAGCACACTGAGGCACCAGTGCGCCCACGCCGCCTCATTATTTACTAAATCCGTCTGAAACATTGTCTCGCTCTCTCTCTTGCTCTTCTCTCCTTGATCATACCTCCTCTTCCTCTTCTTCTTTTTCGTCCTGAGCTTTCTCTGGACCTCCTCTACACTCATGTCACCTAAGGCCGAGCCAAGCCGAGCTGAGTGATGCTTGGCCGAGTCGGGTGGGCGGTGCTCCGTGCTTCCTTCTTTGCCAGAGAATCCCCGTGCTTTGTTAATGGCACATCAGCAGCTGTCAGTGGGCCCTGCACTGCGTCAGCCACTTTAATTGGCCTGCATGGCTGTGGTCTGCAAAGAGCTCAGCAGAATTGAGTCAACACAAGCCCCAACCCCCCTCCGGCCTTTTCCATAACATTAGTGTAATGTTCAAGGTTCTCCCAAGCTGCTGAGATATGGGGGAGATTCCAACAAGCGGGGGAGGAGGGGAGGTTGGGGGTGGGGGGGATGAGTCACACGCCAGCGCCCATCTTTCTTTTTTTTCTTTTCCAGTTTGCAGCGGAGAAGAGGGTCGCAGGGAAAATTGTTCTCTTATGTCTCATAAAAAAAGCCCCCGCTGCTATTTATAAGAGCCATGAAAGCTGAATTGATTTCTTACTGTAAACCAAACCAACCTGAAAGCTGCACGATCACTGAGTTTACCTGACAGAAGCCCTGTAATGTCAGCAGGGTTGGGGAACTGATTACTGTAAATAATAGCATGTCTTCTACTTTTACAACACATGTAATCTGTGCTTTGTGACTATAAACAGGAAATCAGTGGTGTTTACTTGTTGAATTTCCAACAGTGCAAGGTGACTTGTCCCCAGGGTCACAAAAACTGAATTCTTACTTTGCACTTTCAATCAAAATTCTTAACATGCAGCTCAGACCTAATCTTTGACAAGCAAAGTGGATGTGAAACACAACAAGCTATATTATTTGAGATTTTAGAGATTTATTTGATTGTTTGTGCAGAGTATGCCCTTGACTATATAGTATTTTTTCATTTAAGATGAATTAGAATAAACGTGGCCAGAAAAAGGTTTGCAGTACTTATTTGTCTAAATGCTCAAAACGACCTATTTAGGTTTTCCTGAGATGCAACCTTTCGTGGTCTTTCAAATAATTAAAGGTACTGTAAGTGATTCACACTTACAGATTGTGTCAGACAACTCCACATTCTGACAACCATCACTGATAATAGAGTTTGGTCAGTAATGTGGGTCTCAGAGTCTCTCCACTCTGCAGTAAACCAAAAATACATTTCTGGAATCCTCTCTCCTGATTGGACGACAGTGGGTGAGGATACCAGAAAATGTCTTTTCTGTGTACGGCAGAGCGGAGGACCCGTGTTACTGACAAAACACTCTATATAAATGATGTCTCTCTGAGTGTAGAGCTATTTAACACTTATTAAACATTTTATGGGAAAAAATTTAAGTACCACTTACAGCACCTTTAATGTTGACTCTGACACTGCCATACAACCACTAAACCTTACTGTAAATTGACGCTGGACATGGCAGTTTTTATCTTGTCAATAACTAACAGTCAAGTTGGTTTTCTTTAAAGGAGACCTCCACTGTTTTTACATGTCAAAATCTTCTTATGGACTACAACTTCATATGTAAAAAGGTTGTATAAAGCCTTTTGTGGCTCCAGATGGAGCTGCATGAAAGCTGATATATCACCTCCAGTGATGTCACTTGAGTCAGCATGGGTCGGACCTAAAGACAGCAATTTTAAAAAGAAGAAAACAAAAACAAAATTTGGGTGTGGAGTCGAAAAGAAAGGATCCAACCAGACTTAATCTCTGCTCGAGCTGCATCAGCCACTGTGGCATAACACACCAGAATCTTCAACAAAACTCTTTGCAGATGAGTTGCATTGTGGGTTACAAATGCAGTGATTAAAAATATATCTCTGGTTGTGCTGCAGTAATTTCATGATCCCCTTTTAAAACCATCCATCTGTAAGCCACACAGTGTATTAAACCTGATCCCAATCTTTCCTAAACTTAAACAAAGTACCTTCAGTTGCCTCAGCTGCCTAATTGATCTATTAGCTTTCTGTCAGCAGCCTTTCTATAAAGGTATTAGGCACACATGTTGTACATGTGCCCCATCCTGTTCATTTATCTGAAGCAGCAGTGGATGTCAGGAGTCATTAGTTTCCTTTGTACACGTTGCCCTGTGGCTGAAAGCAGGCTAACTGAGCCATGTTCACTCAGATTCACGTCGAATGCAGAAGATTTAGACTACGAGGTTGTAAGGACGGCTACGCTTTCAAAATGTCGTTGCTGATGCTTAGTATGAGTATTCTATTCTGCAAAACTGAATTATCAAGTGTTCCTTGAGCTGGATGTTCAATACATTTTAGAGGAAACAACCCAAAGTTTACTCCGGGTCGTGAGCTGAAGTGCCATTTTGAGTGAATTCTGTGATCTGTCTTTGTGTGCTTGCTCTAAGATTGAGTCTGGCAAGTGTCAGACTTAACTCTGTTATGATCTCTAATATAAAAAGCCACTTGAACAGATTATTGTTTTGTTTTTCCTTTCAGGCTGGCTGCAGCAGCACCATGTCCTCGGCTCAAAGTGGGGATATATCAGGCTACCATCTGAGTGGTGAGTTACCAGCACAGGTCACAGATCGTTCCAGCATATTGACAGTCTTTTTCTGCACGGGTACCCAAACAGGGCTTAATACTCGACAGCTGTGATTTTTATCCACACATCTGTAAATACACGTCATCAATTCATTGGACTTCTCTGCTTTTTGTAGATTTTGAATTGGGGTGTACATTTGTGTGTCCGCTCTCTGGTCTATTTGAAAGCTGTTGACACCTTTATAGATGAGCTTTACAGCAGCTTTGGCCTCGTCTCCTGTTGAAGGCTGTCAGTGTTACAAAACACTTTAACTTGCCCTATAATTGGCTTATCTCCTGTGTTAAAAGTCGAGATAAAGCTGTCAAAGTCCTCCCACTGAAGCAATTCATCTTCAGAGAGTTTGCTCGGCGGAGGCTCGTAATCCCCTCTCTAAAATGCAACATGAGATGCTCTGATGTTTAATTCAAAGTGGCATTTCAATTTGTTGGTCACATCTTGTCCCAAACTATTATCTGATTTCCATAAAACTTTATGCAACCCAAAGTCTTCGAATGTCGTGTCAGTGCTCCGCGCTGAATGACAAGGTCTGAAACAGTGGCTGACTGTGCTCAGCAGTTGTGAACTTCTTTAAACTCCTACTGGTTTCAAAATAAAAATCCTTTCTAAACTCTCTGTGCTGGGTTTCTCACAAACTGGGCACTCAAAATCACCCGTTAAATATAATATACAGACAGTTACAAGGCCGAACTTTATGCTGCTACCGGTGACATGTAAGGTTGACTCACTCACGTCCTTGTTTCATGTGTGTGTTTCAGTGGTGCGTAACCCGCCGGGGTGGGAGGTGGGAATCTACCTGGTGGGCTTCTTCGTGCTTCTCGCTGTGGCTGGCCTCAACATCTGGAAGTTGTGGAAATCCGGAACCTTCCCGGCGCCGTCCCCCTTTCCCAACTTTGACTATAGATACCTGCAAGAAAAGTATGGAACCTCCTTCTCAGAAGTCAGACAAAAGGTACATTTACAGTCATGCCACTCCAACCTGTTAAATACCGGGATTGTGCACAGATTTCCCACTTTCCCAAAAGACAGGGAGTTAAATGGTTTTGGTTTTCAGTTTTGCTTGGAGTGAGCCTTGAGCAATAATGGCAGTGAGGGTCGAGAGGTGCAGGTTTTACTTCCAACTGAAGACTTCTGCAGCTGCTTTTTAAAAATAACTCTTTTAGCTGAAGGTTTTTTTCATTTCACCGTTCAGCCTTTAGTTTGACCTTCAGAGTCTTGGGCCTGGATTGCACATGATTGACTACATCTCTCCAAAAAGATTTGTGTTTGTCTTTTCTGCCGTGTTTCTGGTTCATCCAAATCTGCAGCTTCTAATAGCTTTGATGAGCTCTATAAAGAATTTCAGCTCATTGTTCAGCATCGGTCTGCATCTTTACGGTTGTGGTTCATTCTCACCGCTCTCAGAGTTGTTGGCTCAGCAAAAAATCTCTAAAAACTGACTGAACACTACCTGTCCAGCACCAACAGCAGACAGACATGGTTAGCAACTAGCAAATGAAAGTACTGGAGCATTTAACAGCTGAAGAGTCAGATATTTCCCTCAGGAGTTGGTGAGGGCCAAAAACAGAGCAAATAGAGAGTGAATATTGTGCGCCATAGCGACAGGCAGTTATTGCAGGCTTTGAGTTATTGCCATGTTGAGAAACAGACAATAGATCACATTCAATACAGTAAAAATACACACACTCAGTACACTGTAATAAAAACATCAAATAAATTAGATTAAATATTAGAAACCAGAGTTGTTATAAATGCTCTAAGGAAAGAATGAATATTCTCAACCTCTTACTTTGTTCCTCCCTGAAGCGAGTGGCTGCCAACAACCACCGGCGAACCTCCACCACCTCCAGCCGCAAACCAAGCCTGGCCCTTGGCGACACCCCTGACGGTTTCAGGGACCTGGGCCACCTGGAGCTGATGAGCAGGGAGCTGGACCCGACAGGCATGGCCCAGCTCAATCGATCTATCTCCACGGACTCGCTCAGCTCCATCTCCTCCATCGCCAACAACTTTGGCCACGACTTCACGGTCGGCCAGCTGGAGGTGACACTCGAGTTCGAGCCATCCAGGAATCTGGGCCAGGGGACGGGAATGCTCCACATCACCCTGCACCAGGGCAAAGACCTGCTGGAGAGGGAAGAGGGAGACTTCCCCGGCTGCTTCATCAGAGTCTCCCTGGGGCCGGAGGAGCTTAACGTTGGAGTCACAAAGGTAAGGAAGCTGTTTTACTCTTAGCTTTCTGTTTACATGAGTGTGATAAAAAAGATTTTAAAAATAAAAAAGGTAGAAAGGACAAACCACTGAAGTGATAAGATGACGTTCTTTTGAGGTGAAAGCCTGACCTTGGAAACAGTAAAACTGTGACTTGATAGCTTTTCAGGAACTCTCCACCACGTCCTCTGATATAATAATGAGCTACATTTTTTGGGTTGCACCAGTGTTTATCTGAATTGTAAAGTCAGTTTTGGGCCAGAGTTACTGGTTAGGAATGCAGTTTAAGGAATTAGTCATTTTAAGGTAAGGTTCAGTGTTCAAGGTTTCTTTGTTGTCAGTCAAAACATGTTTACACATGAAGAGAACGAAATTTATGACTCAGGTCCAGCAGCATAAAAGTGACAGTAAGATTTAATATATAAATTAAAGGTAACTGTGGAGCTTTTGATCACTAGTACTGCTATCAAGTGGGTTTCCAATTTACTTGTCTCATAGATGTGCACAAGGGCATACAGTTTCAGTGTGCAAATTATCAGTTATGCAAGAGTTTCATGAGAAACTACATTGTTTCAACGCTTAGTTTAGAGCTTAAGATTACACAAAATGTGTCTGCAAATACTAACCTCAGCACTATAATGTTTGTCAGAGTGAATGCATGTGTGATCATGGCAGTACTTTTGTTCATGTTAAAGGCAATGCACATTTTTTTTAGAATTTCAAACATATGATCATTGAAGAGGAAGCAGTTCCTCCTTAGCTGCCATTTTCGGACAAAAAAGGGGGATGGGAGACTCTATAACTGCTGCTGGACTACAAACAGAGCAGAGAATCACGACTGAGGGGAAAAATGAGAGATACATCTTTTCGTATCGCTAATTAACAGTTAAGTTGGACGACTGAACTTGGGCGGAGGATTGAAGATAACAGTCACTCCTGATGTGGGGGAGCAGTGATGCTGTAGCGTCTGGAGCCTGTTTGCTCAGGGGGCGGCTTTGGCTCGCTTGAACTGTGTTGAAGATTTTAGCCCTGGCTGAATTTTTGATAGAGACAGTGATTTGTCCCATGAGGCGAGAGGCTTGATCCTGCAGCCTGACAAGCCAATTCCTTCCTGTCTGACGGAAGAGCCCATTTCATTTACTTGAGTGGGGATTCTCCTGGGAGCTGGATGCAGTCAGGAGGGCTGGTTTCACATTCTTTACCCTCATCAGGAGAAGATGTGATTGATTTTAAACTCACTCACTCTGAAATGTTACCTGTTTACCTGCAATTTAGGTTGTAATGATGATGATATGTGGCACTGTGCATTTTTACATGAGATCTGTAACCATCTCTAGGATGAGAAGGGATCCCTTTTCTGTTCACTTTGATGATAATGATACAAGACACATTTTAACAGTGTGACCCGTAGCATCATCATCATCATCATCATCATCATCATCATCATCATCATCATCATCAGGTGAATTGAGATTGAATAACAGGGTTTGATGGTGCACAGTGGGAGACAAAATTTTCAGTACTATTCTGACAATTTCTCTGCAAATCAATGGACAAAATAATCTGGTGAAGTGCATTGATTTTTCAGGCTTTATTAAAAAAATGATTTTTCTATCTTGCCGAGCTTTCCGTAAACTATTTCCCAATAAATATCCTACAAGAAGTACTTAGTTATGATTGATAGTACAATATTAGATTTAATATATAGTAATATGTAATCAATGCATTAATAGAAGCCTATTTTTGCCAGAAAAAGAGAAAAAAGACTAAAAGATTAAAAAAAATCAAAATGAAAATATGCGCTGCAGCTGATTTAGCCTTCGCCTTCTTTATCTTTATTTAAATCCCCTTTATAAACACATTATTTTAGAATTTTTCTTTCTTAATTTTCTTTTAAATTTTGTGCTTTTTCTTTGATTTTCAGCTGTTATATTTTTCTAAACACTGGTATTTGTACATGGTTGCACTGTAAATCTGTCAGTTTTATCTCTTCTATGAAGCATTTTGTAACATATTTTTGCTATAAGAATGGTTTTGTAAATAGGTTTCTCTCACATAAATGTCACTTACTAGCTCACTCTTGATAAATGTGTTAGTAAGTAAAACTTTTGTCTTAAAGTCTCTTAACTATAATTATTTAGGAGTCACGAATAAGTATTATTATTTTTTTCTGCATATTTTCTCTGTTTTTCTTGACTGAAATGCATTTTAAATATGTTTGACTACACTGATAAGATATACAAACATGCACGTTTTGTCTTTTGTGGAGCATTTTGTAGCATGTTCTTGCTATACAAATACTGTTTTAAGTAGGTTACTTATTACATAAGTAAAATAAATTACTATGTCAAATTTTTTGCCCTAATGTTCCTTAATTTCAAACATTTATTTATTAATGTATTTCTTGTTCTTTCCTGACAGAAATGTGCTTGTCTTGAATGTTACTTCATCTTGGAATTTGCCATTAACACAGTTTCATCAAAAGCTTGAATCTGATGAGCAGTAACATTTTTGACAGCAAATGAACAGGGCTACATTCCTCCATCTGCTGCACCTGCCAATCGCCTTCTGCTCTTACCGTGACGCTGCCAGAAAATTCACTCGTCCCTGCCTGCTGTGAGTCATCGGCACTGCGCCTTCTGTGACTGTGGCTTTGTACACTTTGTGCAGGCTGACAGGGACGATGCACAAAGCCACCTGGGCTGCCTTTACTTGAGCGTGTTGTTTTGTTGTATTAATGTGTTCAGGCTGTGTGTGATGATAATGGAGGCAGCCACTGATGCAGCAGCTTTAGTGGCTCCCTCTTAAATGTCGAGGAGAAGGAAATGCTGACATCAGCTCCACTCGCTCTGATGGTCAAGACTGCTTCACTCTCTCCGCTTTCATGTGCCGTCTCTTGGTCATTTTAATCTACGGCATTTCTGGGATGTTTTTCTTACGCCCATCACATGCCTATTACTCCTTCCTTAATCCCATTTTCCCATCATCTCTATTTCTCCTCACTTATTTGCTGTCACAGCTTCTTGCTTTTGTTTTACCTGTAATAATGTGTTTGCCACTCTTCTCTAATTCTCCCTTTCTCTGTCTACTATAGCTCTCTCTCTCTCTCTCGCACACACACACACACACACACACACACAAACAGACACACAAACACACCTCTCTCCTCCTGAGCTTTTTTGCCTCATTTTTACCACACATCTCCATTGTTAACTCCCATGAGATAAGCCTCACAGTGCAGACAGGCAGCCTCACATTGTGGGGTGGAGTGCAGGTCTGTGTGTGAAACGCTGCTTTCTTTGGTTGGTTTATTGGTTGTATGTAGATATATACACGGCAGCAGCGAGACATTTTACGCATCTGTAGGTGTCGGATGTACGATTATGATGCTATTCAGCTGCTAGATGTGAGGCACAATTCAAGGTCGGCCTCACGGCTGATTTGTAGACCCTGTGCTCTGAATTCACAATCCTTTTATTGTACAGTGAGTTGTTGGTATGTAAATAACTCCTGCTGGCCTTGCACAACAGATGCTCCTGTTTTATTCTCTTTCATTGTACATGTATTAGAGCTACAGTGTTTATTTTAAAGATATTTAGCAGAAAGATGTCTCGCTTTATTTCACACCTCAAGAACAAGCATGGGTGTGAAAAGGATCTTTTAATGAATCCACTCTTCTTTGCACATTTAGTAGTTTCCAGGTACCCTCTAACTGCTTTTGAAACCCTAACATTTGAAGGCCTGAAATCAGCACTAGCCACAAGGGAAATGCCAGTCACGTTGGCTGATGGCTCCTGAGTCTCACTCTGATCTGAGTAGTGATAGGTTGTTCCGCTGGTCAGGCCAAACGGTCTTTTTTTAAATAGCAAAAGCAGTTTTGGCTGCCAAGAAATGGTGACTGATAATGTCAGTCCATTTGGTTCTGAAGCTGGTTGAAGAGAAACACACAAAAATGTTGTTTCCATGCTGCAGCAACTGATTTTCCTGGTTTTGTTTGTAGGATGCCAGTAAAAACATTTAGTGAATAAATGTGTTCGAGAATGCGACATTGTGGAAAAAAGATTTCCCTATGCTCCATGCATGCTCTCAACAATGCAGACAGATAAAATGGGAAAAGAAAAATGTTCCTCTCTCTCTGCACGGTCTTCTGCATTATGTCAGTCACTCTTCTGATAAACCTTCACATTTTGCACATTCGGTTTGTTGTTACTCCTGGTACTGAACTGCCCAAGGTTTTATGGCTTTGCTGACTTTTTCTTTTTTTAAAAACTGATGCTGCCTTAATTAAAAAAAAAAAAAAAAGACAGGAGTGGTCAAATGGCAAAGCATTAATGTACCTTGAACAAAGCAACTGTGTTATTTTTCCAATACAAAGAAATGATTTTCTGCCTATAGACCTCCAAGTCTCTTTCTCTCTCCGGGTCTGAAAGCTGACATAATTTCTTTGTATTGAAAACTAACATAGCTGCTTTGTCTGAGGAACTTAGTGAAAACAAATTAATTTAAAGTGACAGTAAGAACAGAGTGGTTAACAGTTGTTACTGCCCAAACAGCAACTTTTCGGGCAATTGCTTGCCTTTATGTGATGTATAATCATAGCAGGTGTTTTTATTTCCTGTGTTTTCACTTTTTGTCAGTCTTGTCAGTCATGAGGTACAATAAACTTATTCTGGCACAAAGTGAAAAATAATGTTTAAATTCCAGTATCAACTTTCCACTGCCTTTCACAGGTCCAAACGAATGCATTCACTGTGATTTTTGATGAGCGCTACTCCATCCCCATGGACTTGTCCACGCTGGAGGAGTACAGCCTGCGTTTCGCCGCTTTTGGTATCGATGCTGATGAGAGAAACATCAGCGCTGGAGTGGCAGATCTCAAGCTCTCAGATCTGGACTTGACCATCAGACCATTCAACGCGTGGCTCTATCTTCAGGATGTCAACAAGGTGAGTTTCACAATAATGTGTCACTATCCTTCGATATTATATAAAGCATGCAGACAATCAGTACTAGATAAATGCTATAATAAATTCTACCAGAACAGGATCTGAGGGACAATTTTCAGTGTAACATGCACTGCCATCTGTGGTTAAACTAAAGTTTCCAAGTAGTATATACATTCTAATGTGCAAGAGAACATGATGGTGTGTAAGAACTCCTGCTGGACGTTCAGCAAAACTACATGTTATAAGAATCAAAGTTGAGCTGAGTTGTGAAAAACATAATCATCCTTCACTGTAGTAAAAGTATATTTATATATACATATCACAATCCAAAAGCATATTATTACAAATTCCCAGTTAAGAACTACAGACCAGAACTACCATCAAAAGAATATACACTCAAAAGTGCTTCTGCAGCATTATTATCATTAGATTGTAATTACTGATGCATAAACATGAAAGTGTAGCTCACTGTTGCGACTCCTCAGTTGGAAGTCATTGGTTTTTAAGATATTTATAGTATCACTTTTTATTTTTTAATTTTTTTAAGCATCATATGCAGTGTGTAAAATACCCCGTGGCAACTGGGGGGTCTCCCTCTTACCAGTTGGCTAGTCAGACAGTCGACCAGCATGAATGTTAAGCTGCGGCAGCCGAACCCATTCCCTCCCCTACATCTTGGTTGTCCCGGTTAAGCTTTTTAAAAGTGAATCCAAAGTTGGTAAAAAAAAAAAAAAAAGAGCTTTGTTTTCTCTTTGCCATGTTTAGTCCATGAGTGAGCCAAATTGAAGCAAAAAAAAAAAAAATCCTCTGCTTTGAAGACAAGTGGATTGTGAAGAGTGTGCACTTTTGCAATAGTGCCACCCAACGGAAAGTGGAATTACCAGAAACAACTGGG
>JAPZDX010000022.1:22800663-22815982 GCA_029783625.1 Naso annulatus | reverse complement strand
ATACATGCAGCTTTTATATATGAACGCACTTATGCCTCATTTTTTACATAATTCTTTACTTTCGGATTCAAAAATTTTAACATATCTGCATATTTTATGTGATTATGTCAGTTCAATATGTTACTAAATAGCCATAAGGTCACTACAGACGCAGATGATCCTGTTGTTAGCTATAGCGTTGGACTTCTGTAAGCGCACAGCAGAGGGAGTTATTGTTCCAAATTTAAATTGTCATTTGAACAAGCCCAACTATACCATAGGAGACATCATTTCAAACATTAGATAATCATTTAGTTAGTAGTCCACTGTGTTTTAAAATGCAAAAGTCTTTTTTAGTCTGCCACATGAAAATGAAATATTTGCTTCAGCTTCAGTGTCTGCAGGACACAACACTGTAACTGAAAGATTTTTATGTCTGTGGCAACATTTCATTTATAGAGAAACTGAAACTAGGACTGCCACTAATGATTCCATTACTTAAATTCATTACATCAACTAATTGTTCTGATTTTTCTTAAGATGTGAAGACACTAAAAAATTCCTATAGAACCATCTCACAGAGATGTGACACCTTCAGCCGTTTAGCTGACCAGCAGTACGAAACCCAAATATTACTATGATATAAAAAAAAAAAAAGACAAGCAGCAAATCATCACATCTGAGAGCTTGGATTCAGACAAAGTTTGCCAATTTTGCCCGAAATAGATCAAAAAATATTTTTTAATTGTCTCAGCTCAGCTAATAGGACAAATGAGAAATAAATTATGTTTTAACCAACTGGCCTCAGTTGGCCTCAGAGGGGATGTTAAGTCCTGGTCTCACTGTGCTCACTGAAAGGCTGCCCCGTTACCTGCAGCATAAACATAACACTCCACCTCTGAGCTTTACCAGGCTGATTGGTCAGTTAGTAGGGCCCCTGGCTGCATGGATAACTGAGCTAACATGCTAATGGCAACTACTAGCTGCCGCAAAGAGTTTATGAAGCAGCTTCAGCAGTTATTCTGCAAAGCTGTCGTCATTCCAGTATAAGAAGGGGAGAGCCGTGTGCATATCTGGATCTTTGGAAGGAATAAACACACTGAGGTGCAAAGCTGTTTGCTGGTGGGAAGAGAGCCTAAAGTTTCATTTTTAGGCTTCTGGGACTCACAAACGTTTTTTATCCTTCTCTTACTTCTCAACCTGTCTGCTACATCAAACCATGAAGGTGAAGACCTCCAGTGTCGCTGTTTACCAACAGAAGGTGAGCTCAGAATTTAGTTTCCTGAACTTTTAGGACTTAAGTGGATTTATCTTCCCCCTGGCTCCTCAATCTGTCTGAAAATTTGAACCATGCAGGCCTAGGTGCAGACTCCCACTGTCGAGTGTTTTGTAATCTCACTGGAGGGGAAATTACAACATAAAAAAGAAGGATATAGAGAAACTGACAAGAAAAATCCAATCAGAGTTTCTATAGTCGCAGAGTTCATTAAGATGGTGAACGGAACACACACACACACACTCAGACACAGTTGGTGCCTGCTGTTGCTTGCTAGTATACAGCTATGTACAAGTATGGTGTGTGTTTGGGGCAAATAAACACATGATTTGATCATTTGTGTTTATTCATGTGACTCCTCAACACCCTCAAGGCTTTTGAACAGTACAAACCTGCCTCAACTCTCCTCTGTTACGCCTGCTAACTCAAACACCTGATCCACAACACTCGGACCTCTAAGCAGAGATGATGGGTTCTTTGGTGGAGGACGGTTTGCACTGCTCTCTTGCATCTGTTTCTCTGTCTTCTCTCTTGTACAGCTTTCTGTCTCTGTATCTCTATTTCAGTCCCTCTCAGCCCTGACCACATAATGACAGACCTGCTGCACATTAAAGGACCCTGCCCATGCGTCCTCTCCCTGTCACCTCCCTTTGCACTGCCCTTTATAAGCCTCTCACACAGGGGGGGCACTACTTTCCAAAGAGGGACTGTGCACGGGTGTTTGAAAGGCCAGCTAGTTTTGGGGATCTCCTGTTCTAACGGTAACCATGGACAACCATTCATACAACTTCCCTTCAGACTGCACCCCGCTCACCAACTGTAAGTCTGCCCGTAAACCAGCTGGATCCACCGTGGTGAACATGGGCAGCGCTGGCAAGAACCCCCCACGGGACTACCTAATCTGGTCTCTCTGCAACACCTTGTATGTGAACTTTTGCTGCCTGGGATTTATGGCTCTTATCTACTCCATTAAGGTGAGATCATGCCACATCTTACTGGTATGTTTTGGTTTGGATAATTTTCATAAAGCACGCAGCATCCAAAAAAATTATCCATCGGAAGGAAGAAGACATGATCGGGTTCCACTGTTTCACGTTCAAGATATGATAACCTAGAAAAGATTCCCTCTGTTTGACAGCAAAATCCAACAAAACAATAAACAAGCTTTTGTTCACTGTCATGTGAAATGGTTATGTTAAATATTGATATTTAAAAGTCTTTAAAAGTGGATATTCTTTTTGAACACACCAAAAGTAGCAAAACTGGAGAATAATTGATAAGAAAAGAGAACAATGTTGAAATTGGTGTCACCTAACCTGCACTAACCCGCATTATTTCTGATGATTCAAAGCATTTTGTGCAGCAAATTTTGCAGACGTAGACAAAAGGTTGTTTGAGCTGGCGAGTAAAGCTTTAAAACAACAGGCATGTTGTAATAAGTGCCACAATGACAAATGGAGCCCAGCAAGGAATTTAGTTGCTACTTCTTTGCCAAAGTAAATCAAAATCTGTCATGGTTGGATTCAGAGTGCCAAATTTGTGCAACAGGTAGAGTGAGGCAATGATAACAAGTGTAATGCATTTTGTGTCTCACCTTGTAAATGCCCTATGAAAATCTTTGTAAAATAGGAGAAGGCGATATTTTAAAAATAGAATAGAGAGCTGTTATACTCCCACGTCGGATGGCGCACACAAAGTTGGTGTGCCTTGTGCCACAGGAATGGGGCTGTGCAGAAAGAGGATCTTAAACCAAAAGAAAAGCTTTCTTCTTCTAAAGACAACTCAATGATAGTCAACTGTACAAAATGCAAAGTGGGACTGGATAAACTATGTGACTACCTGCACAAAAAGGTTTCAGGAGAAACTCACCACAAAAGGGTGTGCATACCCTTTAGTTAAATCTTTTTTTAAAATTGCTCCTCTGTTTGCACAGGGCGCAGCTCTGAATCACAGACCCAGCACTGCCTCAGCGCTTAAATTAAAGACAGTGACTGGCTGCTTGTCTGAGGAGTTAAAAATGGCGTAATTGGCATCTTCCTAATGGGCAAGTACTCATGGGAAATTAGAGAGTGCTCGGGAAAGACTAAGGCTGGTCCATTCCAAAATATATGGATACACTTAGAGGTGGCTCAAGGTTGTCATATCACTCTGCTTGCACAACCTTGAATCTGCACCCCTATGTGGAAAAATTATGGGACAAGCTGTCTTGAACTGGTTATAAACAAAAACATGACCGAACATTGTAATAGGTCTTTGTCGGCCTCTTTCATCTCACTATTTACAGTATACATGGGTGCAGATAACTAAGCATTTTTTTCTCATCTTCTTGAACCTGACAGCCCAAGAAGTTAATGTTCATAAATAAACTTATGCACATGTCTTAGGAACTTAGTAAGTCTTCATTTCTATATTTGTTAAGAATGTGTTTGTATGTGTCTTTATAGGCCAGGGACCAGAATACTCAAGGCAACCTGCAGCTGGCCCAAGAGTGCTCAGACAAAGCGAAGTGGTACAACATCCTGGCAGCTGGCTGGAACCTCCTGATTCCACTTCTGGCCGTCGTCCTGCTCGTCCTCCTGCTCATCCATCTCGGCACATCCCAGGGCTCCTTCGACTTCTTCGGAGAAGACGGCTTTCAGAACTTCATGAAACTATTCAGTTGGTAGATGGAGGAATAGGGAGAGATGTTAAAAAAAAAAAAAAGAGAAATTATTTAAAAAAGCAGATCAGTCTCAATATCAACCCATTCACTCTAACTGGAAGAGGACATTTGATTGGATTCAACAGATGAGGGCTGAAATAACGACTCCTCTACATAGAAAGCAGAGCCTGTGCTCAGCTTTCTAAAAATCTGCTCAGCACTAAAATAATCCTAATTTTTGAGAAAGTAAAGTAAATTAAGCCTTGGTTTGTGTATTCCATGAAGGTCCTTTTTGGGGATGAACCATAAAAAAGGTGTCAGATACTGCCGGTAAAAGAATAAAATAGGGCATTCAAACAACATATTTTCAGACTAATGTCCTAAAACTAATGATATGTTTTTTTTGTTGGGGAAGTAAAAGCAACAAAAGGGTTTGATGACTTTGGTTTGATACTTGGGGACCAACACTTATCAGAAATTGTTTTGTAATTATTATGGGACATTTGTAATGTCAGAACTAGAGGGAGGTCAGCTTACATCTGCTAGTCCTCCAGATACGGTCAGTATTTAAATATAAAGCCTAAAATAGAAAAGAAGGAAACAGAGTCTAGAAAGACTATGAGCTGAATTCAGCGAGCAGTCACTCTGAGTCATTTCTGTTTATATTTATTGTATTTAATGGAATGGGTAATGAATGAAAAACTTGATAACAGCTAAGTTTCTTTAGAGTCAGGATAGGAAGAGCCAGAGAACATCAACGATTGTGGAGCGAGAGATGTGAGAAACCACTTGACAAGGGACGATCAACATTCACCTCCAAATGATGGTCACTCATTTTTCTTTTTTCAAAATTAAAAAATATTATTGTTACAGCATCTATTTTTGACAACATTTGTGTATTTTCATTTTGTTGTATTAAATATTTTATAATCTTTTGCTGATCTCTTGTCAGTAAGTTAAATAAACCAGATAATGTTGCTCAGTATTTTAATGAAAACAAATCAGCCTTTATTTTCTCCTTCACACAACAAGCTTCATTTAATTTTTTTTTGCAAAAACCCACAAAAAGTTTTCAGATTTATTCAGATCCTCTTTTAGCTCATGAATGCAAAGATAAAGAAGTTGTTCTTGTGGCTCTAATGATGCACCTGTGCTCAGTTTTCAAGTGATTCTTGGTCGGGTTTGAGGAAACAAGGCAAGGCTTGTTTTTCTTTTCATCCCAGCTGTGAGGCTGCTGCTGCACCAACTATATACAGAACATCCTGTTTTAGGAAAATGTTTAAGTGTGCCCTTAGTTTGTAAGGCAGGGCTGCCCAAACAGACCACTAAAGAGGCGACTGCAGCAATGTGGAGACATGCAGCCGAACAAGAAGGCTTGTTTCTGCTTTCAGTCTCACAAATCATTACAGATTAAATGGAGCATGTTTAGGGAAAGACTTGCTGTTTTGTATTAACTCTTCGCTGGCTGGCGGGTAAATGCCAAGAGACACTTCCTGTAGCCTGAGTCAGTGCCTGGATATTTCTACTGAACAAATACTGTCTGACTCAACCTTTCGCATCATCTTCACGGATTTATTTTCTGATACAAAACCACAGAATTGAACCTTAAAATACTATTTAAATCCCCAAATTCAGGTTTCCAAAGTAACCAGATATGAAATGCTAAATCCCATAAACATATGTAATTTTTTAAAAAACAATTCAGAAATATTTCCCCAAACATACTGCATTGCATAGACATGCCTGTGCTTACTTTTAAAATAGGAATAGAACAAGTAAGTACAGGTACAAGGATGATAAATGTTGGTTGAAACAGAAAACCCACAGTGCCCTTGCCTGCCAATAATGATTTTGAGTGGTGTGCCAACATGGTTGTCCCTGAGAGGACTTAATCCTTACAGTTATAATTACCATGTAAAGGAGATGTAATAATAAGATTCTAGGGGTTTGAACTGCAAGCAAACTTAGCTTTGACTGACACAATTGATATTAGTTATTCATGCAGTGTACAGAGAAGACAGGTGGTGGGCAACATGTCAAATCAAGAGAGATGCAATAATAGAAAATGGCTCAAGTTTGTACTTGCACATGGTATTTGAAATACACCCACTGAGATGCCTTTGAGCAGCACAGAGACTAAATCTGAGCATCCTACATAAAACCCTCAGAGGCTCCACTTGTTCTCCTTCTCCCCGTCCCTTGTCTTTGATGACTTGGGTGTCCTGCTTCTCCGGACCTCCCACCCTCTGAACTGCCATCATATTAGCAGCCTCTCCTTTTCTTGCGACTTTATTTATATACACCCAAATCACAGCCTCTAGCTTCCAACTTTCTATTTTGCTCCCGCGGTCAGAGAGAAATGCTTACAGATGTCAGAGCTGTGGAGAATTACAGGCCAGGAGCTGGCACAGCAGAGGGAGGGCTAACGCTAGCATCCCGCTGCTCTTTCTGGGAGCTGCTCTCTGCAGCAGAGGCCTGTGGAAGCATGCACTTGTGCAGCTGGGTGAGTCAGGTTCAGCAAACACTCCTCGCCTGCTGACCGTCACTACAGGTCTGGCCTAATTTCACTCTTAACTAAACCTTATCATTAAAAGGAGTTATATAAAATTAGATTACTTTTGGTCAAACTCAAGTAGGCCTATGGTGCAACATATTCTTCGAACACTAACCTCATCTTAATCTTGTAAATGCCCCCTTTTTTTCTCTACCTTTCAGAAGCACACAATGTCAAATTTGATTCTTATTTGTGGCTACAATAGGAGTGAGTGCCCTTTGAAAGCGCTTTAATGCAACTACACCAGGAAAAAGGACAAGGCAATTTCTTCTTTCTAAGTGTTTCAGAAACAACAATCAATAATATGATGACCAGCTTCTTGTCTCAACTGTAAATGTAGCTGCTCCTTTATAAATTGCTTGTTCTTGTATTTGTACCTTTTCCCCACCAAGTTTTCAGCTTGGAAAAAGCCTAGAGGCGCCTAGAGGCTGCAAAATGTTTTACACCCCACAGTACAATGTTGGACTTCACATACAGCTGGTTGTCCTTGAGTCACCAGTTTGCAAATTAGATCAAGAACCTCTGTCTCGTGTGCAAAGCTGACACTGAACACAAGATGGCGCAGTGGTGCATCTACCTACATTTTATGAAACGATCCAATTGCACACACAGACAAAAGACATGCACAGACAAGAACGTGCATGCACAAACAGATATCTGTTCACTTAATACTTTATAATTCTTCCTGAAGCATTGATTGTAGCAAATGCTGAGCCCCTAAGATTTCTTGGACTCTTGCTGTTTAGAAATGCTGATTATTACATAAGTGGATTAAAACCCAATGCATTGATGTAGATGCTGCCTTTATTTGTCATTTGAACAAGTTATTACATGTCATTGTCCTTTGTCAGATCAGCCACATAAGTTACATAAACCCCACACATTCTTCCCAAAATAGCTTTATCTATGAGAAATCGTGTTTGTTGACATTTTGCTCATATTCAATAGCCGTCACAGCAAGAGGCTGAAAAAGCATGACGTTAGTTAAAAAGAATGTCTGCGTCAAAATGCTTTCTCACACTAATATTCTAGCTCAGGAGGCAGCACTTGTAAGGAACTATTTTTCCAGGCGAAACTTCTCAACGGCTCCCTTCTGTTTCTCACTCAGTGATTTTTGACCAAATAAACGCATGTCTAAACTAGTCATGTGATGACATAAACCTACCTCTGAAACATTTTCCAGCTCTTCATGTTAAATTGTAAACAGGTTGAGTTAATTATTTTGCTCTGCAGAACACATTTTCTGGATCTAACTTCTCATTAGGTGCATTTTACACAACAAAATAAAAACTCATAGGACGTGGCTACAGCTCTAAAATCATCTCTACTGTTTTTTACAACACCAATAAGAAGGTTTGAAGGAACAGTATTGTGAAATAGCAGAGGGTCTTGTGGAATATGATCTATTGTGATGATTAGGGTGTATAGTAGCTAAACTGGTTTCCGCACCTTGTTCTGGTTTCATTGTCTCTGTTCCAGAGGCAAGTTAGGTCCAAGTTAAGACATTACCAATAACAGACCCACATTTTAATCACCTGGGAAAACACTGCCACTATTATCTTTTCTTTCCTTACAGATTTTTTGTATTTTCATAGCTTTATTTGTCTCAGGCAGGTTGAAGTATACCGTCAATGCATTCACTGCCAGATTATAACATCTTTGCTACCAAGTGTGAGCTCTGATTTTGTTGCATTCTGTTCCTACCATGAATCTAAATGTCTGAGAAGCAGCTTTAACGTACTGCGTGCATCTATGGGCCACTCAGCTCTTATGCAGTCTTCAACTCCAGTGAGGGCCTGACCCCTTGTGGCCTGCTGGACTTCATAAAGCTTCATAAAGATGCCTTAGATCATCCAGCTTTTTCCACTAACCACCACATGATAAATGGGAAATGATAAAGATAGACAGTTCTCCCATTTATGGAAGAAGAAAAAGAAATGTTTAAATATCGGTCTCTTAAAATGTTATTCAATCCAACATAACCACCACAAATTACAGGTTAAAGTCTTTAAATTTTCTATTCTGCTATATCATATAAGGAAATACTGTAGGCCTCCTTTTCACTCCACTTCATGTATCAAACTCCTTAAGTTTCAAGTTACTTTGCAGTTTGTGACTGATATTACATAATACAATCATCAAATGCATTGTAGTATAGACTTTTATATTGTGTCTCATTATATGTTAAGATGTTATTCATCCAGGATCATAGCATTAACAAAAAATAGCTCCATGGTTAGCTGCTGCAACATGAACACAGTAATGCCTTAGAAAGCATTATTAGTACCTTTACTTCAGGTACCTTTAGCACATTTTTATGACTATAATTTTTGTACTTTTACTTTGGAATAAAATCTTTAATGAGTATTTAAGTATTTGTTTATCATAGTACTGCTATTTTAACTTTATTAAAAGATCTGAGGGCCCCTTCGACTGCTGGTCTGAACATGGAACTGAAGAAAATAGGTTAGGATACACGGTGACGGAGGCAAATTTTCATAAATACTCGTGGTAAAAAAAAAACAGGAAAACAAAAACATGCTTTGTTGACTCTACTTTTGCTGGCATTTTTGGCATTACAATTGCTTGTTGGAATAACAAAAGGCAGTGTTCGCATTAAGTTTTAGTACAAGAAGTACAGAACATTTAATCAAAGACAGATGTGAGCCACAAGAGGGAGCAGCAGCTTGCTTCCCCCACTCTTCTTATCCATCCTCTGTTATGCAACCAAATAACCAACTACACCTTTGCCTGAAGTCATCTTGTTACAGGCAACAATGGCTTTGGTTGCTACTCAGACTCAGACTGACAGTAAGGACACAGACTTATGAACAGAGCTTTGTCCACAGAGGCAAGATTTCACTGAAGATTTTTCTTGTAGGCTATATTCTGTTGCTAGCATCTCCTGTTTTTCTGTGGGTTATTTGTTTACAGAGCGGACTCTTAGGTGTGGAATATGGAAAGTCCTCAGAAATAACCTGTGTTTCATAGGAGGGATGGACTGCAGATTTTAGAAAGGGATTTGTGGAGGTTTTGTGCAGGAGCGTGAGTTATCCGGCAACACTTTACTGCAGCACAATGCCTGAGAGGAAGCTCAGAGAGATATGATCATTCTTGGGACATTCTAATCATTTTTATGATTTGAATAAAGTGCAGAGTATAATTATAGAGGCAAGTCTAGGGTATGCACTTAGGTTCAAATATAAAGAAATAATTGGAGCAAAAAATAATGAAGCATTATGAAAAAACAGGGGAATGTGATCCAAAACTTATGTAATAAGCCGAGTAACCTACAGATGATCTCAGTCCATACTTATGTAAGGTCAGTACCCGCCCTCACAACATCTGCTTTCTATAGGTAGGCTACCCCTCATGTGAAACACTAGACAGAGAAATCTACAGTTTACACAAGGCAGGGAGCCCCACGACCCCGCCACGTCAGAACGGGCCTGTGTTTCGGCGCGCAAAGCGCTCAGACTCCCCCCTCCAAAGCCTCTCCTCAAAAACACGCCCACAGAGACGCACACAAACGGGACACCTGAGAGATTTGCCTACTTTGGGCGTTTCCAAACACTGCGGGGCTTGAAGAGCAAGTTGGCTGAGTATCAGATCATCGACACCAGCAGCAGATCACCAACAACACAGAGCGACGACCCGAAGGAGCGCAGAACAGGACAGTCACCATGAGCAGGTAACGCCCCGATCTGGCCTCCAATTAAATGGTATCAAGGACAAAAGAGTCAATTAGCGTTTGAATGGGCTGCATAGACTGCGAAAGAGGCAATTGCAACGAAAACCTGTATTTGATTTTTCTTTTGCCTTGCACTAGTATGAAGTGAGAGTATGTAACATTTCAACACCTGGATATTTTCTTCCACCGCTGCAGACTTTGCGCAAAAGTAGTTGCAACTTTTTTTTCTCCTTCTAACACTTGCATCAGCCAGCCTTCTTACAAACTACAATGTGGTGATTGTATTAATCTGTTTACAAATTTGACTTTAACCTCTCACTTTTAATTTAGTAAGTGTGTGTGGTTGATTGTATGTCATGAAAGAGAGGGAAAGGACGTTTGTTAAAATGTTAAAATTGGGACAAATGCGCGCTTTTAGAAACTTACCTTGGGGCACTTTCTGTTCATCAGCTCTGCCTGTCTGCACCAACAGCTAGTTATAGCCGACTTTATGCAAAACTGAAAGAACCAGCTCTGTATTAAAAGAACGTTTTGCTTTCATGTTCTCGCGACTGTTTCTTCAAGGATAAATTAAACTAATTTAATCTCCCTTTGCACATTGGTTTATGTAACTTTAAATTCACTATAGTAGAGTAACAGATCTTTTCTTCTAGTCGTAGAATTCTTTTATCACTAAACTATTCATGTTTAAAAGTGCAACAGAGGCTCCTGTTGAGGTTTATGTGTTTCCACAGTGGGGGAGGGTCTGCAGTAAACTGGCAGATAGGGTAAAGGTCAAATGTTATGCTTGGAATTTGTGCTTAAGTGGAGAGAAACGAACATTTGGCTATGAAAGATTCCAGATTCACTAAAGGTTTGCATCGGGAAAGTTTGTTCAGTATCAAATGTCTATACTGTTCATTTTTTAATCAGGTACAAGAGTGAGAGGGCACAGATGAAGTAAAAACTGCATGAATGAATTAAGTTGGCTAAATCTAAATGATTCCACAACATGAATGTTAGTGAGGTTGTAGTTCGATGACATGCTAAATAACCTGCTACATATGCATTTTGCAACCCCTAAACAGTGTTTTCATAGTTACGTAAGAGATGATGTCTTAGATGTAAAATAACACCACTCTCTCATCTGTATGATAAACATGTAGCCTCTGGTTCTGAGAGGTAACAGCCTACCACCATCTCTAATGATCAATAATTTACATGCTGTGTTTGTTTAATACATGTAAAAACTGAAGCGTAAAAATGAAAATCTGTTGTTTTGGAGGATTATGACTTTATTCTTTGTGAGCCAGTTGCCAGGCAACCAGCTGAGGCTATAGGGGGTTAGTGGTCCATTGAAGACAAAAACAATACCATTTCCAAAACATAAAAATGTGAATAAAAATAGAATGTGATATTTTCTAATCTCTGTTCTATAAGACATTATTTTCAATGTTTAACTTCATTAACTTTTTAAATTTTCTTTAAATTTGTTAATCGTGTAGGCTGTATGCTTTCTGCTCATTCTGAATTTTAAAATCCAGGTTGTAGTAAAATGAAAAATATTTGTTTTCTGCATGTGTATTTTGTGTGGAACCATACAAAATTTATGCAAGTGTATAATGCCTATGATAAAATTTGTTGATTAGAAATTGTATTGTTTGCTGCCACAGCTTTTTCTTATATTATTGTCCTCATTTTAAAAATTTCCCGGAAATTTTCAAGTTTGTATTATTCCACTCATTATCCAGTGCATTAAAAATTCCCTCAATTTTTATATAATGACAATTTTTAAGTTTCTTTGCTGTCCCGGGTTAAATAATCTGCGTATGAATCAAAATGTATCAAAAACCAGAGCTCCTCTAAAAGCTGGGTTTAGTGGATTATGCAGGGGACAGACTTTGGTGGCAGTCAGTGATGGGCGGAGTTTGGGCTGTTGAGCTGTGGGCGTATTTTGTCCTTTTTGAGCTCTTGTTTGTGACATAATTTGATTTACGCAGGATTCTTTATGCGTAACAGCTGAGGAGCAAATGTCACAAACTTTTCTCAGCAAAAGTTTGGTCAGGATATACTGAAGTGCTGGAAAGGTTGACATCTCAAACGAAATGATTGGTTTCTATGCAGTGACTTGAGATTCCTCCAAATGATAATTCAGTTCAAGAATTCAGATATGTTGCTGTGGCGATCCTTCATATTGTCGTAGGAATGTATGAACATAAGCTGCTGAAGTCGGGTGCCTTTTGTTGAAACCCTAAGTTGAAACTCTAACAGGAAGTTCAGTACTGGATCCTATAGTTTGGCCGATTGCTTCACTTTAAGTTAACACATGGTGAGGAGCTGAATCTGAAAACTCCCAGATACCAACTCTTTATGGTGCAAAATATCCAATGATTCGCACCAATTATTGCTTTTTTAGGAAAGCTGTTTCTACAGAATCCAATCTTATTTCTCAGAAGAACCACTAGCAGGCTTGTGTCTGGACCAAATTATGGTGCATTCCAAAACGAACGACCTCTGTGACCGCCAAATACCACAGAGTACAATAAAAGAGAGAGTAGAGAAAAAAAAGGACAATTAAGACGGAAGAGAGGAAGAAGAACCTAATGTGTTATGAAAAAACAACTCCTGGCTTTTACAAGTCGTCCAAAGTCCTTCCACCATTTAATGACAAACGTGTGGAAAAAGGATCTTCAAAGAAAACTTTGCAGTTGACTCGTTCTGGTTGAAGATTTTGAACAGACGTATGACTTAACCATCAATTAACAGAAAATACAAGTAAAAAAAGTCTTTATTTCATGAACTTAACTTCAACTCATCAAAGGAAAGATCATCTGAACTTTCTCCAT
Source organism: Naso annulatus (assembly GCA_029783625.1). Classification (NCBI taxonomy): domain Eukaryota; kingdom Metazoa; phylum Chordata; class Actinopteri; order Acanthuriformes; family Acanthuridae; genus Naso; species Naso annulatus. Next base: position 22,803,016 of record JAPZDX010000022.1, on the reverse strand, counting down.
CGTAGCTGAGCTTTGACAGCCGTTTTCTCATTGTGGTTCGTCCTCAGAAGTTTAGTGGAGTTACTTGAATTTTGAATATCTGCAAACGCTTGTGTAACATCTTCTCAGTTTCAGCAGAGCTTTTCCTCCATATAGAAATCTTTACACTGGTGATGTAACGACTGGCATCTGGTACTCATTTAATGGCCATGTGCTGCTGGTTTAGTAAAGAATTTACTAGAGCATGTGACATTTATTATAAATAATCAAATGTATTTGAATTGAAAAAGAACACTTGAATTGTTTTTTATGCATTTTTCCTCTTTAGAGGTTTTATCTTTTGAGTTTAAAGCATAATAATGACTGTTGGTGTGACCGGACGCTTAACTTGATGTGTTAGGACCTGCGTTAATGTATTCTACACACTAACATGCTGTGTAATTATTGCAACATTTTAAGCAAATTCATCCACAGAACTTACTAACTAACTGACAGGAACAGAGGCAGTGACACCTCTGTTTGTTGTACGACGCTGTGAAGAGAGACAAACAGTAGTTGCGTACAAGAAGTCCTGCCAGTTCTGGTGCTTACTCAGCATGTCATTGCTTTGTAAAGTCAACAGTTAAGTTGACGGTGGCTTCACCATCGGGTTTTTTACTCTCCAAATCAGCTTGTAGTCACAACTTAATGTAACACAAGCAGAGCTTCACTATCATGACCTGTATCATCTATATGGTTACAGGTTGCGCAATCACCGGTGCACGCTGGACTTCAGACTTTGAATGAGCGCGGGGCTGTTAGTCTGTCTCACAAAATGTGGGACAAAAAAAATGATTGACCTTGCAGGACCTTAGTGTAGGACAAAACTGGCAGCATTTCAGTAGTTTTGGATGACCTTTGTTTTTTTAGACTGAAAGATGAGCTGCCTGTTCTATTCTTGATTGAAAAATAGAACATCCACCCCAAAAAGATTGTTGACGTCACTGAATTTTTTTTATCTGGCTTTAAAGTGCCAAAGTCGGGTTTGATTTTCCGCTCCAGTAGGTCATTCAGTATAAAATCTTGTTGTTCAAGAAAAGATTTATCATACTGTTTTAATGTTCCTCAATACTTCAAAATGCAAAATCCAACAGTAAAGAGACACTTTTATTGATGACATCAAAGTTGCACTGATGCTTAAAAATGTGCATTTTTGAGGATTTTATCACCAGATCATAAACCCTTTCTCTCTGCAGATGTCTAATTAGCAAGTCGGAGGTGCAAAGCTTCGTCGAGAGGTGTATGGTCGCCGTGGGAACCCAGGCACATCATGCCCGCAGCCTGGCTGAGGTGCTGGTAGAGGGAGACCACAGGGGCCACTACAGTCATGGACTCAACAGGATGGGTCAGTGGGCAACGAGACGTTGATCTCTATGTCTGCATGTTTGATTTCAACGTGGCAGCACAATTGCTGTAGTAAAGGAAGATGGCGGGAGCAGGCAGGACAGGGAGCCTGTTGTAACATCTGGTCAGGGACTACAGATGTAAACTAGGCTTTTGGCTAACTCTGGCGTATTTACAGAAATGTTCATTAATATGCATTGTCACTGTAAAAAAATAAAGAAAATTAAGATTAAGGAAGGGGAAAAAGTTGGTAAACTGTGAATTGCTACACCTGTGATTGGTAGCATCAAAATATAACGTGTAAGTAACGTCACATTGGAACATTCCAACGCCACTTTCTACAAACTCTTTTATTATCATCAGCAAGCCTTCGACCCATTGAGTGGGATGTTTTTATGTCTTTATTTATTGTACTGTATTTTCCGTAGACATGTATGTAAAGGACATCCAGACAGGAATCTGTGCCAAGGATGGTGAGCCGGTGGTGGTGAAGGAGAGTGTAGCCACAGCGCTGGTGGATGGAAAGAACCTGCTGGGTCCTGTGGTGGGAAACTTCTGCATGAATCTGGCCATAAAGAAGGCCAAAGAAGTCGGCATTGGCTGGGTGGTGGCCCGCGGTGAGTTGTTGATTTATTTTTCTTGACAAAATCTGATGGGGTGCCTGGAACGTTAACTAGTTTTGGGTGTGATGTGATGTTTCACGCCAACTTTCTCTGGTAAAGATGATCAATAGAAACCAAAACCACTGTAACACTGATGACTGCCAAAACAATTAGTGCATTAAAGCTGAGGTAGGCAACATCTGGAAATCAAGCTAGCTGTAGCATGAGACTCCTAAGGAAGCAACTCTACTGCTCCCTTCCTTGTGTTTTATTTTGTTTTCTCCCTCTCTTTTGAGGCCAGTTTACACCAAAGATTCAATATGAGACAAAAGGAAAAGTTGCAGCAGAGTAAACTGGTCCGTCTCAGCTTGACTCAAGCCAGCTGACAG
>JAPZDX010000022.1:22763035-22773120 GCA_029783625.1 Naso annulatus | reverse complement strand
GTGTGTGTGTGTGTGTATGTGCCTACATGATTCCACACATATTAAAAACAAGTGAAAGTTGCAAAACAAAAACTAGAAAAATAGTGGGAATTTTATATCAAAAGCAGCTGTGGCTTTGCAAACACTGTAGTTTAACATTTTTTACTATGTGGGACATAATCAGCACCACTTAGAAGAAGCATTTGTCTCTTCATTTTCCTTCAATTCTTAGTACAGAAAGCATATCTTGTGCCGTGTCTGCCGCACCCGAATCTTGCTTTACTGTAAACTGTGGTAACCTCCTACAGCGGGGAAAGAACAAATTCTGTATAAAAACCAATCTAAACCGATTTGCTGTGTCGTACATGTTTAGTTTTTTGGTCAAAATGGCTTAAAACCTAAAACAACAGCCCTTAGATTTAGTTAATGAAGCAGATTGATTAAGGTTTTTTGTTTTGTTTTGTTTTGTTTTTTCTGGTTGTGCCGGGAATCAGATGAGACTGAGTCATGATAATAGAAAATTCCAGAGGTCAGCATTTGAAGTAAGGGCTGGAGCATTGAAAGACAAGGTGAGAGTGAGAAGGATGAACCAAGAAACAAAGCTGTGAAATTGGACTGAATTCTGATTTGTTTATTAGGATTTATATTAGGTGAAAAAGACATTTTGCCCAGACTTTTATTCTATATTGAGCCTTGCATATGTACAAGTTGCATAATCTATTGTTGCATAATTATTTGATGACGTACAACAAAGGATTCCTCCTCCTTCACCTCCTGAATGGTCTTGAATTGCGGGTGTGGAGAGATTTCCCAGAAAAAGAAAACAAAACAAAACAGTATGAGTAACAAAATGAAGTAAAGACGAGGAAATGACAAAGAGGGGAAACGAACATATTGCTTCACTGACAAGCCATCACAAGTACACACACTCACATACAACATATTCGGTGTCCTTTTCATTTATGCCTGTTTAACTTCATACCGTCTCATGTTCAACAATAACAACAACAGCAGGTGTGATGTTTCCAGGTCAGGAGTCGTATTTATCCAGCGTATATGTTTCATTTATGCAACACAATCAGACAAAAGCTGAGATTTGGTTAGAGGGATTATTTGCTGGAAAAGTTTTTGAGGACATATCAGTTACCAGATTTTTGTGTCAAAACATGTCATGTACAAATAGATACTCATCTTTTTCCAGGCTTTTCTTTTATTTTTGGTAAGATATTTGTAATACGACAGGTTCTTGTCTTTCAGTATTTTTTTTTTTACCTTTCATTGCATTTCTCATTTTTAAATATTTGTTTTTAAGTACGATAATTATTTTTACACAAAGCACTTTACATTTTATACACGTCTACTCTGCTGTAGGAAAAAAAGGCTTGTTCACTGCTATATAGAATTGGTTTTATGGTGAAAAAATAATAAACTACACAAGCTGAAAAACATATGTCACATATAGTTGACTTTTAAAATATATATTTCTCACAGTAAGGTGATGTGACACCCATATGATGATCTTACAAAACATGATTTTGCTGCAAATTTAACTACCCAACATAAAAAAAATCAACATCAACAACATCAACATCAACAGAGCAGCAAAATGAATCCAAAAACATCGCAAAAACACTGGCAAAGAACCTCCTTTCTGTATAATCAGTACTTTTACTTCTGATAGACTGCGCTGGGTAGATTTTGTTGACAATACTTTAATACTTTTTCTTCAAAAAGGTTCTAAATGCCTGACATCACTTTCAACTAAAGAAAAAGGCAAATTTTAGGTTTTTTCAAATGAATACATATACAATAAAAAAACATGCACACACAAACACAAAGCAGGGAATGAATTCTGGCTTTCTCACCCACACACTCATCTCATAAATGTCAGTGACTTTGACCAAACAGAGACACACACACACACACACAGAGAGCGGTGCCTCTCAGAGCAAACACACATAATTGTCTCGCTCCTTAACACTTAAACTCTTTGCTTGCTTGAAAGTCCACTGAATAATGTTGACCTCCCCAGTTCACGAAAGACGCACGAGAGACAGTCCTATGATGTCATCAGGGTCAGAGTGCAGCGCTGTGATGCCTACACATCCACACTGCCTGTGTTCCTCGAACAAACCTCACTTTTATTCCTTCTGACCTACTGGTCCAGTTACAGGACTGAAGAGAAACAAAGACGAAGAAGCCACAAACACAGAATGGATCATTTTCCACTCAACTGTCAAGTAAAATTTTCTCACTAATAAAAAAAAAAAATGACCAGGACCAACTTTAATTATTTGAAAAATGTGCTTCTGTCAGCAGAACATCAGTTTATAGCAAATCATTTTGTCCAAATTGAAAGTAAAAGCAGTTTCTTGATGACATAGAAGAAAATTTGAAAGAAGTGTTGCTTTTTTAACTTCATGCTCTCTATGCTCAATAAACCTCATCTTGATCAGGCTGTGTAAAAGAAGCTAATGGTACAAATAGTTTCTCACATAAAAAGTGTGAATTTATGGTCTCATTAGTTTTAGAAAGCTGGTCAGCCTTTACTAAGCCTCCATTGAATGAATTGCATAAATCCTGAGAATAAAATACCAGCTGGTTGCAAACAGCACAGTCTACAGTATGAAAAAAAAAAAAGAGTTAAGTTGAGCTACGGTTAAAGCTCAGCTAAGCCATTTAATTGTAATACTGTCCTTGTCCCAGTATACAAGCACCAGGCAAAAATCAATTTATTGATGAATGTATGTTCAGTTCTACTATGGTAGGTGGTGATATGCCTCCTTTTAGCTGGTTGCTATGGAACCTGCTTGGGGTTGACCCATTACATCACATACCAAACAAGTGAGCAGGCGGGTTCCATGTCTAACGGTAAAAACACTAAGGCCTATACAAGCAGAGTAAATCGAGCCTGAACGGCACTATCCAAATGTGTTAGTCTGACTTTAAGAATTCAACTAAGTAAACAAAGTTTTTTTATTTTAAAATTAAGAACAAACCTTAGTAAAACAAATCCTATGAAGAGGAATCAAGTAAAGAAAATGTGACAGTAAGACAGAGAGACAGATAGGAGGAGGGTGTGTCCCGACTCTGTCCTCACACAAACTGCCACAGTCCTCTGAACCCTGCACACGTCAACAATGGGTTTGACTGACAGACGGCTCCCAAAAAACCTCAGGGTCCGCAATGGCGCCTTTGTTTCCTCAGCTCACATTGTGGCGGACAAAGAGTGCACTGCAACTGGCAGTGTGGGGGGAGGCAGCTTTCACAGTAGTTACACAAGCAGCCACTTTACGCTGGGGCAGTCTGTCAACAAGGAGAAAAAAGGGCAAAAAAGTTACACTCATGGGTTGTTAGATACACTGAGATTTTGGAACAAGGCTGAGCTATCAGTACAAAATGAAAAAAAAAAAAAAAGTACACCGTCAGCACTGCGTAAGTCAAAAAGACAGAGAGAAGAAGTAAATATGCCTAGACTAAGTCTTAGCGTCTGCAAAGCTTAAGTCAACTTAGAGGAGAGACATTTAATAGAGTGAGACACAAAGACAAAGACAAAGACAGGGGCAGACAACAAAAGAATGTGAGCCTACTACTTAAAAGTGACAGTTATAAATAATCGAGTGGAGCTTAATTAGAGATAAGTTTTGTTTTTTGCTAAACTGAAAAACCACAGGGTTGCCAATCCTCCAAGTCCAATCCTGTCCCACTCATCAACCACTCAGGTAACACGACAACAGAGAAACTGAGATTCTCAATCAGAAAGGTGCTGCTGATGGTGATATGCAAAGTCAGGACAGTATGTCCAGCCACAAACAAATGTGTTTATTGTTACACCAAAATTTAGATGAATACAACAACAATGTATGAATAAAAAACAGTATTATTTTCAGCTTTTAAAAGATTATTCAAACATCTGTTTTATCTACCATTTCCTAACGGGCTGTTTTATTTATTGCACCGAGTGAGAGACATTTTGAGCACAAGGGCTCTTCATCATCTCCACGTGTCCGATGAAGAGCCCTGGAGCTCGAAACGTCACTCACTCGGTGTAATAAGTAGTGCAGCTGGAGCCCTGCAGTGTGTGACATGTTTTTATTCCCTCTACTTGTGAACTATGACTTTGGGCTCAGCACCTGCCCTCGTTTTTGGATTTGGATGTGCATGTTTACCTTTTTTTCTAATGGGCTGCTTTACAGTGTAAAAACCCATCTACTGAAAATCGATCTGCATGTTTCTTTTTACTGATCATTTTTGTCACATTCCGGTGCTAACCATGTGGTTTTCTGTGATAATAATTGTGATGACAGACGTCTTGCTAAAGTGGCTGTTCAAAGAGCTAGCATCATGCTAGTCAGGACCGCCCCAGAGTGTAGTCACCCTCAGAGAGAGGGGTGTCCAACCTGGGAGGAAGCACATTTACAGCAACCATCTGTTAGTTAGTCAGTGTGGGTATTTGTGTGTGTGTGTGCGTGACACTACGTGCATGAGTGAAACTACCAAAGGATGCATGCGTTTGTACCTAAGGGACAACTTGGTTACTCCATAGCTCATCTTTTGATAGCAGCCACTAAACCGTGACACAGCTGGCCGACGAAATCCACTCCCTCTTTTCCCCACTATCCTCAGCCCCCCCCACCTCTTGTCTCACTCAACTCCCTGATCCTGTGGACTCGGCCTGGGCAAAGTCCCCCTGTCAGATGTGGCCCAGCCGAGTGTGGTGGAGCTTGCCTGGTTTAACGCAGTGGGGACCAGCGTAGGCTATTGTGCAGGATCTTGCAGCGCAGCAGGTAGCCGGCAGAAGCCGCATGGCGGAAGCCTTTGAAGAGAAGCCAACGGGGGCCAAGTTAGTGGGAAGAGTTGGGGTGTAGAGAGGAGAAAAGGAGGAGGTGGGGGGGCGAGAGGGAGCCCCCAAAGCAGCAGTTTAATAAAGATATTTAATACCTCAGAGAGGCCCCTCTTTGACTCTTTGAAGGAACATGGGGATGAAAAAAGGGGCCAGACAGCTGATTGTACACCCCGGACGAGGATAAAGAGGAGGAGTGGAGCAAGAGGAGCAGAGGGGAAGAGATGAGTAAAGACAATGAGCACAGTGACTGTAGTATAAAGGGTGGAGGACGGTGGATTTGAAAAGATAAAGTATGGGAAACTGTGGAGTTCAAACATGTAGTACATCCATCAGATTGCTTTACAAACTGCCATTTCAGGGGTTACTTAGGCAAATCAGGTTACACAGGACAGTGGTCACAAAACTTTTTTTCTTGTCAAAGACCCTAAACTAAGTAGATTTTGTCCCATGGTCAACTGTCTGATAAGACTTTTGCTTTTAGTTATAAATTTAATCTACTTTCTGCAATAAAACTCCTGGTATTGTGCTCATAAATGGAATTTATTCTGAAACTCTCTCAAGGACTCCCAGGTCCCCAGAACCCACTTTGAGTACCACTGACATAGGAAATAATTCATTTAGAAGTAAAAATGAATTTACATTCGTTGTTGAAGCCTGTTTTTGGTTCATCCACATTCACATGCAGGTGGACATTGATCACATTTAGATTTGTTTTGGAGAATGGACTTTCCTACAGTGCAAATGTGTAAGATTTTACAAACTGTTACTTTTTCAGTGATGTAAACTGACTTATTTAGACTCAGGGCGGAGGGGGGCAGAAAGGTTTCTTACGACAGGAATGAACACTTTTAAAGCACTTTGAAGAAACCCTGTGTTTAAATTGGATGTGTGTCTGGATGATTCGGCAAATTGTGGCACTCTCTAACCCCATGATGAGCCGTTCTTGCGACTCATCCAGTCTAAGGTTGCACTGACTAAAATGCCTGTATGTGAATTGCTTTTAAATATGTATTTTTATATTGTATTTATTCTCCTGCCTTGTATCTTATTGTATTTCTATGGACCTGAGTTAAAGAGTTGACTGATTGATTGGCAATACGTTCTGAAAACCTTACCCTGTGTGTACAAGCTGATTAGAGACTTAATTATGCATACACACCTTTTTAGGAAGAAATCTAGCTAAAGATACTCTCTATCTCCATTTAATCTCCATCCATCAATTCTGGACAAGAGATTTTTTAAGTTTGCAAGAAATCAGCTTATCATAGAAAATCAACTTTAACCCTTCACGTAAATGCACTGATGACAGCTTTTGGTTGCTCCAGATCAAACGATGACATACTTTTGTTTAAGTTGTAATTTTTCAAAGAAATTAAGCTTGTTTTTTAAAGAATAAATATCTTCAAACTGAGCTAAGACTGATCATTTCACTGATAACTCATTCTTTGTGACTGAAAAAAATCATCAATTTTCCAGATTTGTAAAGTAATTTTGATCATGAATAAAAAACCCTTAACACGATGTCAAGCACTCCCAGAGGAAGTGTTCACACAAATACACAAAACTTGGCAAAACAAGGCAGCCTGGGCTGCCGCGCCTGCTGACAGAGCCTTGTTGTCTCATGGAGTGGCCGTGGGCAGAATTTTCAATCTATGACCAAGCTGGATGCAAAGTCTCAGACAGGAGAGGGGCATTGTGCCCCCAGCGCCAAACCTCCTCCATATTCATACAACCAGGGCGGAATCTAATAAACGTAGGTTTATCGGAATCAATTGTCTCACATGGGAAAAGCAGCTAATTGTCAGGCGTCATGGGCAAACAATGCCTCAGCTATGAGAGCCTGCAAAGCAGACTGTTACAATTTTGTATGTGATGTGTTGAGAACGTAAAGAACGCGGATGAGGGCGGATTAACTGTGTGAACACGCATGTAGGCTGAGCTGTGCATTTGAGCATCACTGTTCTCACGGTTTCTTCTGCCACATATTTGCTGTTCCTTTGAAATTTGCAAAAATTTTAAAAAATGTGGCTCCTATGAACGTGTTGACACACCTTTAACCATTTGCTGTAAACACGTGTTTTTTTTTCAGAAATATGATCAGACTATGCAACACCTAGAAGCCACTGTGTCCCCACAGGCGATCACAGGTCTGTAACTTCCCTCCTAGGAGGAAGTATCGTGGCGACTCTGAACAACAGAAGAACTCATCTATTTCCTTTATCTCAGGTTGTCCTGTTCAGACTTATGTTACTTATGTAAGCGAGGCCCTCGAGCACAAGTTGGACCGGTTTCTGTTTAGCCAGCATTTTTATTTTGTTTATGGTTTTATCGTGTTTAGGACAGACTATCTGTAAGTTGTAAATAGATCATTTTATAAATCCAGACATTTGAAGAAATGTTGCCTTGTGTATTGTATTATTTTTTTCTCCTCTATTCTGACAGCTTACAAGTTTGTTATACTTTTTGCATGTTTGGCTTATTGTACAAGTATTAACAATTTCATCCTGTGAAAGAAACCATCCTGCATTGACCGATGATGCTTTAAAGGGGCAGTCCACTAATTTTACACAGATTAGTTTATTGGCATGAAAAACTGTTTTATGATTTCCCCTGTGGCCAGATGCTGACTGCAGTACCTTTGGCTGTAATGAAGTATTGTTGCATTCATAATTATTCTTATGTTCAGGGTCTAGATATTTTCTTGGCTGTTGGTTTAGGTATGATCAGGGAGGTCATGGCTTCGCTGACTTGTTACGCCTGCAGCTTCCTCCTGATGTAGTATATTTTGCTGACAACATTGTTATGTGCTTTACTGAAGGGGAATATTGAAGACAGTGGTGTTCAAAAGGGTAACTCTTTGAAGGAATGATGCTTAAATCGTAGCATTAAAAATAACCAATATCTGTTATAATTAGGACTGTCAAACAGTTTTTTAAAATTGGGATTTAATCACTGAATTTCAATAGGTAATCGTGATTAATTGCATTTTTCATCACACACTTAAATTACTATTATTTTGCATTTCACAAGTTTTTAAGTTAATAATCAATGTAAAGCAATTCTCTACAGTGTATCTTGATTGGGAACTGGAGTACATCTCTTGTGTGAGTCTCATGCAATACCAAGGAGGAGACGGGCAGAGTTCGACCACCGCTAATTAGCTTAGCTCAAATACTGGTAGTCAGTGGGAAGTGCTAGCCTGCCTCCACCTAAAGTTGTCAGGTAAACTTTCCAACTACTCTAAATGATCCTGTGTTCTTGTTGTGACTTGGTTATTTACCATGTTATGTTATTTTGAGACTCAGATTAGCACTTTGTGCGTTTAAATATTTCTAACAGACGTTTTGTTTTGTTGACCTTCTAACAAGCACATCCGTGGTGGTTTGCACACATGCCCTGTAGTTTACTTACGGTACATATTTGATTCTAAAATTAAATATAGTGCTAAACTGAGTCTAAAAGTAACAGGGTTATGGTAAATAAACAAGTCACAACAAGCACACAGGTACACAGCACTGACATTTAATAGCCATAGCCCTCTGTGCAGCAGTGAACAAAATAAAAAGCCACATAGGCAGCAAGCTGATGTGAAGTGACGTAAATTATGTTATACAACCAGATTTTCACCTTCCTCCTTACAAGTTTCAGCTCACTGAACTTGGCACCTCTGTGGCGAGTAAATCCTACACCTTGAGGATGTAAATGGCCTAGTTAACTTACTGAGGATTCCATTACTGGCTCTGCTGCAACTCTCACTTTCCTCCCCTGTCAAGCCTTGATTTGTCACCTTGCAATCGGTCTCCCCAAGGCGACGTTCCCTGCGTATCACTTCTCCTGTGAGTGTGACTACATGTGCTGGGTTTAAAGTTTGAAGGTATGCCAGCGCTCTGCAACAGACAGGGATGGTCAGAAATCAGATGAAAGTGTACAGTGAAAAGTTTATCTGCATCCTGTGGTTGGTCCTGAAAAAAGGGTTAGGGGTAAAAGGGTTACAACTACAACGACAACAAAAAAGAGTTCTTTCATTCTGTGTGTATGGAATGTTGCCTTTTTATTATTATTATTGTTATTGTTATTATTACTATTATATGATTATGATTCTCAAAAATATCTACAATTTTATGTAGCTCCAAACCAGCAAAAGACAAAATTATGGGACAAAGTCTGGGGATTGCAAGATGATTCCAGAGAGGAAAACAAAAAACAAAACAAAACAAAGCAAAAAAAAAAAAATAGTGTTTTTGTGGCACCTAAAATGAATTCAGTGTTTCCTAATTATATTTGCCCTTTTCTTAAGAAGTACTGGATAGTGTCTTCTTTGTGAGTCAATGACAAATTTTAAAGGAGAAAAACAAAGACAGAAAAACAATCACTTCAGGGATTGACACCGATTTGGTGTTTTTTGATTTACACTACAAAACATTGGCACTGAGCTCTAACGCAACAAATAGACCAGAATGACACACCTACGTACACTTGCAGAAAACCTTGGTTACAAAGTGTGCATTTTCTGTTAAAGTACTGGAGCATAACAAACAGGTAGAACTCTCTACAAAAAACATCCAGATTATCACCAAAATGCCTCTCCAGCTTGTCAAGATGCAGCAGAGATATCGCAGCCTGAATGGTTCTGTGTCCATTGTGATTTTGGCTGCTGAATTCTCTTATTGTGGGACTAATGGAGGAAGAGATAAGATTTTTTGGTGCTGTTTAACACCGCAGTCCCCCTGGCTCCAGCACTTGTGGCAGGCCAATGGGGCTGTCTGGCTGGAGGCAGGGAGGTGTAGGGTTACCAGACAGCTAGAACAATGGGCCTAGTGCCTGAGTCAGCACTATCTCCCTGCTTCACTCTCCCTGCTACTCGGCTCTTTTTTTCCCTCCAACAAATGCCAACCAATGGCAGCTTTGTGCTGCGAAAGGAGGAAACACACACACACACACCCACACACACCCACACACACACACACACAGAAAGAGGGAAGTCAGTGGGGGTTGGAGGATTGTGGGGAAGAAAAAAAAGCAGCGCTGGCACTAAATTGTCTGTGCAGATGTGATTTGGCCCAACTTTTCACTGTATGCTTGAACTGCCAGTGAATTTGGCTTAAAACCCAAAAGAGAATTCGAATATAAATCAAGTTTGCTGTGTGTTTTTCCACAATAAGAATGAACTTAAGGAAAAGAAGAAGAAGAAGAAGAAGAAGAAGATGTTAGAGGGAGAGACAATCATAACAACCAAAATTTAATGGGTCATAAGTTTCCT
>JAPZDX010000022.1:22715855-22726313 GCA_029783625.1 Naso annulatus | reverse complement strand
GTTTGATACTGAGTTCATGAATTACTCAAAGCTAAAGATTTAATTGTTCTTTTACTCCACCTGCACTGTTAATTCCACAAACATTGTAGTTTTTACCACCATCTAACAACAACAGAAAAAAAAACCAAAAAAAACAATGAAATTATTATGGTAGATTTCCCCTTAAAAAAAAGTAATTTGGCAGTGTCTTAACTTGACCACCCCTGGCTTAGCACAAAGGCAGGAAGCAGGGGGAGCCAGAGAGCAGCTAGAAAATGCCCACCAACGGCTCTAATTAACATATTACAACGTGTTTAATCTGCACATAAACAAAGATGTAAAAATACAATATCACAGTACCCAACAGTCGTTCGCCAAGAGAATGTTCCAGCAAAGCAAGAACGCAAATCAGCATAGCTTTAAAACCGCCAAGCATTTCCTTTAAATTTCCTCTTCACCCACTCGCCTCCCAGTGTCAGTGTCAGAGTCAATGAGTGTCGGAAGACAGAGTGTGGGTGCCTCTCACCCAAAGTGATACTTACTTATGTAATGATTGGGCCTGCACAGAGGGGGGGGGGGGGGTAGCAATTGACCATAGCGCAGCACTGTGAAGGTCAACCTATAATTAGCACCTTTTGGCAGGTCAAAGTGGAGGCAGGCGGAAGTGTGGCAGCAGTTCAATCAGCTTTACATTAGAGAGAAGGTGGAAGAAGGAGGTGCACTAAACATATGGAAGGTGTAATTACAAACTGCAGTTACATTCTACTGTCTTTACGAGGAGTCCAATAAACAAAAATTTTCTTCAGTCATGCTTGTGTATACAAAGCCATTTAGCAGTTTATCACGGCTTTGAATTCTAGTTTTATCACTGCTTCTCTCTCTGGTTTCTGTCACTTTATGCAAAGTTTAGCCAGGCTGCTCATCTTGAATGACTGAAGGCCTGAAGGCAGTTTCTTTATATTCATTATGTCTGTTTATATCAAACTGTGGTCCTTTACCTACACTTTCTCTGATCATGGGGTATTATGATCTCTTGTGAGGTGCAAACACATGTTTTGTGCAGGAAAATTTCCATGATATGTTGCCCGTACTCAACAGGCACACTATCAACATGAATTTCAAACTGATGCAGTCAGTTTAGATGTCAGATAAGTACAGGGGGAGAGTGACTGCCACTATCCAACTGAAAAGCACCTCTAGAGTTGTATGCCAGCCGACTAAGAGTGTGGAGGTTTAAGTATTGAATTGGCTGAATCAGATTAATCTTGCTTTTAAGTAAGAACAAAAACAAGGTTCAAGTTTAACCTTATGTCAATAAATGCAGGAAATTCATGGCTGCTTTACTTTACCATTACATTTGGCCAACAACATGTCTAATTTGTGCTATTGTCGCATGATTTTTGGTATAAAGGCTCATAAGCCGCAGCAGGTAATCTGTGTGTTGAAGCCTGTGCTCATTTCATCAACTTTTTGGAGATGGTTTCTTGTAAAAACAAACCTTCTTCCACCATATCTGTCCTTGGCTCTCGCTCTCACTGTATCTGTTACATATAATCCTCTTCACACTCTGTCTGTCCACCCCCACCCTCCTCTCCTCTCCCTGTTCAGTATCGTGATTGATGTTATCTGGGCATTTGCAGCCAAAGTGGTGCAGAAGTAGCAGCGTAGACAGAAGGTTTGGTTGGACCGATGCCCTAAAAACAGCTCAGAGCTACAAGTGAGATTACAACACTCCAGCTCTGTGTGTGTGTGTGTGTGTACGTGTGTGTCAGATAGGGGCTGATTGGAGGAGCTGTCTTCTTAATGTTTGCTTGGAGCGATTGGATGTCAGCCAGGTGCCTTAAAGTTTAGGATTACTGAAGAGCACCCTGACACATTGGGAGAGTGTGTGTTTGTGTGAGTTTGCGCCATGGAGCATGACAAGAGTCACAGAAGTTCACTGCATGTGGTAGCAGGAAAATATTACAAACACATAATACATTCACATGCAGTATTCTGAAATTCAGATCTGTGATGATAATGGCAGCAGGTTAAGCTGAAATAATGCGCCTGTGATATAAAAAGCAAGCTCACTCAAGGAAGGGTGTTATGGGTAACTACAGGTTGCAGAGGAGCCACTCCTTTTAAATTTCAGTGACATGTCACGCAAAACCTGCGTACCAAGCAAGCTGACTGGTTATTTGAACTCCTGTTGGAAGGGGGCTCCAAATAAAAATTAAAAAAAGGCATAGGAGCAGCAATGAAATCGCCAGTTCCCTTTTCATTTTAACGTGGGTAGTCTGCTTCCAAAGAAAAACGAGGGCCTATTATTTTCTTCCTCAGGACGTCTCAGGGAACATTTTTATTTAACTTCTCTGATGCTTTCAAACTTCTAGCAATGCAGTTGAACCTTGACACAGCATCCTGTATCACGGGCTACCTCCTGGGCTGACCACAGCATGTGTCAGAGTGGACGGTAGTTTGTGATAAGCAAAGCACACCTCAAGGAACTGCTTGGCACTGTTCCTCCTCACACTGTACACCTGCGCTGATAACAGGCTTTGCCACATGATGCAACAAAGCTCACCTGAAGCTCAACACTAGCAAGAACAAAGAGGTGTAGGCTACCAGAAGAACAGGAAACCCCTGTCCTAATTTTAAGTCAGGGAGAGAAAGTGGAGAAAGAGACTCGGAGGAAAAACAGGACTGGACACACAAAACTGATCCCCTCTTTGTGAAGGGACAGAGCAGACTGCTTTTCCATTGGAGACTCAGATTCTTTATAGTGTTGAACAGGCTCCTGCATATCTTCTACCGGTACATAAGAGCTGGTGTTCTGTTCTTTGCTGTGGTGTGATAGAGGGTGGCATCAAGATGGAATGGCCAGCAGACTCAACATGCTGTTAAGGAAAACCAGCTCTGTGGTCTGGCTGGAACTGGAAAGTCTGGAGTCAGTGGTGGAGAGGAGGATGAAGGACAAGATCAAAGCCTTCCTGGATGACACGTCTCACCTCTTCCATGACAAGCTGCCAGCAGATGGGCTGTTCGTTCAGCCACTGGATTATCCCACCAAGGTGCAAAACGGGCACTGCAGGGCCTCATTTGTGCCAACTGCCATATGACTGTAAACAGCATGAAAAGTCTTCCAGTTTATTAGAATTTACTTTTCATCAGCAAGCAAGTACGATACCCCGGTTACGGAACAAAAGTTACAACATAACAATACTGTAAAGAACAGAAAAATGGATGTATAAAGCTACACACACACGCAACTCAACCACTGCTTTATGACTCAATGCTGACACATCATTTCTCACATCGTACCAGCTTGTTACTGACACAGAAGCTCCTAAATCCTCCCACTCACACACCTGCAGACTGACTCCCACAGACACCCACAGACACACACACAAAAGCGCGCACGCACACACACACACACACACACACACAAAACACCCTCTCCCCATTCTCACCCAGCCTATACTCTACCCCTTAATCAACAGGCTGACCTTTACCCTCGAGGGCCTGTGGGGATGCAGACCGTCAGAGGCATGTCTGGACATCATGCTGCGTGATTCACTCATGAAGCTGCAGCAGGGGAAAACACTGAGCTGATTGTCCTCTGACTTCACCCACAGTTTACTTTTGGAGGCTTTGTTTAGGCTGAGATGTGTAATACAGCTGCAGATGAAAGAATTACAGAGTCAAAGTCCAGATTTTTAATATGAACTTGGTGAATCGTTGTCGTTTTATATGTAGAAATGTATTGGACATCTCAAAGTCACCATTAAAACACCTTTCCCAGAGAGGAAGAGCAATGGGATTAATGCCAACGAACCGCTTGAGCTTTTTCAAATCTGCAAAGTACAATTTATTAAGATAATAAATGTTAATACTTTTGTCCTTTTTTTTTATGACATGCTAAGCATCGTTAGATTTGTTCGATTATCGAATTGACTAACTCAATGCGTTTACAGTTCTCTGTTTTAAAGCTTTTCAATTTGGGTATTACAAATAGGTCCAAAGAGGTAGATTTTAAAATGTTAATATCTTTGTATTCCCTCATGGGCAGCTCTGATCTTTCTGATGGGACAATCGCCTCATTGACCACCTTTTAACCAGACTACCCACGTTAAAATGAATTGGAGAACTTTGTTTTTTCTGCAACGTCAAATTTTGTCTGACTGGGGCCTGAGACACATATTACTGAAAGAGTGTTGCCATTTACATCCCAGATCAACTTAGAATGTGGTCTGGGATCAGACTGTCCTCAGTTTGTGCTTAGAGTTGTCCGCTTGTGATTGAAACACCCAAAATGCATGTTAACACCAGGTGTGGGCACGCTCAGAGTCTCACTCAGCAGGGTCCCTGAAGCACTCAGTCTCCTGGGCTTCATCACAACACGTTCTGACAGGATGTGTGGGAGAACGATGTTGATTCCAAGAAAGAAATAAAACAAACAACTCCTGGAACTCGGGAACTGGAATTCATAAAAAAATGTTACAAAAAACCTGCAATGGGTCCACACTCACTCAGAAACACGTTGCCACGGGCTCCATTTTTGACACTTTTGAAAAACTCGCTGCACGCTACATTTTTACATAATCTTTTCAGGTCCACACTGCTGGTCCACCTCTGGTCCACATGCCACTCATTTTATGCACAACTGTCAAAGACCTGTAAGGCCACATCAGTGAAGTATTCTTGCAGATAAAGCTCTGCCCCTGCTGGTTGTTTTTCCTGTGTTTTTGAGCAATAAAGTTTTCACCAAACAGCAGCTTCATTGGAAAAGGCTGAGAAATGTCGAAAAAATTTGAAAGAAGGTGCCCTTGGACAAGATACTGAACCCAAAATTTCTCCTGATGTCTGTTCCACTGGTGTATGACTGTGTGTGACTGTGTTCCTGATGAGGTTGGCAGGCTGGCACTTTGCAGAGAAGCTACCTGCCATTACTGTGTAAATTTGTGTCAGTGCTTGGATGCAGACTTGTGTTTTGGTAGTCAAAAGACAAGAAAGTGCAATATAAATGCAGTCTATCAAGCATCGTGGCTTAGACGGGCAGTTTTCTTGGAGAATGTATATTCTCTCCTGACCTCTGACCTTTCCTGAGAGGAGCGCATCCAGGTTGCTGATAGGTGGAGTTAACAAGATTTCGTGAGGAGAGGCACATTTCCAAGAAGATCTCCCATGGAGCAACTGCCGCAAATAAGGTTAAACATCTACCTCAACCTTGACATCCTCTGAGAAGTTATATTTGAAGATAGGAGGGGGATCCCAGAGGACAGGAGGTCTGGTTCACCTAGGAGTCTGCTGGAGCCACTGCTATACCGAAGGCTACTCATTAGCCCAGGCCTAATCACTTGGCTGGTTTTGCTCTCTGCTGGGGGGCTAAATGTGTGTATCTGCAGACTATGGAACAGTGGCTAGATGTCTGCCCACCCGTGGTCGCTTAAGTGCTGCTATTTAGGGGTCTCTTGTTTGGGAGGTTATTACCGTGGAAGTGAGGTTGGCCCAGAGCTGGAGGCGCATTGCCAGATAATTGAGGTCCTTGTTGGGGTGGTCGCATTTTACTGAGTAGGTTTTAAATTGCATACCCTGATTTTTTTTTATTTTTTTTAAATCCAGTAGAAGGGAGACTGTGATTGTAATTATTTGATAGTCCACTAATTTGGCTGAGTTACAGTCCTCAGCGGAGTAATATAGCCGAACTCTGATCTACTGCTGCGGAGCACAGTGTCTCATTTGTTTTCACTTCGTCTGGGGGTCGTGACATTATTAATGACGCTTGCAAGCCTTTAAGTGACAGGGGTTGTATTATGGATTTGCTGCGTTGAAAAGAAAAAGGTCCCTCTGTGTATAGAAGCAGTAGTAATGAAAAAAAAAATCACTCTGCTTAATCACACCACCTTTTCATTTGAGAGTACAGCCAGTTGGCAATGCAAAACAAGCACTAAGTCATTTTTGTCTCCATAACAACCCCATATAACTTAATGTATCAATTTACACAATTAAAAGTTGTTAGCAATGTAATTACATTACTGAAGTGCATTATTTTTGTAACACGTGATTATTTTTTTCAGCAACGGTAGTGAGAGGTATTATATTTTCAAAATCAGTGCATTTCTGTTAATACTGCTAGAAGTGTTACAGTACTTTCACAAGAGAACATCTGTCGTATTTACAAGTTTTCTTGGCTGGTTTGCTTGCTGTGGCACTGTTAAATCTACATTCAGGAATCATTTGGTTTTATTCCATTTTGTAGTCCTGATAGTGTTCACTATGGATAACACTAAGCGTACTGTTAGAGGCTGATTTATAGTTGTACACAGGCTCTACGCAGAACCTGACACTATGTAAGTGGCCTACGCCATTGTGAGCATTTATACCTGCACGGTGGTCTGTCTGTGTCGGATGCCCATAGACATTAATCCAAGACTAGCAATCACCCTGCAAGTTTCAGCCTTAGGTGGAAGCCAACGGACTGTAGCAGCTAGCTAAAATTCCTCCATAATATCGGAGCTCTGTAAAGCTTTATGGAAAGCACTGCAGCCAGAGTTCCTTTCCTTTCCTTCACTTGTCCAGTATGAAGCTAATGCAGCTGATTTTTGGTGACATGTAGACTGGACTAATCACAGCTGTTGCGGTGTGCGTCGCTGCGACGTGTATTATTTCTGCAGAGGAACACGTCACGCTACGGCGTAGAGGGCGCAGCAACGCCCTAGGTGGCCTACACAGCGTTGGTTCAATGCAGAGGCATTAATCAGGCTTTAGTCTCGGCAAATACCCTCAAAATGTAAATGAGCTGACTTTTTAAATGACTATCTAAATGTCTGAACATTTTCCAAGTAACACTGAGTGTCAGTCTGTATGGCGGCATTTTTGCTCACATAAGATTGTTCTGCCTCTTGAAATACGTACTGAGACTGTCTTGAAGTCCTAAAAGTCATGTTGAGCTCAGGTAAAAAGGCCGAATGAGTGCTGCATGATTCTGTGTCTCCCTTTTGGGTTCTTGTTTTTACCTTGTGTGCGTACGCTTCATACATGCCTGTGTGTTTTCGGGCTGCAACACGGGCAGTTCGTGCACTTATTTTACTGGGTTTCTCAAAATAGCTCCAGCCCTAGTGTGATCGTGTGTTTATGTGTGACGGACACTTCTAAAAGCGGGAGGAAAGCTAGTTTGGCAGCTTATGCTGTCTCGGAGCCAAACCTCCAGCTCGCTGTGTGGTTAGCCTGCACGACTATACTTAGCGTAGCATGCCCTGTGTGCAGCTATGTGTGTGTGTGTGTGTGTGTGTGGTATGGGGTCTGCCAGATAGAGACAAGGGGATGCCTGTGTCCACCCCTACCTATTAATTCTCTTGGGGTGGGGGCTGTGGCTAATGGTTAGGGCTAACCACAGCTAAATTGAGCTGTTTGTAAATCCAGGCCTAGAGTGTATTAGTAGAAGATATGTGTGTAAAACTGTCAGCTTAGTTCAAAACTGTGTTTAAGTTGTTCAGTCTGTGTGTGTGTGTGTGTGTGTGTGTGTGTTTAGATAGAGAAACTGGGCTTGCAGTGCACTGTGTGTTTGTATTGGGGTATATTTACAACCCATTGGGGGAAAAGAAGAGTGAATGTGACATGAAGAGACTTTAAAGCAAACAAACAGCAGCACAAGATGAATGATAGATAAAACATGTCCACCACATTCTGTCACCAAACGTATGTGTTTTGCTTCAGCTTGAGACACTTTTATCGACCTCCTTTCGCTTGACTTTGAGAATACCAGCCCTTTGGTGACTGTGATAAAAGCAGACATTTACAAAGAAATCTGTTATGCCTCATTCGCACATGCACCGAACATAAACATCAAAAAACATGCCGGATCCACCCGCCAGGGCTCAAAGACTTGAAGGCACCCTGCATCATGGCATGAGTCAAGTCAAGGTTTTAAAATTTATTTAAACGTCATCTGACATACGACAGTCATCGTAGGCAGTGAGAGCATCATACCGATGATGACGAAGGAGGGAGGATGGACTGAAGAAGGGCTCCATCAAAGTCTTTAGCAGGATTTTTTGTTTTTGTAAGCCTCAAAAGTACATCCTCAGCGGGGCTTTCATGGTGGTGGAGCTCATGTTCAACTCCCTCTTTAGGTCTTAAATAACGATGGAGCACAGGAAGCTAATGTAAATTAATGCAATCACTGCGGTTGATGGTTGCGGGTGGAGCTGGGTTCTTCTGTAATCCAAAACCGGCTCCAATGTCTAAAAAATATTGAGCTCCAATCTCTGGACTAATCTCCAGCAGGGAGAATCACAGTGAGGGTAATGCCATCCACATTCTTAAGAAGCTTGTCAGGCCGATGAGTGTGTTACTGTTGGTATACAGACTGAAGAGCAAAGGGGAAAGAACACAGCCTTGGGTTGATCTGGTGCAGATGGTCCCCGACTTTTAGACATGTTATCTCAGCTTTGTATTCCCCCTCCTGTTAGACAAGAAGTCTGGTATCCACCTGCAGGCTTGGGTCAGTCTCATTCTGCTTGTCCTGTAGCAGAACCGTGATGTTGGTAATAAAAGTAGCGCTTGAGGTCTACAAGCATGACTTTGGGATATGGCTGGTTCCTGAGGAGACCAGCTGTTGAAGGATAAAGTTGAGGTCTTGTTTCTTTAAAAGCCTGCTAATGTCCCTATCCAGGATGGAAGAAAATCGTCACTGTGGAAAGGGAGCAGGGAACAACTCCAGTGAGCGGTTGCAGGGGGAATCATCACCTGCTGAGCTGCTGAGCAGGAACTGGTGGCAGGAGCCATTATGGGTGGTGTCAGGACTGTCCTGCCCTGTTTATATCTGCAATTAAAACACATCTTAGGCAATCTGATCTCAAGCAGACAGTTCTTAGTACTCCACTTCACACTTTGCATTACTATGCATCTCCACATGTGTCTTGAGTGACCACTCATGATCACACCTCAATCCCCCCACCATGTATGCAAATAAACACAAAGGGAGAATGGTGCAGCTCTGCATGCTCTGCTGTGTGTACATTTGTTTCTGTTGAGTATTTGGGTTAATCACTTTCACAAAGTTAATTCAAGTTTATTTTACAGCACTTCACGGTTACAGTTGGACTTACGTTCAGGTCGAGCTTAAAGTTTTTGGCACTGGAATGTAGGTCAAGGGTTAAGGAAATAAGATTCGGCTCTAAAATAAATCTTCAGTTCTCACAAAGAAGAATAAGCATGTGTGTGTGTGTGTGTGTGTGTGTGTGCGTGTGTGTATGAGTGCATGAGGACAAAGGCTGTTGACTGCATGCCTTCACTACGGTACAAAATGTTCTAGGTCAGGAGTGCTGGCACCACACCAAGTCTCTGGACTGGAGTAACCTCCATCTCACTACTCCGTAACTCTCTCATAATGGCTTGAATTAACTCAGTCCATGCTTAACCCCCACAGAGTTGCATAAACACACTCTGTAATACTAATTCAACCTTGTATGATGTTATGAGTAGGATTTTTTGGTCATGTTCTCTCTAATGGCTCCATTACACAAACTGCTATATAGTTTAGTAACATGAAATACAAACAGATATAAATTTTGTTAATGTGAAGAATCTTTACAAACCCTAGACTGATAACAGGAACCCAGCAGACAGACTGTTGTTTAGTAGTTATCATCATATCACTTCATCACACATCTGTCTGGGCTGTTGTTATTGTTTCGTTCCTGTATATTTTCTCATTGATGCTCATTTGTTTGGTCCCTCAGGACACTGAGGCTCAGACCTTTGACCATTTTATTATTGTTACCCGAAGTTGATGCTGGTGGAGGAAGTACAACATAATGAACTGTGTCACAATTGTCCTCTTTTATTTTTTCCTAACTGAAACAATGGAGTCAAGATCCTTTTCTCCTTTCTGTGACACCTGAAAATGATCAGTTCTCTTAACACACTGCCTTTGAGTTTAGCATGTAATAATACTTTGGGTGACATCTTTTTTTCCTAACAGCTTTTTTGGACCCTGATGATTTCTTTACAATTTCTTAGATAACATCTGAAGCCATACATAAGATGCTGGAGTTTTAGTTTGTAAGACAGAGTGTTTGGGGATGCGTTAGTATGTTTGTGTTTTGCCTTTTTGTTGCTTTAGTAAATACATTTTGTCCATGTGGCTTTGCAAGTGCGCAATTTTACCAAAAACTGGACAAGTCACAGACTATTTTCCCACATAATTAGCCGTAGCTACAATTTGCAAGGTTGATAATCTAAACTGAGCAGAAGCCAAGTGGTTAGGACACAGCTAAATACAACTTTTGTCCGGTTTTGTCTGGTTGTCTGTTGTCTTTTATGCATAGAAACTGAATAAGATTTTTTTAGTAGCAAAATCTGATTAAGATGTCATCTGCAGCAGCAGGTCAGTAGTCACATTTCTCTCTCAATAGACAGTGGTCGATTTGTACTCCACTCAGCTGCATAAATACATATAAATAAAAACACAAAATGAAGGATAGGCTAATCACT
>JAPZDX010000022.1:22447784-22457797 GCA_029783625.1 Naso annulatus | reverse complement strand
AGTCAACACCTACGTTGGAGGTGATGAAGAGATGTTAATATGCCAGTAAATGAGTCAGTGCTGAAAACTTTGCACCTGCCGGTATGGGATTTTTGATGCTGACACTGAGGAATAAGAAAATTCCCATATCTGATCTATCGGCTGATGTAATATATCGGCTGAGTGTGGTCATCAAATACTCGTGACTAAGATATGTAATGCAGGCTGGATATCTTACATTTTAACAAACTTTATTCCAAACATCAGTGCACTGAACAGTGAACGCTTCACTTACTAGTTATTGAATAACGGACCACCCTCTGCTGGACAAACTAAGTAATTACACAATTTTAAATCACAAATCCAAGCATCTTCTCTGACATTAAGGAACAGTTATAAGTATTAAGTTCCTCCCATATACTGTCTGCAATAGGCCAATATCGGCAAACTGTTAGCTACTAAGACACAGGAATCCTGCAAGAATAACCTCTTTAACACGATCAAATTCACTTTAATAACTTCACTAAACGTAATATTTTGTGGGAAAAGCTCTCATTTTTAAATCAGTGTGAAGTAAGCACTGTAACAAAGTGGCAGCTTGATATCCCAGTTGTGGCCAACCATTACCGTTCCTACTCACCTGCCAGTATGTCTGTATTCCTGGCTGCAATGGTCTTAATCTTCACGATGCCTGACTCTGCAGCCTAGAGGGCAAAAAGGAGAGAAAGACATTTCCATTTGATGTAATGTGTATCAAAAGGTGCTGATGGTGCAGCACCAACTGTGCTACCGGTGATAGACACAACCTCATGCTGTTGTGGCCACAGGGGAAAAACAGCTTAGGTCTGGCTACAGTAAGACGGAAGGAGGGCTGGTAAATCGGTTGAGAACGGCTTCAGCTTCAGAGTGATGTGCAAGTGGGATGTGATCTACCCAGTGAGGCGTCTGGCAGGCACGTTCAGATATCGAAAAGGGGAAAGAGGAATGTCAAGATACAGAATGGGCAGCAGAGGGAATGATATGGAGACAGACTAAATGTAAGGCGGTCTGTGTCTGTGTGAGAGGAGCAGAGATAATGAGCGTTTACCAGTCAAAACAGATGCCGTTCTTATCAGTCTGTAACAGTCACTGAAAACCTGTCCAATTATCCCCTCTAACCTCCGCTTCTGCTTTCCAGCATTCTTTGCCATCACTCGCCCAGCTCACCCTCTCTGATTCCTCTCAAATTGAATTCTCTTTCGTCAAATCAACATCTCCTTCTCTAACCATATGATAAAACCATCTCTATTTTGTCAAACAAATGTCTAAAAGATGCAGTGCGCAATTGTGTTCCTTAAGACAAAAGCTGCACTGTATCTGTAGTGTACCTTTGGACAACCTGATGCTGACGTGGGCCTAATCATTAGCGAGACAGAGGCACCTCATTTAATAGTTTTTATCCCTGTTGTTGATGGCCTCCTTGCAAAAATGGAAAATGCAACAATATGAAATTCTCTACATTAAAAATCTTTATCTTTACATCGTTTACCTCAACATCCGGCGTATCACTAGATCATACATGACACATCAGTGGTAGCAGCAACATTCTCAACGAGGCAAACAGTTAATGGGCCTACATTACATTGATGCATTTTTCATACAGCCACTGCATGACAGCATCCCAAGCATGCATCTTTTACGAATGACTGAAGGCTCCACTCCCTCCTTAAAACAATCATAATCTCTGCAGCCACAGAAATAAAGTAGAATTTGGTCCAAATTATCATTTCTAGATTAACATAGTGAGAAAAATGTCTTATTAGATAAATGAAAAGTATCAGCAAAACACTGACCCAACACATTCTCTGTGTGGATGATATTCACGCACAACATTATGATAAGCTACCCATACCACTTTATATAAGACAACCTGTCGTTGATTTAGACATCCTGGATTGAGAGCAGTAATGCAACTGATCCTTATGTTTAAGTGGCTGAAACACTTGCCCAACGCGATTGCGTCACTTGAACACGTCATTTGAACAGCCACAAGGTTCAGACATTGCAGAACTCAAGCGTTCATAACTTGCTGATCAGTCAGGCACCATGTAAACCATTGGTTAGTGGGTTGAGCCTTTCACCATTCAGCTCATTAAAAAGTTAATCTTCAAAAAATGCTAGTCTCCCTTTTCTCCTTTGTTCCCTCAATGGAGCCAGAGGTCTTTAAAGGGCAATGAGGGAAACACGGAGAGGTTTTGAAGTCCCACATAATCACAACCAAGCAGTGGTTACTTTTGATATTCCAATGGACAGACACAATAATATATTAGTGCTGGACCTAAACATTTCACTGTTGGGATGTGTTTCACCGGGAAGGTATTTGGTTTTTAATTCTGGCATTTGGACAGAGTTTTTTGTTTCTTTTCTTCTTTTTCTAAATGTAAGTTTTGAATACAGCCCTGCTGTATTTTGTCAGCACATTCATGTAATATATGCATACTTTTCTAAGACTTTTGTAAGCATTTTTTTTACTTCTGTAATGTATCAACAATGAGAAAAATTGTTATAAGCTGTTATGTCTCAAAAAAGTACGCAAGTATGGCTTTGTTTAACCAAACCTTTCGGGTTGCAAGAATGTATTTTAAACACACTTTGGAAAATGTTTTTTTCATTGTGTAACTCGTTCTATTACAAACAATACTGTAACGCAAAAGAATCCTTAAGAGTAATGTCTCTGAGTAAACTGACACATGTTGCAGTGAAATGCTGTCCATCTCAGCCAAGAACACAGAAGTGTCTGGCTGATCCAGAGTCAAACTCTGATGAGAGACTTTCTTTGTACTTCTCAACACATCCAGCTTTGTCAAAGTGGCCGTGCATGTTTAAAACAGAGATCACATTGATAAAATTCGATTGCAGGACATACTAAAGATATATGACCCACAGGATGCTGTGGAATGACGATAGCAGACGATGAAATTCTCTGTATATTGCTGTGGCTGATGATGATGGGACACAAAGATAATCCCATTTGTCCTCTGCAAAACTCCTCAAAAATATATCTGATCCACTACTCTAGAATCTGTGAGTCAGTCAAATAGTTAACCGATAAATGCCTTTAATTAAAGCCATACTTCAGTCTTTTTTCAGCCTGGAGTGGAACCATGATCTCCATCTTGAAACCAATAAAAATAAATCCCAGCATGTGGAAAAAAAACACAAAAACCCCTTACACAAACTTGTTACTGGCCTCCTTCTTTATGAAAGCTCAGGATTTAACAAAAACAGGGAAATAAACTCAGTTTTCCATCTACTTCCTCACAGAAAGTGCTGTTTAAGCTTTGTGCTGCAGTGTTGTGCAGATCTTACTTGTCCCTAAGAACTGTCAGCACTATGAAATCACCACCATGTGGAAGGAAATGGCACTGGCCTGATGATGTCACTGCACTAAAAAGAAGTATTCCAACCCTATCCAGGAAATGAGTTATTATCTTCTTTCATCTGTCTTTCTGAAAACTAAAACCAGTTCGTACAGTTTTAGGGTAGGATGTCTTCAGTACTGCTCTGGATAGTAGAATTTGAAGACCTTACTATTAATGAATGGTGATTAGCTTGCTGCCACTGGCATGTAGGTAAAGCCTTAAATGCATGAAATCTTCATACATCTGCAAATCTGCTTGAACTTTTGTCTACTAGAGCTGAATATCAAACAATTTTTCTGCACTGACCAAAATCTGTCCGTATAATCACGAATCAAACGTTAAGAAAGCTTGCATTACACTGGTCAGCTTCTTAGATCTGTTTACTTACAGTTCAATCTGATGTTGCATGCATGGTGTAGATGATAACTTTGTTATTTTAGACAATTATATTCGGGCAAAGTTGTTTTAGGGCTGCTCATGTCAAGACAATACCAAGTTTGTGATGTCTGGAGTATAACTTTTTAAACTGAAAAACGGGTAGTTCTGAAGGAAGAGTATTGTTTCGGTATTCGGTACCAAACTTAGATAACATATCCAGTCAAAGGATTAAATGGTCTGTTGTGCAAATGAAATGTCAGGACCAGAATGTATCAGGGAGTGCTCAGTAATTAAAGCTCATCTCCAGAACCATTTTTTTTGTGTGTGTGTGAGTGTGCGTGTGTGTGTGCGTGTGGAGATCCAGTGCCTGCTCATTTCTTTCAAAAGCAACATAAGAGAAACTCATCACAGATGGACTTCCTTAGAAACACGCTGTGCGACTCTCAAAACTCAGCAGCTTTTGGGAACTGACTTAGCATATTAAAAAACGGCTTATTCAGGCAGAATTTCAGTGCAATACTGTCAGTTCACCAAATCCTCACTTCATGTTGCTTGTTATTTTGACTCTGTTCAACCGACATGACCTGTCTGGCAATTTTGTCGTGCTAAGCGAACTACGCAAAGGTTGCCCATAATGCTGTCATTATTCTGCAGGTTTTCCCAAGACAAGCAGTCACATTTCACTGCGAGCTGCATACAGTTGACAGCACCTGACTCATCCACAGAGACAGCGGAGAGCTGGCGGCCTGGTGTGTCTTTTCACCTAGGAAAAAGCAATCAGAGCACAACAAACAGCAAAGCCCTGGTGGT
Organism: Naso annulatus; assembly: GCA_029783625.1. Lineage (NCBI taxonomy): Eukaryota > Metazoa > Chordata > Actinopteri > Acanthuriformes > Acanthuridae > Naso > Naso annulatus. Next base: position 22,453,229 of record JAPZDX010000022.1, on the reverse strand, counting down.
TTCACTGACTGCTACTCAATGAAACAGAAGTTCTGACTGTGAAGCTATGATGCAGAAAAATCAATGGGGCTCTTGTCATCTCCTCACAGCCCTGAGAAACCACTGGCTGTTGTGCAATATCACAGTGGGAGATGGGCTGAGAAATGTGGGAAGGACTGAAAAAGAGGATGCGTTTTTCTTTTGCAATAAAGATGCAATGCTTTTTGTGTAAGGCTTAATAACTAACAAACACGACAGCAATCCATTTAAAGTGTCTTAGTGCCTAATTCATTTAAAAATGGGGGTTAGGCAAACAAAAAGGCAATGTTCCACAAGAAATTCAAGAACTCTGTTAAAATTCTAAAAGAAGAAAACATACAGTAAGAATTGACAGAGTGAGGACTACATCTGTGCTGTAACAGGAACACAAATAATTTAAATTCACGACAATGACCGGCAGTGCTCAGCTTGTTTCTAGCACAACAACATCCCTGCAAACAAAACCTGATGGCCCGAACTGGAAAAGATGGTTCACTGCACGATCAACCAGAGCATGTGAGCTCAGGTTGCTGGAAACATCAAAGTGGCTCCCTGCACAGCCGTGAAACCCTGCGGGAAAAATGCTGGTGAGGACCAGGAACATGGGTGATGATAAATCAACACTGAAGGAGATGTTCATAAGGCCTCTAGGCGAGAGCCAGCAAGGAGCTCACAGGAGAGCAGATGCATAATTTTTTATGGTCCTGCATGACCGCCACACAGTTCATTCTGAAGTATCAGACACTCAAGTCAATGGATGCAATCACTCTGCAGCGGCAGGAAAAAGAGGCACTAGAAGCACTTGCTGTACTGTTTTCCTTTCTCATTGCAATGTTGTCTTAAACCAAGGTGAGACCTGAGGGAAAACAAACAAAGCCAGTGAAGCCGGCTGATAATATGTATTGCCCGGCTGTGCAGGCTGGCAAATACCTCCACAGCTACAAAATCCAAACAACCACTACAGCATTTCATCCAATAAAGGCCTATGTGACCACTGTTACGTATCATAGCAAACAGCTACATTGGAGAATTAATTCAGAGAGGAAATACGATACATTCCACATGTATAAACTCTGACCCCAACCCTGTTAACTGCTACAGCAACACATTTACTCGTAGGGTCGTGTCGTTTGAGTCATAAATGCTAGTTTGACTGCTGTCTTCTATGTGAGAGTCTAACAATACACATACACTGCCAGAGGCGCTGACATTGCACCTCCTTGTACTATTCTGTTCTCAAACTAAGCCATGATGTCACCAACACTGCTGCACAGCAAAGCCAGTGAGTAATTCCACGAGCATGAAAAGAGACTGAAAACACTCTAGGCCGTCAGTACTGGCGCGCTTATTGTCGAACCGACTTGAAATGTGAGATCCTGAGAACAACACATTTTGCTTAAAATGGCTTACTTGAGCACTGTCTGCTCATTAATGCATCACTGCTGCCCTGATTTCAAAATAACAGCAGCATTAAAATACTGTCTCGCTGGTGGTAACTATGCAACCATTCTGATAGTTTTGGTTGAAGTTTTTAAGATATCTCACTGATCCTGCGGCCAACCATGTATGATGTAGAGCTGCCTGAGGTTCTCACAGCGTTGGAAGATAAGAGCAACATGTCTAGACACACAACGTCACAGATGTTTAGGGATAACTAACAAACTGTGAGCTGCACAACTGAGGAAATGTGTGTTTGTGTGGCTATAATTTGGATGACTTTGCACTATAACAAAAGATCATAAATGCATGACAGTTTCTATGTTTACATGGGCGAATAACAATGTGACTCATGTGTACAGTATCACTTTCTTGCAATGACTGGTTGCAAAGCAGGAATCAAAATTACTGGGTAAACATCAAGTTCCAATTCATTCTTGTGCCAAGATAGACACTTACCAGTATAAACAAAACCTGTCATATATTATTTCTAATAAAGCACCCAGGGTTGGTTCACCTATATTAGAAGAAAAGTATATTGTATTTTAAAATCTACCTTACAGCCACTTAGAAAATGGTTTTAATTGGGCCAAGGTTTAATGTCTATGCAGCAACTATTAGAGGTGAGGTGAGAAAAAGAATTTATTTATTTATTTATTGTTAAATTTAGGTGAATTCCTGCGTAATTTACAGCAATGTAACGTTGCTAACGTTAACGCACGGCATGAATTTGCCTAGGTCAACTGAGTTCACTGGTTCCTCTGAATACATGAATACTTCACCTTAGCTATATTTACCTAAAGTTGTGACACAGGCCATTTTAATCGCCTGTATACTCAGTTATTAGTGTTTGAGCTCTGCTTGGCAGGAAGGCCCAGGATGTGACAACTTTAAAGTCCACCGTACTGTAACGTTGACGTTAGAAGGACAACGGTGTCCACATCCACAGGAGAGCAGGGGCAGAGGCTCGGTGCTCGATGGGGAAACGGGTTTAGAAAAGCAAATATACAAAATTTACATGTGAACGTGACATAAGATTACATGAGACAACCTCCTGAACATTTAGGTAACAGCTCAGTAGAGCTAACTAGCCGGCTAACCTCTTTAACTGGGGGGAATTTCTTCTTGCACTCCATGGACAGAGACCGCAGGTCCGTCTGCATGTTCTCCAGCAATTTCTTCACCGCCTCGGGACTGCTGGTCGACATCTTTGACGGCGTCTTCGAAAAAAATCTTAAGAAACTTCAAACGATAAGGAATGCCGGAGCGCAGTCGCCCCCCACCCATCCACAACGACAATATAATCCGTGGCTACTTTATTGGGCTCCCTCGGAAAAGAGAATAAAAACGTCGCGGTCCATTGACACAGTATCCCACTTCTCTGCTTGGAGCGCTGGAGCCCAGGAGAGCAGCGATGACACCGACATATGTTCCTCCTCTTCAAAGCTCGTCGACATTAGCTTCCTGCAGTAGCATCGTTCCTCTTTATTGCTGTCTCTCAAGGCTGCTCACCAGACGAAGATATTCGGCAAATTGAGCAGTCAGCCATCAGCGGCCGACAGCTCCACTTTTCTTCCCACAATGCTTTGGTGGACAGTGACACGTCACTTGGACTTCCGTAAACAGTGACCTATTCAGAATTACGACTACAGCGACCCCTGCTGGAGAGAGCTTGACACAGACAGATAGCGAAAAGCCACGTCTGAGCATTTCTGCACAGTAACAAGACGACATGCGCCATCCAAAGGTTGGGAATGAAGATGTAGCAGTTTTTCACAGACAAAGCTTCTTTTATTAATTTATTTATTTATCTTTATTTCTTTCTCTGTTTTTCTCTGTTTTGATAAGCGTATTCTTGAAAAATTCTGTATACTAACTCTGCATGGGCTAATTTCTGTGGAAAATGTTCTGTCTCCGAGCTGTATTAGTTACTAGTTTTTGGTGCAGATTAATATTTTGCGTCCATAACATATAACACATTTTCTGAGAAATGATGATTGTTAGACTAAACCACCCAGCAGTATATAAAGTTTTAAAAATGAGTTACACCTCAACCAGCTACAACATGTTGCTACATGTTTATGCATCAGTGTTTAAATTCAGTAAGACAGTGTGTTATACTGGTGTCATAACTTACACGAGGTTACACATATTGAGAATTTTTACTTTTTACATGCAGTTGATGGTAGTAGTGCTTATTTTTGCAAAATAGGCTATATATATTTTTAGTGCAGGACTCTTGTTAAGCAGTCTTTTTATACTGCGCTGCTGCTGCTGCTGCTGTTGATACTACTACTTTGACAAGAATACTTCCACCACTAAAACTGTACAACTAATAATTAAAACTGAGGTGTTACTTTGATCAACTATGACTGATGATATAAAATAGTGAAATCATATATATAGACAAGACTGTGGCTTCTCCAACTCTTTATGATGAATTTATGAAATATTATCATTTCTAAACATGCACTTGGTTGCCAGTTTATTAGGTGTATGAAGAAATACTTACTTTACCATGAATCGTTAGGTTGGATGGCACGCTGACTGAGGAGATAAGATGCATTAAAGTAAGGCAGGAGCATTAGTCAGTGTGGATATTGTTTGTCAGACTAAAAAATATGTGCAGACATGTTGAACAAGAGCACCCATTCCCCGAGGCTGTGCAGTGACAACCAGAGAGAGCCCACATTCTTTGGGCTACCTGTGCAGAGAGACAGTTCTCTGTCGTGCCATGGAGCATATAGACTGCACCAGCTTCCTCATTCTATTTTAGTCTTGACTCCTGGCTCACATTTCGGTACTTTCTCATTACACAATTTTCGCAAATCTGTGCTAATTTACATTTTGTTATCTAAATGCAACCAGGAAAAAAAATCAGTCTTTAGCAGTATTCAGCTTGTTAGAGCTGCTCATCTTACAAGGAGCCCTCCACTTTTTTTGTTTTTATAAGCAGGAATTCTGTCAGGTGTTATCTCACTGAAGAAACAGCTCTCATCCTCGGGGAGTTGCTGTTCAAATTTCCACACCTTCTTCAATCCTTTTGAAATGGGTTGAAAGAGAAAACAACAAACAGCACTGGGAGTAGCAGCAAGAGAGCAAAGCTTGTAACTTATTGGAGCTACTGCCTTAAACCAAATAATGTAAAGTTCTAAATTTCTGATTAGAGTGAATTGAAGCTTCGCTTTTGAATTAATATCATTCTTTGTAAATGTTAGGTTTTAAATTTAGTGATTTATCTCAAAGAGCTGCTTTACATCAAACCATTGATGCCTAAACACTCAGAGCCAAATATGACTTTTTCACAAAAACTTCATAATTCTGGTAATAACAATACACTACTAAATATCAAATTGAGACATATATATTTACCTGGAGCACCACATTGTGAATCTTGTCACAACATTACAAAAGAAAACCCCCAGTAATCCCTGATATTTTTAAAATTTCAGTACTTTGAGATGTGAGAAAATGACAGCAAAGAGCTGATTTGTGTCTGCACATCATTCCACTGGCGTCACAGACTATAAATATCCTCTTGTACAACCTATTTAGATTTGTTTTGTCTTGGTAAACACAAGTCTTGGTTTATTCAAGACCCACTGATGGGAAACACACCTAAAACAGCTTGCTGCTATGAAGGTAGCGAAACGGAGTAAATTATTCATAAAAGTTCAGCCTACGGGTTTTAAAATAAAAAAAAGGGGATAATGCATTTTACGCATTCCACAGACAGAAAATTATATAAAAATTTAACACTGTGATTTTGATAGACGGGCCTAATACATGTATATCCTTTTTATTTTTTTCTGACATTAATAAATTCCTAAATACTTTCGATATTTCCTTATAGCAAACAAGATAAATAATGCAATATTATCTCAGAATTAGTTGTTATTCTGCAAGAACTGAATTGAAAATATTGATCTTTTAATCATCAAAATATACACAAATGTATTTAATATATAATGCACTGTATTGCCCACAACA
>JAPZDX010000022.1:22395274-22411087 GCA_029783625.1 Naso annulatus | reverse complement strand
CAGGATTAATGTCACATGGAGTTACTGTAACTGTAATTTTAATGAGGTGTAGTATGCAATATTTAATGGGAAAAAAATGTTTGAAAAAGTAGAACAACTTTAACTAGGTAAAGTAAATGTCCATCAAAGGAGACTTTTTTTTCTTGCTGACACAAAGCTTGTAATATTTGCTGTTACACAGATAAACATTAACTATAAAGGCCAAAAACTGCACCTTACATTTCATACAATGCTATATTTGTGTGTAGCATTAAACTGTAGCACCACTTTTTGCTTAATATCGTCTATGACTTACTCCTTACCTCTCTTCTTGAGTATGAACCGTCACAAAACAAAATGTTCTAAAAAATCCAAAACCGCTTGTGCACAATGCTGGCATGTAATACTATATAAATATGAGATATTAATCACGATTTTAGTTCAGCATCTTCTGTTGAAGTTGTGTTATTTAATTATCTCTCCCTTTCTTAATACTGAAGGTATGTGCTAATAACAGGCTTACTATGGAGCTTTCCACTGTGAAAAAGCAGCTTGAGGCAAAGCAGAGTCTGCGCTACGAAAGCCCTGCAGAGTTTGTCTCAGACATCAGGCTCATCTTTGGGAACTGTGCAGTTCGCAGTGAGGTACTGTAGAAAGAATTTTGGCAGTATTATTCAGCTCTTGACACCTGGTAATAAAAAGCTTTGCCCTCATCATCGCTTCTTCTTGCACAACAGGCCGACCCAGAGGTCGCCGTGGTAGACAGAAGGCTTAAGGATCTGTTTGAAGAGCACCTGAGGATTATCTTCCCTGACCGGACCTTTCCAGAGATCAAGCAGGAGACGACATCTTCTGCCCCTCCTGACTCTCAACTCTCATCTCCTGACAATATATCGCAGCCTGCAAAGCGGCAGTGCACATGTTGAGACTCCCAGGATGTAGCAGGCCGTCCCAGTGGAGAGGAGGCAAAAGCGCAAATATTAACCATTGAGACTTTTCACAAAAGTTCCAGCAACATCTAATATGTGCTTTATTATAAGCATTTATTATGTACAGTTTCCTTCAATTTTCCAGAAATGTTTTATATGGTCAATGAATAAACTGTATTGCAAGCTTAACTGTGATACAGAGCAACAAATCAGTTATATTTTCTGAAGTCAATTCGCTCTGATTGTGAAGGAAAAAGACTTGTGCTTTAAGATTAAGACTGAGATTCATGCAAAGAGTACAAACATGAAGCACATTTAGGTGTTTTACAGGGCAAAGCTGATGGGTTATTTATAGTAAGCAAACTTTTGTTTCGGTCACGTGATAAATCTCAAGTTGTCAGTTTGCTCTCGTGAAAGATAAATCTGCTCATAGGGGATACATCGCTTTATCAACACTGAGCTAACAGATGGCGCGGTCACTTTGAGTGTGTTCTTCCTGTTTAGCTCTGTGTGTAAATATAGCAGTGATGAGAGGAAGGATCAAAATCATGAGCTTTGAAGTTTGTGGTCTATCTAATGTGGAATAAGATGTGTTCTGAGGCCTTGTGAGGCCTGTAAAATGAAAACATCAAAGCTGTTCGATCAAACCACAGACTGGAGAAGATGTTCCAATGTCCCGTGTCATTACCCAGAATTTATGCTTTGTCTAATTTTTCAGACTTTTTAACATTCTGCAGAGCTACAGATTCAATGTCGTAAAAGTTTATGGTATCTGTTGTATTTATTTATTTATTTATGTTTATTTAACTATATTCGATCATAAAGACTGAAGCACAGTACAAATATATGTGAGACTATTTTTTCTAAGCTAGTTTTAATCCTCCAGCGTTTCTTCTACACAGTTGCATGCAAGTTAACATGCAGGTGTTCACAGGGTACAATGAAATACAATATACTCACCTCCTTCACCCCATAACTGTGTGTTAATGGAGTCTATAAATGCCCTACTTAAAAATTACACTTCAAGTATTATTACCCTCATTACAATTTCCACTTCACAGTAAAGCAAAGCCACTTTCTCCTTTAACAAGTTTCTTGTCTTGACTAACAACGAACGACTCCTATGGGCCCCACAGGGCAGCCCCCTGACTGCCTGACTGCGTTAGTGGCCCTCTGCTGATTGACACAGATGTGGCAAGACAAGCTTTGTTGAGCTTCAAAGGAACTGTACTGCACCCCCCCCACACACAACAAGATTAACGCTGTTTGAATGCGACCTCGACCACTCCAATTTCCTCCACCTATGTGCGAGGGGGTCAGCTCACGCTGCTGTTTCTTGTTAAAGCTCAAATGAAGATTGGAGGTGGGAGTGGAGGGACAGTAGTTTCTGGAAGCCTGGCAGGCGTGAGAAGTTGCCCACAGATGTTCGCTGTGTTCCAGGCAGCCAGGCCTGGAGCTTGATGCTGGTCTGGCTCTTATTTTAGGCATTCTTCATTCCTCAAGCTGCACAGCCTCTGCAGTACAGACATATTATCTCTTATCTACATCACACTAAGGTAAAGATAAGATTAAAAACAGGACAGCAATAAAGAGGAGCCGTAACTGTTACATTACAAATGAGTTTGCCACATACTGATTGTTGCTGGAACCATGTATACTGTATTCTTCCTACCGCAAACTTATGTCCCACTAGAGAGTTTGGGAATGTGTGCAGAAACATGGAAGTGTTCATGTTTGTTTTTCGTTGTTTATTACAACATTTAACAGCAGATTTAAAGGCATGCTGTCGAGTTTTGTTCTGTTTTCGACTTCTCACCATTAGCAGAGATCGCAACTATCTTCTACAAAAATTGTTAAAATTCGACTATGTGTACACTTTAGTAGATCCCAGACTGCATTTTAAAGCCCATTCACTGCCATTCATGTTGAAACAAGGTATAGAAACACAATAGGACATGTGAAAGATGCTAGGTATTTGGTATTTGATGGTAGTTCTTGTTCTAAAGAGAAGGTCTGCATTTATTTGGTCAAAAATCACTGAGCCAGACAGATGGGAGCCAGGAACTATTGAGACACAACTTACTACGCCTGGAAAAATAGTTCCTTACAAGTGCTGCCTTCCTAGTCTGAGTATTAGCGTGAGGAAGGACTTTGACACGGATGTTCTTTTTAATTAATGCTGTCACACATTTTCAGGTACTTTCTGTAAAGTTTATTGAATATGGACAAAACGTAAACAGAGTTTTGTGTAGGTTGATGTTGACAAAGGATAATGACATGTAGTACCACTAGTACATGGTACAGTCATCAAATGTTTTTTTTCCCCTTTAGCAGACACCAGAGGTATGAATTTGAGTAACATGACTTGGAGTTGAGTAAGACTTGAGGCACAAGTTGCATATTTTTAGACTCAATCAACAATATCAAGAAAAACTTACATAAGATGGACTTTGACGCCAATGACTCCTGACCTCACTTGGACTTGAGCCTTTTGACCTTAAAATGCTTGATTTTCAAAAGTTCATCATTTAAAAAGTGTGCTATGAATCAATATATTTCCCCAAATTTCCTGAATTAACTCAAGTGAATGCTATTCATTTAGCAAGGGGACACTTTTCCCCCAAATCCACTTTGTTTGAAGCATCTGACAACATCAAATCAAATTTAAGGACAAACCTCGAAGAAATGGGTTACATTACTTAACGCCAAAGCTATTGAGTGGCCAGCTAATGCTAAAGAAACATGCTACCAAGGATAAGTAGCACAGTGCAGGATAGTAAGTGTAGTTACTGTCCAGCACTGAGTGTAAATGGTGACAAAAAAACAGAGAATCAGCTGCTAAATATGTACGGGATAATGAAGAGTGACATTCAAGTTTAGGACTTTGGACTTAACATTATGTTAAAAAGTAAACAAATTTTAGGAAGCATTCACAATTTGTGTAAATTTAATAGATTTGAAGAGTGCTAATGACTTGTTTGGGTCTCGAAATTCAAAGTTTAGGTCTTCAGACATGACTTGGGACTTGAGAGGAAAAGACTTGAGACTTGCTTGTGACTTGCTAAACAAAGACTTTGCCTTATCTCTGTCAGATGCTGTTCTTTTTTTGCTAATAATATCAACGACAGTCCATTACAATAAACACCACGTCTGCTGTTGGTGTCACTGTAAACTCACAATGCCGTTATGTGGCAGAGGATGAGTGCAGATGCAAAAAACATTTTTGTGCATTGCTATGAAACTGCAAAGTAGAACAAACAAAAGTAAAAGACATGTTGCTCACTCTGATGGATTACCCACTCAGACAAGTTCTGTGCAAGCTCTTTTTACACCACAGTGAGATCTTTTTTTAATAGGTTTTATTAGAAAAAATGGAATCCTGGATACCAATATTGAAAAAGACGATCATAATTTTTACATAAGGAAGACAAATAGCATAAAATTCATCTCTCACTCCCCCTAAGCCAGCTCTAAAAAAGTGGCGCTACATAGTAAAAGGAGACAAGTGGCTGTCTGGAATGAACAAATAACATTTATATACATGTAATATGCATTTTAATGTGCCAAAACATTCAAAACACTGGTTTGGTCTATTAAAATGTGGTCTTCAAGAAAGATTGTTAACAGAGTACGATTACCAACAGAAAACACAGACTGTGGTGGACGGGAGAGCGAAGAGATTGAGACAAGACATGTCACACAATACACTGAAACAGTGCTGTTAGCCATTTATAACAGCCATATACTTGTGGGCTTTCCTGTATGCCTGTGGTGTTCTGATATCAAGTCCTCAGTGATGCCTTGAGACTGGCTAGACTGGTGGTGGAGACATGTGGCTCTGATTAGAAGATCATTTAACCTCTCTTGTCACCATGCCCAGAGTCGGTAGACTGATTGAATTTGCAGAGGACCTTAGTTGGTACAAAATGTTTATAATGCAGTCTAGCAATTATTTCTCCATTTCTTGCCAGGTCTGGTAGACGTGTGTGTGTGTGTGTGTGCATGTGTGTGTGTGTGTGTGTGTGTGGCTTTTTTAAAATGCCAGTCTCCCTCTCACAGTTCATGATCACTTTGGCTGACTGTGAGCTCACATCTGTGGCCCTGTTACAAAAGCTTTAATTCATTAACTCTCAGGGAAAATGCCTCATTTTCTTGGGTGCAGCTGTGAACTTTTACAACTAAAGAGAAAATAGGCTCAGTAGAAGGTCTACTGGGACCTTTAATACCACTATTCAGACACCATACCAAGGGGGATTAATAGGCTATAGCCTACAAAGGAAGATGCAACAGCACAGAGCCAGACTGATCTTATCTTTCTGCAGCAAAACCCAGATGGAAAATAAATCCAGTTATTTGCAAATAGTGCAGTGAAAATATCTAGTTTTTGGATCGACCCATTTTCTTTTACTGATATCCAAAAGGTTACAAGGCTTAGTCTGCGCAGACCAAAGCAGTTTTTTAAAATGCCCCAAAACCGGCTCCAGATGCTGAATGATCAGTACAGTCATTAGTCACAGACAGAAGAGAGGACTTTGCCACTGATGGGAAGACAATTTCCATGTGTGCATGCATACCTTACAGCACAGTAGCCTGATGACACTTGCAATTCTTCCTGCAGGCAATAAAAAATATGGCAGCCCACATCACCCAAGGTAGTATTTCAGGGTTTATACGTTCCAACATGTGTGAATCAATCATATAAAACATTTTTGAGGGATACACGTTTTGTATAAACATTCTTGACAGGATGTATGAATAAATTACAGTATGAATTCACTTCTGAGTAAGTACTTTAACCTCTACTAGACTGTAAATGAGCTCACGATTAATGACATCCATTTGGCGTTTATACCGGAGGAGGAAAAAAAAGCGGATTTGATTAACAATAAGTGGGTGCTTGTGGCCCCAGCCCGCCCCTCGCAGTGCCATAATTAGACGCTCATTCCTCCAGTCACGCTGCAACTGCGCCTCACTCAACTCCATCACATCATCGCACTCAGTCTGTCTTTGTTTTAAAGGAGCACTGCGCTTTATTCCGGCGTCCTGCAGGAACGACCCGCGTAATATAAAGCTCAGAAAGTCTCGAACTCCTTGTTTCTGAAGATTTTAGCCGGATATCTTTTCATTCAATGGGTCCGCGTGTGCTGCTGCTCTGCTCTCTGTTCGGAGTTCTCCTTGGCCAAGGTAAGTCACCTTCCTGTGAGGAACTTAGCAGATCAACACCACGTGTCGCCTGTTATTCAAACTAATCGAGCCAATGAATGCCTCTGCTTTATATAACTCGTGTATGTGAATATTATACTGCAGAAGCTTTTTATAGCTTACATGCATTTGTCAAGTTTAGCAGCAGCCTAACAGACTAACTGGTAAAGAGTCAGATTCAAGGAGACGATGAATTTGTCAGGACTAGTTGACTGTGACTAGTTTGGGCATGTGATTAAAGCACAGATTAAAGAGCTGGGAGCTTCAAAGTGCTGCAGGTCTGTCTTCAGGTAAAGTGAGTAATTTCCCCTTTATTTCATTAAACTCATGTACCACAACATTATAATGACTGCTGCAAAAGCATGACAATTTCAGAGATTTTTTATTTTCATTGCTTTCCCTTAAAACTTACAATGCAGGTCTATATAAAGTCATTTCTAGCAGCAATGAACAGTTGGCAATCTGCATTGTGTAGCAAGCCTATTTAATATTAACTTGAAATGTCACATCAAAAAGTAATCTATCCTTAGCTCTGTCTTTCATTCATTGCATTTTGCTGATGCCATAGCCTGCGCTGAACTTGATTTATTAAGTCATAAATGATGACATCACATGACATGAGGAGTGTTTTAATGCACTCTCACATACGTTGCATGTAGGAGTTCTCACTGCCCTGGTTTCTCACTCTCTGCCCTGCAAGTCAAAGGCCAAGTGCCTTGGTATGCTGTGATGCTGTGTCAGAACGCCCGCTGTCTCACCAGGACAGGACGATCCAGACACAGGGGTGTGATTTATACCAGCACGCCCACAGCAGGGTCACCCAAGTGTGGTATGAGACATATGAAAATGGTCATGGTGCCTTGGCCACAGAAAGGGCAGTTTTCACAGTTGGCAGAGAGTCATTACAGGGGTCAGATTGGAGTGAAAGTCTGTCATCAGCCAGATACATCACTACAAGTACCCATATGTGCCATGCAAAAGCCTGTTTAGATAGACAGATAGATAGACAGACAGACAGATGGACAGATAGATACATAAATAGGCATCTACCACTCATGGCAGCCTTTCTATGAATGACAGAAACCTCTGAGTAAAAGACTCGAGTGCAGCCTGTGAAAGAGATGCACTCTGCTGTTGTGATGTCTGGCTCAGGCCAACTCCTCTGTCTGGGCGGAGCTCCACCAGTGTGCTCATTAAGACTTGTTTACATGAGCCGTCTAGACGCAGGCAAGCCATGTGCTGCTCTGCCAAGACGGAATGGCCCTTACAACCAGCACCACCATCCAAGATGGAAATCAGCCCTCAGCCCAGACAGACAATGCATCACAGAGACGGAGGACCGTGGCAGACTACATCTAGACCAGATCATTGCTGTGCCTGGTTTGCCTCTTGATAAAACAGCACCACACACTTAAGTTTAAGGCACTTCTGGACTTTCAATTTAGGCAGCAGACAGTGGTGACAGTGGAATGACTCTCTGATGCCCAGTGGGTTACAGTTAGTTATCAGCGAGCGCCACTGTGGGGAGAAATCCTCATAACAGACCAACTGTTCCTGTCATTTCAGCTAGACTCTACATACTGCGTCCCCGGGGAGGAAGATTTTTGAGATTCTTTTATTTAGCTCGTGTGGAATCTGGAAAGTTGCCCTTGGATGCTTTTCCAGCTTCAGTACAAACTGGGTTTTTTGGCAAGTGGATGTCAATTACTGGCAATGGTCATAAACAAGAAAACTTGGACAACGTGTGCAGAATTGGGAGAACTGCTCTCTGAAGCTATTTTACTGTTGGTCATTAACACCTTTATATGAGGCATTTTTGCACTCTTTTATGTCCATGTAGGCAAAATATTTTGTTATAGTTTCCCTGGAACATTCTGGTGTTCCTCTGCAGACAGATAGAGGTCTTTAATGTTCAGAGGCAGAGAGGGAGACTCTTCAGAGGGCCCATGTGAAAAGCTTGTAAAATGCCATCTCATTTCAAGGTTTATTGGCCAGAGGATTCTGGGATGTGCCAGACTTCCAGAAGTCCATAGTGAGTCAGCTAATGTGGCTGCCTTGTAATAAATCTTCCCTTCATATTCACTTTTTTTCTTCCAAGTAAATCATCCTTTATTTAGTAGCAATATAACAATATTTTAATTCTGTGCTTTGTTTTCCTGCAGCCCACTGGAGGCACTATCAATTTCTTTGTATGTGTTTATTTCAATAAACTCTTTGTAACTCTTTGTCTTTGTAATATCTTGCCCAACGCCATACTTCATCAGGCTGAACAGTGTACAGCAGCAAACTTTACAAAGACATTACTAGTTTTGTTAGTGTTGTTAAAAAGTTGATAAATACAGAAACCTGTTTGTGATGATGACTTTTCCTGCTTGTGCCTCATCTTTGATTTAATGGTTATAATAAAATTCCTCCTGCCCCTCAGGGAGAAAAGCAGCAAGTCTGCAATGACTACTATTCCAGACACTTGTCCTCCCTACCTTAATCTAACTTATTATCTGAAATTGCTGCTTCTTGCCAGACTTTTCACAGCAAGACGCTCTGTCTCGAACAGATGGATTTGCTCAATGCATTTCACAACCTTTAGTCACCGTGATTCAGAGCATTCAGTCACTAACCTGTGCAACCCATATTTATTACAGTGGATCAACAGAATTTATTTTATGGTGGGTTTGTTTTGTCTATTTTCTTCTTGAGGGACTTATTGTTAATAACAATTTTGTGCACTGGTCCCGGTGTGAGCCGAAAGGCAAGAAAAAAGCCCAAGGAGCCAATCTGCCAAAGCTATTTCACGTTTGGCAGATCAGACAAACCACAGGCGAATGAATGTTCTTGATGTGACTGTGACGGCTGATTGTTTACAGAGTTGAGGCATTCCACGCTCTCTAATCCACATGAACAAACAGCCAGATCACCACAGAGTTCGTCGTGCTCCGGTCAAAAAGCCTCTCTCGTGTCTGTAACAACATATCCATCATTCATTGTCTTTGGCAACAAAATGCCTTCAGCCAGTTGAATTTTACCAGACTGATTTTCAATTTTGTTTTTCCATCTTTTGGAAAATGCGAGGCAACTAGAGGACAATGGCAATATCCTTTGTGGTTTTGGTTAGATGTTCAGTTTTGATCATCATTACTCAATCAACAAAGCAAACCAACATATTTTACTTGGCCAAAAGGATTAATTGTCAAAGAAACAATGTGTAACAGGACAATACTAATTACCATAACATTTGATAAAACTATTATCAAGATAAGTGTGTTTATTAGGGTCATGTTTATTTTATTAGGCCCATCACAAATATATTAATACTGCTGTTTAAGCTCTCCAGTATGCGCTGATATTAAAACCGTTTTTTAAAGCAGGAAAAAAGCTTGGACTGGTGATTTAAAATGGTGTCATTCAGTAGTTTGCCCAGTAGAGGGCGGCCTGTTATTTAATAACTAGTGCATAAAATGTTTATTGTTCAGTGCACTGATGTTATGAATAAAGGTTGTTAAAACGTAAGATATCCTGCCTCCATTACATATCTTTGCCACAAGCATTCGATATATCAGATATCAGAATTTTCTTCCTGCCTGATATCAATATTGGCATTGTCCCCAAAAATCCCACGTCAGTCGGGCTCTGGTGTTTATCACCTTCTGTGTATGCACACAGGTGTGTTGAGTGCAGATCTCCTGCAGTGATTAAGTGAAAAGCATGTCCTGTGTTTTTTAATGTCTGTAGGAGCTGAACAGATCTCGATAGAGGACTGCTGTAGAAATGGCCAGAAGCACAGCAACGATAACGAAGACTGTGCATCCATCCCTCTCATCTCTGAGTCAAACACTTGCAGGTAAGCAGGTGCTATCTGCTATTTGCTCTCACTGATCACAAATCTACATTTCATCGGTCTTAAGCAGGCTGGTTAGAAGACTCACCTGCTTTGCCTCCTTAGATTTACATGTTATGAACTGTTGCACCATTTGTCACCATCTTACATTTTCAGTCTGAGCCACAGAAGCTCTAGAAGTACTGCCCTCCAGGGATTCAGCCCGTACCATGTATGGGGGAAATGTCTGCGGGCCCTTAATATTAGATTGCTTTACCTTACTCACATAAATCTCCAGGCACATTATTCACTTCACGTGAGAGCAGGAAACACTAATAGTGATGGGATAATAACAGGTCTGCTGGTAACCCTAGAAGGTGTGCCGCCACAGGTTCAGGGCCCATAGGCCAGGGAGATCTGCTGCTGTGAACACTGATGGCAAACACATTCACCGTAGCCACCCGAAGTGATCCCAAATTTGTTTAAATTATAGTGTGAGGGGGAGAGAGGAAAAGGGCAGAGGTTTGTGGGGGAGCGGGGAGGGAGGGGGAGAGAGGGTGAGAAGGGGGATCAGAAGAGGGGCTGTTTCAAAACCCAGGAAATACCTTAGAGGTGAAACGCAACATAGAGGGACGGCGGAGAGAGGCAATAACAGGAAATCTGAACGATTACTTCAGACACCAAAGGGGAAAAAAGCAGGAGAGAAAAAGAGAGGAAAGAAAAGAAAAACAGAAGCGCGGCTGTGCCCTTAAAAGGTCCTGCAGAGGGGGGGTGTGTCCTGACGTGGATTAGAGATCTTCAGTAGTTTATGTGGAAAGAGAGATTTCTGGTAAAAGTTGATAAAGAGGCTTGTTGGAAATGAGAGAGGAGAGGTGAGTGGGTGGCGTTTTATGCTTTCTGTCTCGTAAAACTGCAGGGAGACAGAGAACGAGTCCAGTAAAAAACAGTCACCCACTCTTAACTGATTGGACAACACTGACATACAGCAGAGGCCAGACACTATGATCCGATCTGATCAGACAGAAACATTAAGCAACTGATATTTTAATAATGATAATCCAAATATTTCTATAGGCGTTAGAGCAGCCATGATATGCAGTATTTTATGATCCTCACATGCAGAGAGCTCAGAGGTCAAGGTCGTTAGCATTACTTCCTGCACCAACAAGTTACTCACTTAATGCCTGAAGAAATGTCTCAGATCACATCTGCAGCATGTCATCACTGATTCCTAAGGAAGAGAAAGTGGGATGATTCCACTCTGGTGATGTAATTGACCCCAAGCGAACTGTATATACTGGCAACTGTTAGTCACCCAAATAGTGGCTCACAGGACGCAGCATGCTTATCTTAAGGGAGCGGTTTGTTTTGGTGATATTATTGTAACCGTGAATAAGGACATGTGGAGGTGGACGGATGTTCATTTTAGGCCTTAAATGTTGATTTTACTGAGGTTTAAAACAACTGAACAAATGCCTCTGGGAGAGCTGCCCTGCCTAGTTTGAGTCCAGTGATGTCAGTGTTGCAAACACAATAAACATCCATGCCCTCGTTTGAATTCGCACAGGACTCACTTAGCCCACTCATCCATGCATTTTTAGTATGACAACTCTGAAATCCCCATCAGGCTTGCTTCAGGCTGTTTTTAATGGGCTACACTTTAAGGCAGGGCTGCACTGCACAAAGGTTATTGATAGAGTTGAGAATAAATTCACCTCCTGTGTTTTTGTGTTTTTTTTCTTGCTGACAGTGTAGTGCAGGAGCAGTGCTGTGTAACAGTGCTCGAGGATAAAATGTGCAACACTGGTATCAACATGGCCAAAGACCAAGGAGCCTGTGATTCTTTCTTCAAAAGCACCTGCGAGACCAAGACTACAAAGGTGTGTTTTGTATGTGTGCTCGTGCTCATACATATACATAGGGCCCGACCGATTTATCGTTTGGCCACTATCGCCATCCAATATCGGCCTATAGCAGATATATCAATATCAGTGTATATATTCTCCAATATGCCCCAACTTCTAACTTTTTTATAAGGCAGGAAAAAATGCTTTGATCAGTGATTTGAAATAGTGTAATTACGTAGTTCGTCCGGCAAAGAAAGTTATTTAATAACTAATTAAAAAAAACTGTTCAGTGCGATGATGCTTCAAATAAAGTTTGTTAAAATGGAGTATCCTGCCTTTCTTTGTTACGAGTACTTGATAGAGATTCAGCCAATATCGTTTGTATGTCTGATATCAGAATTTTCTTACTCCCTAATATCAATATGGCCCAAAAAATCCAATATAGCTCAGGCGCTACATATACATATGTTTGTGTATATTTGCCTAAATAACCAAAATATAGCAAAAGAGACAAAAAACTCCCGGTGAAATCTCTGTGCACCAAAAATCTCTGTCATCTCAATCAGTTTACATTTACACTCAGCTGAACAGTCAGTTTGGAAGCAAGTGATTTATAGAAGTGATTGTGTGAGTATGTGCATTTGTGTATTTGCCTGTGTACACTGTGAGCAGGATGAGGCATGTCACTCCAGGGAGGAGTGGAGCTTGTCGCTGTCAGACTATAAATTCAGCTCCAACTCTGCATCCTCCTCAGGCTCACATCCAAGCATTTTTCAGTTCTATGTTTTGTTTTGTTTTTTCCCTCAACCCAACTCTCAGTAGGTGTCATTTATTTACGCAACACACTGCACGTCAACACCTCCCAATGATAAATGCTTGCAAACGGTTGAAGATACAAGTTGGTGCACCATATTAATAGGATGAGATAATTGTAAGATGGATAGCTTGTCTTTACTTGATCGACCATTAAGTGTCGATCTTGGCTCGTACTCAAAGGTGCTAAGGTAATGTAAATAAGACTAAAGATATGCATGGTTTCACCACCTACTCATACTATATAAAATAAAAATAAATAATGAGTTTTAAAAAAAAACAAAAAACAGAAGCAAGTAAGGTTTTTAAAGGATTTTCATTAGATTATAAAAGCGAAAAAAAGTAATCAGTCCTCACTTTTAACTATCTTTATTAAATGAAAATAAGAAAAGAATAATACCATCCTAATGTCTGTACAACACCAGTGTAGCTAGAGCCAGGAGATGCTTAACCTACCTTAGCTTACCATAAAGACTTGAACTAGAGGAATGGCGCTAACCTCTCTGCCAAAAGGTATTTAAAAAAAACAAACAAACAAAAACTTTGTTAAAGCACCTATAAAAAGTTTAGGCTACTCACATGTTTCTGAAGTGTAAAAAAGTCCATTTGTGGTGTGTATGGAGTGTATGTGCAGGACTGTTTCTTGGCCATTGGCAACAACTCCCTGAACTGGTGTTGTCAAGCAACATGGAAATGCATTTTGCTGTACAAATTTTTTGGTCAATTGGACAGTTAAGGGACTGAGACAGAGCAATCATTTCCTGTGCCCCTGTCACATGGGTGTCACCACTGTCGTGCCCTTTAGGAGACCAGAAGCAGTCTTGAGCCTGTTCATTCTTAAGGAAGAAGTGAACATGATCACAGATTATGACAAATTCTTTCCTCCAGTCGTCACCAAAGTATATATTCTACCCTTTTTTCACAGTACACGTATCTTCTGAAAATTTTGACACTAAAATGGCATTTTTCAGACACACAGATCAGAAGAAAATGAACTTGAAGCAACATGCTCTCGCTTCCAGATGAGGTGGTGGGACGCCGACTTGGTAGACAGGAAGTGTGTACCATTTAACAACTTTGGCACAGCGTGTAGCAGAGTATCTGCTGTTAAATAGGGTATCTTTGTGCAGGCAAAAGACTGACACTACCACCTCTCAACAAGTTAATATGGCGAAACATTTGCTTAGTTACACATCTAGCCTTTACAGCGCAGCCAAGGTCGTAAAACCAAGGGGGGACACAGGGGACATGTCCCCTCTTTCAGATAGAGTCGTCCCCCCCCCAATAATATGGTTATAAAATATAACTAAATTATATAGCATCATTTTAAATCGTAATAATTTTCACATGTCTCAGAGTGGTTTAGTCTATGGTAGTGTTTAGTGCTTGTGCTTCTGGTGAAGGGAAATAGCACTGATTGTGTGTGGAGTGAGAGTGTGCCCTGAATGTGAAGTAAAAGATTACTTTTACAGTTTACGTAAGACAGAAAAAGGTTCAAATTAAAGGGTTTAATTGGACACTGTAGGCTAATGTAAGTAGCTAGCTATCTAGCTTTTCAATACACAAATAAATGCTAGTGTTAGCAAGTTTTCCTACTTTACTACTAAATAATGGTAGCTAGCTACAGCTAATGTTTGCCTTAAGTGACATGAGCTAACAAGTATTAATGTTATGCATGTTATGTAATGCTAGTGACTGAAGGAAACTGAGGGTCAACATTGTGAAACAAGTTGTAGAAGAAAATAAATGGAAGAGAACAGCGGAAAAAGCTGATTGAGGATAAGTGCCACAGCACAGTGATACACATCCCACAGGAGTGTTGGTGCGTACTTAGTGAAAAAAAACACCCTCTGCATTATTAACACTTCCTCCTCAATGGCCCCCTCAACACTGAAATTATATTTTCGCCCCTGAGAGCAACTGGTCAATAGATATAACTTAAATTCAGTAGCTAAGCCATTATCATCTATATGCTGCTATCTGTCTGGTGTACAGAGGGTGTTTAGAGCATTGCGCAAAAATTACTTGCGCTAGGAGAGCAAAAATGTTGGTGCTGAACACAACGAGGTGAAAGATGTCAGCAAAAAGACATTGGATATGACACAAAGTACACAAAATCATTTGCATGGTATTGTAAAAATATTGATTATAGCCGTTACCCACTGGTACACTACTATTAGAGTTTTAGTTGTAGTATTTGAAAACTGTGGGATCAGCATCACTACACACATCAACCTCACATACATTTCAGGTATATAACCTGTACCTGCAGCTCTTTCTGAGACACAAACACACCCATCCCCCACACTCTGCACCTTCCATCCCCCTGCCTAACTGACATTAGCAGGCTGCCATAATGATTGATTGAGTGTGTTTCAGCCGGAGGGGATGATGTCATCTCATCACTGTCCGTCTGTCCATCTTGCTCACCGACTTGCTGCTTCTCTTCTGTCTGTCTGAAGGCTGTCTGTCGACTTGTCTTCTCAATCAGCCCGCTTCTCTGCCTGTGTGCTTGATTGAGAGCTCGGCTTTCTGTCTGAATCACAACCTCCCATTTGTCAGTGTGGAAGCCTGTCTTATCTACCTACAGCATTTTACCAACCAACATCATCCCACACTGTCTTTTTGCTTGACCGAAGTTTTGGTGTTACTTCCTCTGGTGCATTAGAGAGCTGATCTGAGTGATAACTCTCTGTGACAATGGGTTTCCTCTTCTTTCTTTTTTAAGGTTGAACATATTTTTGTGCAAGATTGCGTTATGCACCAAAGGCTAAACTCTTTTTTTTTAATTCTTTGCCCTGTAGATGTGCTGTGCCTGTTGTCTTCTTGGGAAGGCGGCCCAGAAGCAGGGCCTACCCTGTGACAGCAACCTGTCTGTGGGCTATCAGTGTAGCCTGGTGTCCCGGGCCTGCTGTGTGGATGGAGCTGCAGACAACAAAACCACACCGACAGCACAGCTTGAATGTGGGTGAAAAAAATAAAAAACAAAACAAGCATAATGAAGGCTAAGTAATTGTTTTTTTTATCTTAAAATTCTTAGCTTACAAGGGTAGAAACACAGAAAACATTATGGGAAAAACTGCATCCAACCAGACTACATTATAACACAAGTGTAATGTGGTTTTGTCAAACATAAGCCCACACTGCCCCCTGCTGGACTTATGTAGTTATTGCATCTTGTCATTGCTTTTGGCTTTCAAAGAGGTATAAAGTGATTAAAACCAGAGGA
>JAPZDX010000022.1:22316775-22331809 GCA_029783625.1 Naso annulatus | reverse complement strand
CAAGGCTTCTTGCTGTAACACTAGGTGTCAGTGTCGTGTCTAGCTCACATTGAGCCGGCGACAGACTTTCCATCCTCTCTCTAACTGACTTCAAAACTCTCACTGAACGACTCATTAAATGACGAGACAACATAACAGTTATAGATGTTCAGCCTCAGATTTCACTTTTGCAGATCTTGTTAGAGAGAAAAAATAAGTTCTTGACACTGCTGTGTTATGACTCTTCATTCCACCATACTGAAAGTCCCTCATACAACAAAGAAAATGCAATAAAAGGTTATACATATGCTTGGCCATAAAGTGTTTGAAGTTCTGTGTTTGCTGATTAATTCATCAGTTAAGCTGGTATTCTTCTCTGTCTCAAGTTTTATGAAACACCCTGTAAAAAACCAAACACATCTTTAAAACAAAATTCCTCTGTTAAAACTCATTTATAGATTAATACAACTGGTTCACATTCCTGTCAGAGTCCATAAAATAAAACCACATATTATGGCCTATTTGGTCTTTTACTGTTAAAAGAAGTCAATCATTAAGCAGGGAAGTCGACGACCTTTTGAATGTGCTATTTTTAAAAAGCTTGTGTTACACACTGTTACATTAAAAATGCAAAGTTAGCACCTCAACCTCTCCTGGGGCCTCACAATAAAGACCTCAGTGTGCTGATAAGGAGTGAGGAGAACACACTCCATTACATCTTCATTGCAGGGGAGAAGGCAGAGGAGGATGGCTCTGCAGAATGTCAGAATCTGTACCAACAAGGAAGAATATTATTATGTCTGACCTTCCACATCCAATAGCCTTTACTTCCTTTCTTGGTTTATCTCTTAAAAATCCCCCCTCATTTCATGTCAGCCATCTTTTTCTTCTCTTCTCTATCCTAATAATATTTTGTCGTCTTTACCTTGGAATCACCGTGCAGTTATTTTAGGCTCAGCAACTGCCGGTAGCTCAGCTTATGGTGATTATGTAGATTAGTTCATTCTGGATGCCGAGGTATTATTCCTGTAACAAGGAAGAGGATTGGTTTTCCCCGGTTTAACAACCCGAACTAGCCTTAAGGCACTTTCATTTGTATACAGAAATAGGTTCAGAGCTTTGGTTATTGTTGGTGGAGGTTTGCTGTGTGTGCCTTGAGCCAGGTTGGCAGCAGCAGTCAACTTAAAGGGCTTCTCTGCTTGCACCACGGGCCCTGTACTGGAAATACATTGCTACTTTCTTTCTTTCTCCACAAAAGGGAAAAGCAATGCACTTTTAAGAAACACTGTTTTCCAAACTGTTCCATAATGCTTTTGAAGTTCATTGTCAAGATCCTCATCTTTCCTGTTGATCAGTTGCCAAATGTCAAATATTATTTAATATGCAACAAGTTACCATGCTGCTGAGCTCCCTTGTTGAGACTTTAATGGATGAATGATTACCCTCAACTTTGGAGTATTTTGGCTTTGTGAGACCAACGCAAAACCCACACCTACTAGTGCTACTGAACCCCACCAGGGAAGTTGTACGAAGGGGGAGGAGTCGAGTCGAACCTGGGGATCAGTCAAACCTGAGGTTGGTCAGTTTGGAGGAAAGAGCGAGAGAAAGCAGTTTCGACAATTTGAAAAAATAAAATTATACAGTCCCTCCTGTCGTGTTGCCTCTCAGCTCTTTCCCTCCCTCCCGCAGCCCATCCCTCCAAAGAAGACTCGTGCTCAAGAGAGTTCCTCATTTCAGAGGTAAATGTGAAGACTGCCATTCATTTGGTCGTATGTGCAGTTGTTTGCATTTGACGGATTGGGATTAAACGAGCTGAAGCTGCTCGATGCTGCGAGTGTCGTTTTCTGCCATTGTTTCAAATTCCTCATCAATGCTAATGAAACTGGGGAAGCAACAGCCCTCAACCAGTCAGAGCCAAGAATCCAGAGAGTGGCCCTGATTGGTCAAAGCTAACGGACCTGAGACTTCTCAGACCCTCCGAATGCAGAGGCAGTGGGGGATCACAGAGACCTTGACTTACTCTCAGATCACTTTTATTACTGATAGATAAAAGGATATTTAGATATATTTTCTAAATAAAATAGAGTAAGTTACCAACCCCAGCTTTAAGGTCTGTATCTCCATCAAATCATAAGCATGAAGCCTGAGGTGTATGTACTTACACATTCAAAAAATTAGTAAGGTCATTCAATTCAATGCCTTTATTGTCGTTGCACAGTGTACAACGGAATTAAGTTTCTCCAGTGGATCGTACTCATAATCAGTACATAATACAGCTATAGTTCTATTAAGCAAAGTCCCTAAATTAAATGGGTAAGACGAACACTCAGCTTGGCAAAACAGCTGTATTATAGCTGTGGAGGAGTCGCTTGATGTTAGATATGTCAGTTATCTTGGAGCTTCCAGCACTTTTTGTGCTTTGCTATTGTAGTGCTTTTTGTGATGTAGACACTAACCAAATGAATAAATTAAAGCAAACCGTATAGCTTTAAAGGCTCTGTATATCACATGTGTAAGAGATAAAAAAGATCTAGTGGTGGGTATATTTCTCACTGTGAAGATATATGGCCCAAATGGCAACCATGGCGATTAGCAAGGTGTATGACGTCTTCTGAGAAGGAAGGAGGATGCTCGGTCATCATGGCCACAAGGAACCAATCAACCTAAACAGTGTTTGTTTTTGAAACACACTCACACACACACTTTAGGTAATGGGTAATCTCTTATCTGAAGAATCACAAGTATGTGTTCCAAGTTTAAAAAGAATGTGGGGATCCGTGTGGAGTTGGGTGCATATATGGAGTTGCATGCTTTGCGCGTCATAGAGGAAATTGCAAGATTATGCCTTAGGCCTGGCCAGTAGTAATTACTGAAGAAGTGGCCTATAATCTGTGGTTGTTCTGTGATGTGTGTGAGTATTACTGTGATTGTGCGGAGGCCAGGATGCCATTGTTGCACATATTTTTATACTCTTCTATAAAGGTAACTTGTGGCCAGTCACGTGTGTTTATTACACACTTCACACCTCACCTTTAAGATTTAATGAAAAATAGTTTATATTTTTTTTAATGGGATGATAAGATGTGGCTGACTGCAAAATAACATTATGTAATGATAAAGTATGACACAGTATGTTTTGAGGCTTTTAAGAAGACCTGAAAATGTTTGTTTTGTTTTCAAAGAAGGAAACTGATCATTTGCAGAAATAACATACATTTTGACTCTCACCTGTCATCTAATGGAAGCAAAATGGGGCATCAACCTTTGAACTGCACTGACTAGTAATTACAAACATGCAAAAACAAAATCAAGCTGTTCATAAGTAGATCAGCAACAGTGAAGCACCTTCTTTAAAGTCTTACCTTTGATGTCACTAGGATCACTGGCATATCCTTTATTAATCAACAGTTTTTCTTGGCTGATTCTTTCTCTCGCTTTCGTCACCTTTACTCTTGGCACTCGTTTCCACATCAGGATTAAATTTCTCTGAAATCATTACTGAACACAAAGTGATATTTACCAGCCAATCATAATCTTTGTGTCATTAAGGTCTGATAAAAGCTCTCGTTTAGAGGAGAGCACCTGCCCTACCTGCCATCAGCTCCTCATGTGCTATGTGCAGCTGCTGCCTTGGCTGGCCCGCTGCTGGTTCACTTCCAGGCCCTGAAGCCCACACTATCAACACTCATTCTGAGCTACCACATTAAGGTTGGTGACAAATGACCCCGGAGGTCATAGCTCATCATAACAAAACATCATAACACCTCAAAGCGGCTCATGACAGCTCATGGCAGCACAGAAAACTTAGTCCCAGCCAGAGCTTTGATGCATGCCGGCCATATTAACCACAAATTAAGCGTTGGGTGCATCTGTGGGCGGTACATTCGGAATTTCCCAGGCAGAGAGATAGGGTCATTAGGTCAAAGCGATGCAGAAATTAGAGAGGTTGACTGCCTATACTTTGTGAAGTAGACACCTGTGTAATTTTGAACTGAAACCACAAACACCCCTTGTCCCAAATGTCAGATGATGCTGCACACATACTTCAGTTAAAAGAAACTTTTATTGCGTAATACATGGAAGTAATCACTCATGGTAACTATAAATTTGCAAAAATTACCTCATCATGATGTGGAAACACTCTTAAACCCCTCTGGCTTTTTCATTTTGAGTCATTTTGAATGCAAAATGAGAAAAAAATTAACCAACCAAATAAATCAACACTTTAAAGTAAAGGCCACAACATTTGAGTAGTTACTGAGAAACAAGTAAGGAAGGAAAATGAAGGAATGTGAGTTTCTTTGAATTGAACTGAACTGAACTGAATTGAATTGAATTGAACTGAACTGAACTGAACTGAACTGATGAATAATTGTTAATCAAATTCTATAAGAGTAGCTAAAAAACATTTAACAATTAGCTAGAAAAAACAAATCAGGAAGGACTTGTTAATTAATTACTTATTACTAAGTTTAGTACTTTCCCTAAAATTACTAATGACAGTCTATCAAGCAGATATTGATGAGTTACCAGAGACAAGACCATGAGATCAATGAATGATTAAGTGATTAGTTGTTAATTATTTTTTTAGTATTAGTAAATGTTTTTTGTGCACTACAAGTATTGATACATAAAACTGAGTAGTTATTGAGAAGTCCTTCATTAGTTCATCATTATATTGTAAATACTTACCCATGCAGTGTCCCTTCAAGTAAACTCGTGCATCATACTGGGTGGTTCTCAAATCATGAATACCTGTCTGTGAGTTACCAAGTCTTCCTTTCCACAACTTAAGAAGGGCATCATCCCTATATATTATAATGTAGTATTTCAAGGTCATAACATCTGTGTAGTTCACTAATAGAGCCGTGGAACCCGGTCTTGTACCTTGGAGCACAGGGCAGTGCTGGGTTTGATTACTTATTGTTCTAGGGCTGCAGCAGTTGTATTATGCAACTGAGAGAAGGGAACAGGAGGGACATACGAGGAGGGGCAAGTGTTTTGTTTGAAGAATGCTCATACTTTTACAAGACAGTCTCTTTCCTGTGTTTCTCTTCCCTTCGTACTAATTTATGGGATATCTCTCGCAAGGACACAGGCACATACAGTAGATTTTCATCACTCAGAGTGGACGAGATGCACTGCCAGAGCCTGGTCTGGACTCGGAGCCAAACACTAATGGGAACACAAAATGACCTGCTGTATCTGTGATCCAAATTTCTAATCTAAGAAAAGACGAGCATTAGCCAGTGTGTGTGCGGCACATCAAGGTCAGCATGAATTTGATCCATAACTGATCAAATAACAATTGCCAGCCAACAGACTCTCGTGATTGACATTAGTTTGCATCTCCAGCAGTAGACTGCTACTGCTGCTCTCTTGCTATACTACCTATCTGCTAACACGCAGCCTAATTACTGCATAATGACTTAATGAGAGCTGCGGGTTTGACTCAGCAGGAAACAACTGTTCTGTTTTACATCCAGCAGCGTGCTCCTGCAGCATGACTCACCCCCACTTGGCCCAATCCTTGGCTCCGTGCATGCTGGGAGACAGTGCACAGGCCTGCCTGCATGTCTGCCTGCCTCACTGACAGACTGACTGACACAGAGAGGGGTGAAGGGGTGTGTGGTTTAAGAGGAAAGGTGGAATTATGGGTGAGATAAAGTACACTTGTCGTGATTGACAGTTGAAACAGAAGAAGGCTTAAAAAAGGAAGTGGGGTCACTTTAAAAGACGTTTTAATAAATCTTACTGGAGATTTCTTAACCATATCTTCAGCTGCATCAATATTCTCATCAAGTTTAAACAATTTAATGTGCACTGACAGAGTTTCAAGTTATTTTTAAGAGCATTCTCTGTCTCACAATATTTAAAATAATTTCAACAGATCACAGCCTTCAGCATCGATTGAATTATGACACACAACAGATGTTTTAAACGTAAGTGCATCTTTTCTTTATTTTTGCTTAACATTTTCTCCCCTACAGGTAAAACTGCTGACATTCTGTGTTACAGCCACAGGGTAATATCAATATTATTTATTTAACTTTTGTGATTTTATTCTAATAAGCAGATAAAAGAAAACTACACTAATCGATATTCATAGAAAAGGAGGTATTTTACGCTTCAAAGTTGATTAAGTCAGCATTGTTTTATTTTCAAAATAATGTTGCTGATTTTTTAAGGTCTCTGGAATAACTTTTCATTACAAAGAGAGAACATCCTGCCGCTCCACTTCCTGGCTGGAAAAAGAAGCGGGTCAGGCAATGTTTAACCTCTGAGATTGTATAATCCTTCCTTAATGCTCGCTCACTCTTCCACTTAAATAGTCAACATGTCTGAAGCTAAGCTGACAAGATGGAGGTATTGACATGAATCCGGCAATAAAGGGCTGCCGGCTCCGATTTGTAATTCCCTCTGAGGCCAGTTGGCTTATGCAAATCGTCGGCCTGGACCACCCGTTACCACGGAGGACGGATTAGAAACCAACTGTAATGAGTCTGCAGTCACTTTGAATGACAAGAAGTGTGAATAAAAATAATTTTGATTGTCAAATACAACAAATAGTCTAAAGCAGCTTACCCATGCATACATACATATGTGACAACATGCTCTGCTCAATATTCTGGTAATGTTAAAAGTTGTGTTTGTTTAATTTCTTACTATCTGTACCAGCAGAAAAAACAAACAACCTCATTTTTGTTTATGAAAAGGCAGTGGAGTGGAGGCGTTGTTGGGCCTTTCAGATGATCACATACAGGCTCTCTTTGGAAACTTTGGGTGTCCTCTGCTCATTTAAAGTTATGAAGTGTTCATTGCAAGGGTGAAAAACAGTCAAAACAGGGGTGGTTCTCTGTGCAAATCTATTAGTCAAAAAACAAGGAAGCAAGGTGGGGAGAGTGAGGAAGGGGAAGAGAGGGAGAGGGCGGGGAAGGAGTAAATTAGCGGGTAGAAATTTAAAAAAAAAATCTGTTCTTGCTCTATGTACACATTGATGTAATCCGTTACTTGATCCACATGCTCTGTCTATGGCTACAAACACAAATTAAGAGCAAACACATTATGTCATTAATATCAGTCCCAAAATACAACTTTTAAGGTGACGATTGACAGAAAAGGAGAAAAGTCTATCTCATTGCTGACACCTGGATATTTTGTTGCTTTCAGTTGTACAATTCAATAGGTCTCATGTTGGAGCAGCTTTTCAACAACTTCTAGAACAATGGCTTTCAGTGTTTTGAGATTTCCATGTCCTGCTTGAATATAGTGTAAAGCCATAGCATAAACAGCATTCTTTGTACAGATGGCATTTTTATGTTCTGCCAGCTGGTCTTTTAGTCTTCTTTCCATTTGTTGTTCATAGAGACAATGGGGCACTCCAGTCTATGCAACTTGTGTGGTGTTGCAATTAGCAAAATGTCTCATTTGATATTATTTTGTTTATATTTTTCTTGCCTGAGATGGTTCAGTGTCTTTCGGAGCCGTTACAGTAGAGCAGCAAAAACACAATGAACAGTGATGGCCATCAGTGGTGGGAAATCATCAATCATATGAGATGAAAATTTGAAGAAACTGTTATGAGATGTATTTGTACACACAGTAGATTGTGCAAGATGTGCATTAATTTGAATGATAGGCATGCATGAATTAACAGCAGTAATATCTATGTTTAACAGCAAAATTATATGAATTAAATTTAGATTTTAAAAGTTCAGTACAATGCTCAGCAGTGAATTAAAGAGGGTAAAAAAAAAAAATATGGGCTTGTACGTTCTTATTATGTCATGGTTTGCAATTAAAGCCACAAAAAAGTTAATTTTACTGCCGTTTTCCTCATAAAAAAACAAAGTACTCATCATATGCATCAGCCGGTCAAAGGAACATTAAAGTAATGACGTACTTTCACTGACAGAGTGTAACTCACCCAACTGTTTGTCAACCTAAGGCACTAACTCACTCAGTTGTAAACCCAAAGAAGAAGCTGGTATACTGTAATAACACGGATCCATCAACAGATTGTGGGAATGACTAATGAGAGGTCCGGTGTGTGTCCAGGAGTGTTGTTGGAACGGATTGCAGTCAGGCGCGTCCACTCTCGCTGGATGGGGATGAGGCACACCTGCAGTCGCGCCATACTTCTCTCTCATCACGTCCACTGAGTGTCACTCATGAGGACAAACACGCTCTTCCCACACACTCAGACACTAGAGGTGTGTATGTGTGTGTTCACCTTCACACCTGTAGCTACAGGTTTAATACAAATTTGATTCTCTTTGGCATTAGTTTAAGTAATTTTGCTTCACTGAGAAAAAAAATCTGACAGCTACAATCTAGAACATTTTGCTAAATTTTTAAAAATTCTTTGCTCCAGTTCCCTCATCTCAAAGTCTATGGGCCCTATCTCACACTCATTTGTGGCGCAAGTTGAAAGTGCGATGCTCAGTAGTTATAATTTATTCAATGAGTGTCCAAAACTACCTTTGCCGTCTTGCACCAGGGGAAGCAACTCTGCTCTGCCCCCTGTACTCCTGACGCACAGCGGGATTCTCTTACCAGCTGTGCAGAATTACTTCATCAATTAATGGGTGTGTATTCAGCCGAACATGCAAATACCAATCATAAAGTCTGCTCTCATCACCTTGAAGAACAGGTATGTCTATGGCGCAAACAGTGGCAGCATGATGGCAGAATTACCAGGTGCAAACAAAGAAAAAAGATTTTCAAGCAGTGTTGCCAGATGGAAAATATATCATACCATATCGTACTGCAGCTTTAAAATTTTCGTATTTTTTCATACATATGAAAAAAATAAGAGAGGGCCCGAAAACCACACAATGGCAAAATTATGCCCTTTGCTTCATATTAATAGCAGCACAGAAGATCTGTCCTTTGAACGAGACTGACTGTGTTGCGCTTTACACAACACAGTCAATTGCATCCTATTACAAGATTACTCCTTCTGTTGTTACCCTTCAATACAAAAGTACTATATCTACACACGGTGTCAGTATTTTACCATAGGGAAATGAATGTACTCAGAGAAATGGCAAAATTATCGTACATTTGGCCTTTTTTGGTCTTGCTGATCATACATCGTACAGAGGGCAAAATTATCGTACAAATGTGATAGTTATTGTACATCTGGTAACACTGTTTTCAAGAGAGGAGGCAGACCTGCTGGTGGGAGAAGTAAAAGCAAGAGAGCACCATAAATCTAGACGGCAGGGCCCGTGGGTACACAGTGCCGGCGCAGTCAGATTTACTATCTTGCAGATGTGGCAAAAATGATATCTATGTAAGATAACAATGTTACCTGTGTCACCAGTGCGCTGGCGTTTTGCCATCTGTGCTGGTGACGCACTTGGCGAGATATGGCACATAGCGTTTTTTGAATAGCTATTTCAGTTAATTGGCTGTAATAAAGTCTGTGGTAAACACAGACTGAAGATATTCAGACTTTTGTTCTGTGACATATGTCAGTATAAACACAAAGTTTGAACTTATTAAGTTTTCCATGTCCTAAAAAGGCAGTTGCTAACAGGTGGCTAATGAGACTACAGTGTTTGTTGGGGACATTGGACATCATCATGTAAAAAAGTAGTAAAATATATATAATATCTTTCTAAAAGGATGCGATACCAGCAATAGACATAGCCATGATTACTAGCTGGATCACGTCATGCTAAGAGGGAAGGTTTTTGTGGAAAAGTAAGTGAGCTAAATCAAATCAGAAGCTGGACGCATCTGGGTGGCGACGTGTAAGTCATGCAACCATGATGTAGTTCAATTAAAGTCTAACAATAGCCTTTTTTTCCTGGTAATTTTATTCACACCTTAAAAAACACAAACGCGGTGTTCATCTGTGAAAATTGTCATGCTGAAAAAAGCATGTAAGTATCATAAACTTATGTCGGTTGCAGAATTTAATTTCAGTGATAATCCAAATTCACTTCTAGTAGTATGTATTTATCTGCTGGCTCCAGCTTGGTAATAATATGTCAAACTCTAAAAAGTTTACAGAATCACATTGTGACGTCCTGATGCAGCTTTTTGGTGGCTGTAGTCCAATTAAGTGAATTATGGATTTGTTAAAATCCATTCAAAACTGAA
Organism: Naso annulatus; assembly: GCA_029783625.1. Classification (NCBI taxonomy): domain Eukaryota; kingdom Metazoa; phylum Chordata; class Actinopteri; order Acanthuriformes; family Acanthuridae; genus Naso; species Naso annulatus. The sequence goes on along the minus strand of JAPZDX010000022.1, from coordinate 22,321,717 downwards.
CTAAAACACTATAGATCAATGCAAAATTTGAAAGAGTCATTTATGCTACAGTCTATGGTCACTGTGTCCTGAGGACTGAGAGAAAAGAAGTTACCATTTCCCTAATGTCTTACATCCCCTTGTTATACATTACCGGCTTATATATATAAACTGCCTATGACTCCTCACCGTTTTTTTTATTTGTTTGCTTAGTTTTCTACATATGATGTCACTGTGTTTGTTGGAATTTTGTCAGTTTCATCTTTTTCAAAGCTTATTTTAAATAACATTTAAGGAGAGACTGCTTTAGGATTTATTACAATTACTGTTTTTTATTATGATTATTATTAATGCAATTGCATAAGTGTGTTGTAACTGTTTTTATAGAACTGTTAAGCTGCATTACTGATTAAAAAAACACCACTTTGACCTGGGATCCTCCATCATCACTTACCTACGTTGAGAAGCTCTGTATAAATCAAAGATTTGATAATATGGTCCTGTGCAGAACCTGTGGGAAAAACAGCTCAGTTTATAGTCTCAGACATGAAAGCGTCGGACCACACAGTCGTCTCTGACCTGCGTCTACCTGCTTTGATTAATAACTGTGCGCTGTGACCGGAACATTAGGACGCTGTGACAAATAGGCAGATCTAAAAGGTTTTGGACAGTTTAGTGTATACTTAGTGGCATGGTTAATGAGATATGTAATGCAGGTTTTGAGGTGGTTAAGTGTAAGTGTGTGTGTGTGTGTGTGAGAGAGAGAAATCTTTTGGCTCCATGGATATATGGTAATCAATTAGGAGACATTAGTTGGCAAAATGAACCGATGCCAACAGAGTATCATATTGCAGCTCGTTCAATTAGAGCTGAACGTGTTAAACACTGAGTTTGAGCCAGGCCAGACAGATGCGAGAGGTGTCCTTGTCATTTTCCTCTTTAATGTTTCATTTGGCCGAAGTGGTTTTTCAGTGGGTTCATTTACGGAGCAATGGGCTGTGCTTCCCTCCAAACTGGGGGGTGTGGGAAGGGGGGACTTGCACGCCATTTTATTTGTGTTTGCTTTTGTTTTGGCTTCTTGTGAGGCACATTTTATGATGCTGGGTAAATTCATGTATTTGTCATGCCTGCGGTCAAGCCTGTGAGCTCAACGTGCACTCTGTATTTTTTTGTTTTGAACATATGATTAGCAAATAAGCAAATGTTATACTCTTGGCAAACAAAAAAACAATATTTTGCTTTCTCAGAGGGCAGATTTATCTCTGGAGGAAAAAAAAAATTGTGGTGAAGCTGAATTTCTGGAAAAAAGATGACAAAAGACAACCTCAACACCTGCTCTTAATTTCACTGGAATATGATCAAAACATGGTTAGCTAATCAGGCACAGATGATCTTAATGCGCAATCTGCGTTTTGTTAAAAATGAGAACTTAAAATGGACTTATGCACTTCTCAAGAGGCCATGAAGCCTTTTAACTGTAACAACTAAACATGTTGTCAATTAGTGCCAGAATGCCAAATTGAACCACAAGCCAGTCCATTGTTGACCTTTGAACTTCGCTATACCCACCAGTTTAATACTGGCACTCCTTTTTCTTCTGTGCTGTGTGTCCGTGTGTGTGCACACATGGTGGGTGTCCATTTATCTTCCTGTGGTTTCTGTGAGGATATTGGAGGCCGTGTGCAGACATGCATGGGAAGGGTTTGCCGTGGTCTTGCATCGCATTGCATTTGGCAGCACAGAGTTTGGCTGTTTTCATTCGGGTTTGCTAAGTTGCAGGGCAGAGTTCACGGACCTACAGGCGGCATTTTATTGGTAAACATAATGTTTTCAAAAACACTTTTTATGACTGTCACTGGAGCTGTAAGGAAAAATAGTTGGAAAGATGTATTTATTCGCACATTAGCTGTCACGGCATATTTTGCGCTCATTATAAGGTTGCCAGTGGTTGCAGAGGAACTCATAAATGTTATTAACTATATATAAACAATTTTGATTGGCTACTCATGCTTTAAATGAGCCGTTATTTGGATTTGACTGATGCTTTAAATCAAGATGGTTTTATAACCAAAAACTCCACACACACGCATGTGATATCTGTGTTTAAATGTTTAAGAACATGCAACTTTGCTCCACTCCTGCCAGGTGTTTGAAGCTCCTTCAGCGCTCTTGTAATGTTTAACTAGCTGCTGTGGCTCTTTTAGATGTGAGGGTGGTCATTCGGGGGGTGCAAATTCATGAGTTGGGAAGCAAACAGTCACATGCATGCTGGATGATACTCGCACTCCTTCCTCTAACAGCCCTGAGGGATTAGTAATGGTTTCTTGGCAATGAGCCTGGTTTCTAGTACCACTCATAGTTGGGACCCCATATCGAGGGGATTTTCACTTCACCTCGCAGTGTTTTTCTTGCACTAAACTCACATGTTTTTATCTTGACAGCACGTTAAAAGAAGAGCGATCATTGTAATCATGGCAGAGCAGACGAGGAGTTCAAGAGGGGACCACATGTTTGTATAGTTGCGGTTATAAATTGTGTGCTCTGTATTTCCAATGCGTGCGTCCACGCTGCTTTCACAACAAATCCACTAATGGTTTTATAGCCGCAAGTCGCCATGGCAGCGCTGGAAGCCAAAAGAAGTGCACCCTGGGAGGACAACATGAGTGTGTTGAGTGTCTTTAGGATTAGGACCACAGGGTTATTTTTCATTTCACCTTTGGGCCACCGAACAAGGGAGAAATGGGGAAGCATTGCCTCTCCCAACATCTAATCTCCCTTCAGCACTTGAGGCCAAGCAGCACAGTGGGAGGATAGTGTGTGTGTGTGGGTCTGGGCGTGAGTGTGTATTTGTATGAGAGTGAGTAAGGACCAGATGATTCGTGCTAACAAGTGCAGCCATGGAATATTAATCACAGAGTCCTTAGTCTCACCAGCGCTCTGGCTGAGGAGAGCATCAGCATTCATGACATGTCTACACTTGAACAGTAAAACACAACCTGCTACTTTAACTCATTTCATTAGCTTGTATGTTTTTAAGCTAAGAAATACTGCGATCCTGAAAACATTTTCTCTTTGTGGATTTATTTCCTTAAAGGGAAATTCCAGTATTAGTCAACCTGGATCTTATTCTCATTTGTTTTATGGCTGTTGGTCATACTCTCTGCCTCCCTTTTAGATTTAGGAAAAACGGACTCTTGTGAACAGTAGTGAACTGCAAATCATAGCAGATCCACTTCCAGGTCGACTTGCCAGCTGATTTATCTGCCATGTTCATTGCTGTTCATTGCAGCTTGTTTGCACAGGGGAGCAAAAGTGAGAAGACGGTTCATGTCATGCTTGATTCCAGGCTCTATAACAAAGATATACACCATGTAGTTTTTAATCGTTTGCCACTGTATAAAAAGTAGACACCAGTTTTGATAATTGGCCTTAATTTTCTACTTGTTTCCTACAGCAATCACAGGGATTGTTTTATGTTTTTGGATGTAATATTTGTGTTAATTTGAGCTGGTCTTGCCAGAGTTAATATCCCCAAATCTCTGCAATAGTGAATGATTTATAGAAGAGTAGAAAAATGGAAATGTCTCAAAGCACATGAGTCCAGGTTGCTGGTTTAGTCTCTTCAATCTGATATTAACTGGAAACAGAGGGGAGGCTGGTATCACATCTATGGCTCCCACAATCTCTGCCCTTGAGCAACACAGTGATCCCCAAATTTGTTCCAAGAGTGCTGCACAGCAGGCAACCCTGCACTAAGACCTCTTTGATAAAATGCATATCTGTGGGGGATTGTGTTTTTATCTGTAACTGGCAGGGAAACCTGAAAAGATCATTTTAACTGCCTTTTGTGCACTGACAAAAACACAATAATTTTATTTAACTCAGTCACTTTTTGCTCAACCTCGGGGACAAAATAGGTTGTCACTACTTCTTATGTGATAGAAGCCAAAGTAGTTGCAAGCTAGCCATATACATTAGAAGCGGTGGTTAAAGTGTTATCATGATTATCAAGTCATGATGACGTCCTCCCTCCCCTCTTATTCACACACTTACATGGACCCAATCCCAAACCGCCCTATTCACTCCCCCTCCATTTTTGCATTCTCATGGAGGGTCCACCACATCAAGGGCCATCCCAAACCAAGTAGCATGGAGTGTAAGTGAAATGTTTAACCCTTAAACAGTGAGCCTGCATCAATGCAGGCTTGCGATCAGCAAGATGTGCAACAAAATGGAGGAGGAAACAACTTACAAATAGAGGTTCCATTTTTCTACTTTGTACAGTAGCCTATTTTACTCGCACCTTTGTCACGCTGATGCAGAGCTGATAATGAGCAGGCAGCTGGCAGACTAATAAGCTTACTCAATGAAAAATACAACAGCAATTGCAATTTAGTTGTAACCTCTTGCTGATACAGCAAGGCTGAGACACTTTTGAGACGCTTTCCTCTTCTGTAAGCTATCCTTGCCTCATATAACGTGTGACACAACAGCCATGCATGAAGGGTGTCCGTACGTTGTCATGGTGACGGCTACTTCCTTTTTTCGGTTCGGTGTAAAGGGCGTCCTATAGTTTGGCAATCTAAATTATAGCCTCCCCCTTCATTAGACGGGCCCTCCACAGTTGCAAGCATAACTTGATTTGATAAAGACACTTGGTAGTTAAGCAGTAGTGAGTAGGGACCGATTTGGGATTGAGCCATACATACACAATACATGGACTGACTGCTGGTTGCCTCAGTGCAATTACTGACATTCTTACTGCTGTAATTTTATCATTCTGGTGCAGTAACTGTTTTTTTTTTAATGCAAATTTCAGTGCAATAAGCTCATTGTATGTACTTCTTTTGGCATTGTTTATTATTGTCATTGTTGTTGCTGTTGTTTCTCTTGATCTTGTTTGATGTTCCCTCTCTTTCTTTTTTTTAAAAATTGCGGTGAACAGCAGTAGCATTCCTCATTT
>JAPZDX010000022.1:22305829-22316675 GCA_029783625.1 Naso annulatus | reverse complement strand
TGCAAGCATAACTTGATTTGATAAAGACACTTGGTAGTTAAGCAGTAGTGAGTAGGGACCGATTTGGGATTGAGCCACACATACACAATACATGGACTGACTGCTGGTTGCCTAAGTGCAATTACTGACATTCTTACTGCTGTAATTTTATCATTCTGGCGCAGTAACTGTATTTTTTTATGCAAATTTCAGTGCAATAAGCTCATTGTATATACTTCTTTTGGCATTGTTTATTATTGTCATTGTTGTTGCTGTTGTCTCTCTTGATCTTGTTTGATGTTCCCTCTCTTTCTTTTTTTTAAAAATTGCGGTGAACAGCAGTAGCATTCCTCATTTTGTTGTATCCTGCGCAATGACAATTAGATCTTTCTTTTCTATCTGATTTTAAGTTAAAATGGATAAAATATGTGAAATACCTGAAATTTACTAAAAAGAATCTCTTCAAGACTAAAGGGTTATTTTTTAAATAGATCATATCAGTACCTACAGACATTATTCGCCTCACTTGCCATGAAGCGTCATAAAAATGATACCGTTCATGTTGAAGGTACCTTCTGTTTATATTCTGTCTTATTATATTAAAATTTTAGCAAGTTTCTCATTGAGGCTCTTACATAAAGACACTCAAAAACCATCTATGTTGGACCAGGCTGTTGTGTCATCCTTAAAAGCCAACATAGATGTCAGTGCTGACGTCTGCAGGTATACAGTACTTGAACAAACTTCCCCCCAAGGGAGCAAGACTTACGGAACTCAGCTACCACTTTCTAATGCGTGGTACCTCCAGCCAGGCAGACTTAAAGGTTACCTGGGAGAGCAGAGCACACAAATACAAACACACCTGCGTGCACACACACACACACAAACGCTACCGTGCTCATCGTGTTTAATGGTTTCGGTGGAAAGCTGCCAAATTCACTGAGGATCTCTCTCTTCTTCTCCTCCTCGCTCCCTCCATCCCTCCCACTTTTTTTTTGTCTCTTTCCCTCTCCCCTCTGACCATCTCTCTTCATCCCTCTTTCTCTTTTTCGGACAGCATATGCTCTTACTCCCCCAACTCCCCAACAATTTCCTACTGCCATCCTTATGAAGGAAACCCAGCGTACAAAAAAAAGAGAGACATGCCTGTGAAGCAACCATCTGTCATGACACACAGCGAGCCACACACAGAACAGGCCTGGAGACACAGCACCATCATCTTCCTCATTGCCTAAAAGCACTTCAAGAAGACCTCCATTTTATCCCTAAAGAAATGATTTAAACACAGAGGTCGTGACTAAGGTTATTGCAACAGAGAGCAATGAGGTGGGGGGGCGGTCAGGAATGTGTGGGAGTTTCCTCAGATTGATAAAAGTTTGTGTTAGTCCATTCTGCCAACGCGTCGGATGGATTTTCACTCCACTGTGCTACATTCTCTTTTCTGTAAAGTGATGTTTTTAAGATGCAGAAGATACAGAGATGTGGTGGGTCAGTGAGACTGATGTCATCACAGTGCCTTTAATGGGCCGTTTCAGCACACTGATAATGGCCTCTAATGGTGCGGATTCAGTGCATAAAGCAGTTGTTTAAGTAGTGTATTATCAGTATGCTTGAAAATTAGTATCAGTACTTACAGATTTGCCTTGGTCAATGCTTTAACACAATATGATAAAATAGATGCAGACCAAAGGCAGTTGCACAAGATTTTACTGCGATTTAGAATTAGTAAAACAAGCATTCGAAAGTCAAATGGCACGAGATTATTGCATTTTGAAAAAGTAAAAGTGGTAAATGCGGATGTGCAGCACATCCAGCTGAGGTTCTGAGTGTTGTTTAATAAAATAGGTCCCAGAATTCTAGGGAACCAGCACAAATTATTGTTGCTTTAATGATGAAGTCAGACAATAATTGGCTTTTCTCCATCAGTCTGTGTGCAACAGTGATCTGGTTTTGCACTGCACACAGTGTAAGTGCGGACATCGTTGCACTGTCAGGAGGTGGTTACCTCACTGTGCAGCTTGTCATCTGCAGCTCTTCCTCTAACAGCTCACAGTGGCTTCTCTCTCATGTTGCTTTACTCACTGCAGTATTTAAACTGATACATTGACCAAAAATGCGGACAATGCCGACAAACATGGACTTCATGATAAAAGACGCCTGGTTTTTCTCCAGTTACATTCTTTTAATGTGACACTGAACAGCAAAAGTTAACACCGTGACTTAATACAGCATTTTGTGTGAAAATGTACGCCAAGTTTACAACACTGAAAATGCAAGGGCTGAAGAACTTTCTTCAGTGGACCATAGGCTTGCTCACCATTGTGTTACCTCATTTGGAATAGACTGTGACATATGTTTGAATTAAAAGTTTTGAGATTATAACTTTAAATGTATTAGTGATTAGTGCCGTGGTTGCCAAAAGAACTCTTGTAGAGAGCACGAATAAATATTTTCATTAAAAAGAATTGATAAGCCCAAAACCTTGTGTTTCTTTTTTGTTGTTGTTGTTGCAGGGCTGTATTTTTGCATCCCTGATTAAGTCTTCAAATTAAAAACTAAATTTGCTTAGAGGCTCGTCTCCAAAGCCCTCATCAGTCACTTTCAATTACATTATTAATATTGTGCATGGATATCGTCCACTTTTTGTGAGTGAACTATTAAGACTACATACACGCTGTTCTGTTGTTTTAGTACTCATAAAACAGAGGCCTTTAGAAAAGCAGACGAAGCCGTTTTAGTTTAAAACTCCAAGATAGTGTTAGGTTTAGGGCGGGCAGAACCGGAGATATTTGAATACGATGATGCAGGTACTTACATTTGCACTCTGATTGGGTTTTATCAGTCTCTTTATGTTATTCCCTGATTGGTCATGCACTTTCACCCGACTTCTTTACTGGAAGAAAACAATCAACAGCATCTTTTTATTTATTTCTTTATTTATTTTTGGTCGGTTTTAGGCACTAATGTCAATTCCCAAACTAACTCTGATCTTGTGGGAAGAGGAAGCGACTTTAAGAAAAAGTCACACATGCACATTTAATTTTCATTGTTTGCAACAGCCAGTAAGTATTTCAGTGCAAGTCAACACAATTCTTTATCTTTTCTTTTCAGGTTCAAGCATGGGTGCTTTGGAAAAGATGCAATTCATAGCTGATGCTAAAAGTTCAGTGCTGTAACAACACATCTGTGACTGAGAGCAGCAGTATTTCCTATTACAGATTTGGGTTTGTTTGTCGCTTAAAACATTTTCCGTCCTTGGTGTTCAGTTGCAAACACCCCATCTCTAACAATCCGTGCTTGTGTTTCATGATTTGCGCTGCAGTCAAGAAACTAAAGTCCTTGACATGCACCAGGATTCTTTTTTCGCTGGAGATCAATGAAGTGAATGGCTGTGGGTGACACAGGATAAAGTGAATCAGATGTTTGTGGTTTTGATCAGGAAGCCCAAGGAAAGCGACATTGTATACTTCCTCTCCCCATTGTAATACATGGACCTCGCCTTTCATAATACATTATGCGCAGACACAATGGAAAAACCTTCCATAATAGATCCTTTGATAGCATTATTAAGAAAAAATGGCATTGTTGTTTCACTGCTGCAACACATCTGTCTACTTCCCTTCTCCTCCAGATGTTTCTTGTTTTGGACTGCATGGCGTTTTTACATCAGTCAACATTTTTGACCATAAAAATGACTTTTTGATCTTGAGTCTTTGGTCTCACATCATGCAATGCCTGATAATGAATTTCATATTACACCATAACAGCTTTCATGACGGAGGCTTATTGTGTCTTTCACTCGAATAAGTACCAGGATTTGTCATTCAGCAGCAGTGTTAATTTTTACGTCCATGCTCTAAAATTATTCTTTCACCACATTGTCACTTCTGGTCCTGTTTTAGGTATTTCATTTGATATGGTCAAATCTGTATTCAGTGGTGATTTTAGTTGTGGTGTTTTTAACACAGTATTCCCAACCTGTCATTAATTATTGGGAATTTTAGAGTATTGTAAATGTGATAATAGAATCACTAAATAATTTTTTTCAGTTCACTTTGTTGCGGTTAACCTTCACTGAAAGACTGGTCATTGGTGTTGTTTGTGTTGCCCATTTTTTGTTATTGTCAGAAGTGTTTCGTAGTGTTTCTGCTAAGTGAGTGAACCGGGCAAAGGCATTATAAAAGATAGGATGGTAATCTCTGATCTCATCGATGGTCTAATATGCAGATGTTGGTAAGTTGTGAGGCATCAGTGTGAAATTTAGGCTGCTTCATAACCGTTCAAATGTTACAAGTCAAAACTGCCACTGACTAAATTTTAGTGCAAATGTGTAACAAGATTCTGACTTTTTGAATTTGTTTCAGTATTTCTTATTTTATAAGTCATATTCTTTGTGAATATTTTATCTTTGTAGTTTTTTCTTCTCCCGTCCAACGGAGGCAGACTTTTCCACTTTCCCTGCTGAGGTTCATCTGCACTCAAGAGTAAGTTTGCAGGTTGGGTACAAGCTGGGGAATGTGTCCTTGCCCAGGTCACGGGTTTCCCTGCTCGCATCAACCTGTCTGGAGTGGACATTTCTTCACCTCCGCCCCCCTGCTTCACCTAGCCCTAGGACTCCCAACAACACATAAGATTAATCAATATAATGAAGCGGGTGGCTGAATGGGTTTTGTAGAGAGCAGAAAAGAGGTAATGCTCTGTGTTTTCTAAATGGTGGAGCAGAGGGCCTTTCAGAGGGAAAACATGCTGATTACTGTATTGTAAAATGGCTTTTGATTCCCCCTGCCTGCTTTAATCCTTGGGACACAACAGTGGCCCTGTCTCCCACCAGTGGCAATTGAGCCTCTAAGGAGACTTGTATTACCAGCGAGCGGGGTTTAATTGTGAACTCGATCAGTTATTAAAGAAGCCAGGGTCCACTGAATTGGAGACCAGTGGGCCAGTCCTCCACCGCTTTTGACAGTTGTGCCTCTTTCTTCCTAGACTGTGGTTCGCAGTTTGTTGTTTGCAATGCATAGGCCTGGGATGAATACAGGCTACCCACTATAGAGTTCTTTCTTCTCCCTCCTCCCTCTAAGTTTTTTCTCCTCTTCTCTTACTGGCTTCCAGGGAACGCAATTAAAGTGGGGAATTTTATGGGAGGATAGAGCAGTGGTGGAGAGTGGAGGGGGAGCAGGCCAGCAAAGCTATTATCCGTCCCGTAGGGTTGAATGGCCGGCCCCCCTCAGCGAACACAAAAGAAGTGGTCACAGGCGAACTGGAGAGCGGCCCCAACTGAAGAATGGTGGCCATCAGGGGTGGCTGTTCCCTGCTGGCTTTATGTCTAAGGATGTTCGCACTGTAAAAACTTCTGGTGTCAATAATGTCAAAATTATCCTCCAAAGAATATTAAATGACTGGAAGGTTAGGTTGAGTTTTCATGGCGGGGATTACGTAATTTGATTGACACTATTCGAGACGGGTTGGCAAATGTCAATTCAATGTTGAGAGTAGTCATCAAGCTTGTATCTGTTTCATGTCACCGTAAAATATGTCAGCGTTGAACACAACAGGCATACTGTTGATGTCATCAGTTAGCATGTTGTTATAAATTAAGCCATTAGTTCCCCAGCCAGCAGCTCGAGATCTTCCAATGGGTCCAAAGGCTAAGATAAGAGGAAAAAACTAGAAACTACACATTAAGGCCATAACTTGTGAAAACAGTCAAAAGAACAGTGTTGCTTTATTTTTAAAGGGTCGCAAGACAAAAATGTTGTGAATCATTATGTTAAAAGTAATAGACGTAGTAACTGGTAATGACAACGATGTTAAGAGTAGAACCTTCAATAAGCTGTGATCAAAATAGAGCAAACAACACCAGAAAAGAAAGAAACAAACAAAAAAGATATTGGCCACAAGTGTTTGTATGAATTATGACTTTTGTTGGCGAGGCAAGGCAAAAATAGCGTGATGTAACATGGCCTGAACTTTGACAGGGTGAATTGATGTTTACTTCCATTTTTTTTACTAAGACTTGTTATCTTTTTACCATCACCAATATTATTCCTTATCCATACTCAAATGTGAAAACCAAACCAAGGTTTTATTGGTCGCCAATCAGTAAAATGAAAAACTTCTGCAGAGGTCATAAGTATTTTGGAAGGACGTCATCCCACTCTAGATGACCCTTTTTGTCATTTAACTTTGAAAATTGTTAGAATTAGCACTGAAAGAATATAACACTCTTAAAGTACTGCACACACTAATGTTCACTAACAGCACAAATGAGTGCAAGGATTCTCAAGAACATCTAAATTCTTACCTCCCGTTTACTGGCAGTGGGTGAACAAGCCAAGGCTTGGTGAATTCTGTTAAACAATGGGAGGGAGAGAGGAAAGGATAAAAAGTGATAATGCCATGAACTCTTGGCAGCCACTTTCCAGTTATGCCTTTTTTCCTTTTCTGACACCTACCATTTGCAATCCTAAAAGTTAGGAATATACCTAACAGAATGTTAGCATCTGGCGAAATGTCAGTATATTCAGTACAGCTTTGACACAGTGAAGTGATCGGCCATGGCATGATCAGCCAAGAGCAGTTAAGGTGACACAAAATTCAAGTTTCTTTGGGGACAAGCAGGGCAACATTTAGCGTCTGATGTTTTTTTTCGCACACATTTCAGACATACCTCAAACAGAGCGCCTGTCCAGCACACCATTTTACCTCAGCATTCCTTGCCATCCATCCACCTAGTTTTCCATCTTTATACAATGGTGAATTGAGGACAGCCTGGGTAGGCCTGCCTCTGTGGACCCTGTAAGCTGTGTGCCAGCATGGGTAAATGGAGTCTCTTTAATATCTGCCAGGGGGGCTAAGAGGTGGGAGAGGGGTCAGGGTATGGAGCTCACTGAACTGGCAGCCATGCAGCCCATTGTTGCTGTTTGTTAACAGGTGTGTGTGTGTGTGTGTGTGTGTGTGTGTGTTTAAATGGGTGTCTTTCAGCGGAGCTGCTACACGAGCCCATGGGGCCCGAGCACCTCTCACCCCCTCACAGTGTTTTCATCAATGACAGCTTTTCAGCAGCATGAGGAGGAGGAGGAGGAGGAGGAGGATGACGATGAGGCTGGCTGAGAGATTCGACATGAGAGGACAGACTGCACTACAGCACACAGTATGTCAACAGGTACACTGTAGTCAGGCAGACCCAATTTCATGTTGTATTCAAGGAATGAAATCACATAGAATACTGCCTCATGCAGACAAGTACACATGTAACTGCATGTACATGAAGGCGTAAAGGTACGTTATTGGCTATTTTGCAACATAGGGTTGCACAACTAATGTTTGTTTATGTTTGTAGGCCTTCAAGCAACAAACACGAACATATGCACAGAATAGATAAGGATAAAATGAAGAAAAATGAAGCACATACAGCAGCAACAAGATAGTGATGAAAATTTGTTCAGCGTCTTCACATAAAATGCTCGATGTGTGGGAAACATCGTCCATCAACAAAGGCATTTGAGCAGCAAGTATCGCTGCTGTAAAGCACAGAGTCTGTCTCCCTTCTTCTTTCCAAAGTCCTGCACTCTGTCGGCTCGGAGCATTCAGCCCGATGTCTGCAACAACTAAACCTTGGATGCTGCGGTGGAGACAGGTCTCTGCAAAGGATGGAGGCACAACAGTGCGATTTTCCATTGCTCGGCCAGCAAGACATGATACCAAGGAGGGTCCTGTGTAGCGTCTATATGTGACAAGTTAGAAGTGAGAATATGATGGCAGGACAGGGACCCTTTGGCCCTATTAACAAAAAAGATTTTGCTCTTATGATTAGTATCTGTGTTTTCTGTTTACCAAAACCACCTCAGTGGAGGTATTTAAACTGGGGATAGGCAGTTTATCTTTGATGTCATCAAGCAAAAATTCTGTAGTAATCTCTCAGCATATCGTAACTCTGGTGGTCTGAAAGAACACTAGACCCCTGCACATCCCCTTGGCTCTGTGTTCAGACTGTGACAGGCACTTTTCAGCCAATCACGGTTCATTTCAGAATGCTTGCTCCTATTGACTGTTCTTTTTTTTGTGTGCTTTTTAGCAACAAGTGACATCGCTACGAGCTGACTGGCTTTTGAAACAAGTGACATACCTTATGTTCTAAAACTGGCCTATGGCAACTTGACAAGCTAAGTTAAAGACGACACCGTCAGCCGGTTGAGCTGAGACGGACCAGTTTGCATTACTGCAACTCTTCCGGCAACTGTTTTGTTTCATCGAGACTCTTTGTTGTAAACTGGCTTCAAAAGAGAGAACTACAACAAAAACACAGATGGGAGGGGGCAGCGAAGTTGCTTTGTTAGGAGTCTCATGCTGCAGCTAGCTTGATTTCCAGACATTGCCTACCCCAGCTTTAAATACCCTCTACTTCAGCTCCTGTAGCACTAACACATATCTTACTCTGCTTTCAGATTTCATCAAAGTTGAGAGGGATGACACTGTCTCCGCGAAAGGAAAGGGCAGTGATGTAAACAAGTAAGATATTTTTTCACCTGCAGTGGTTTCAAAATACCCCATCCATGACTTCTGGGTGTGATGTTTCTGTCCTTTGATTGACAGGCTGTCCGTCACCCAATCACATGATATTTCAAACCCCAGTTACATGGGAGTGTCCTTCCAAAGGGGCAATGTGGTGGATAAAGGTTGGAGTTACAGCATGCCACCTAAGAATCCTTCAGCTGCCGGGCAAGGGAGTAAAGAATTTAAGAAGAGTGGTTATGATGTGGGAACACGCAGCCCCACAGGAAAACCATTAAATCCTGTGTAAGTTTCTGTTTCTAAAGCAAAGTGGCCTCATGTTTCATAGAAACTAAGAGAGAGAGCACTCTATAAAAAACATGACATTAATAAAGTGAAACAGAGACTTTATTGACTGTTTCTTTATTTACTAGTGGCGAAGGTGAAAAAACGTCAGAGATGTTTGACAATCCGTTGTACGGCTCAATGGCAAAATCTCATGGTCGGGGCAAAGACCAAGAGCATCAGCAGAGAGACCACCTCATACCTCCAGATGCCATGTTTGCACCCTCCAGAGCAGCAGAAGGAGACCCTGATCGCCCCCCGGTGCCCACACCACGTAACCGCTCCTTCACTTGCTCCGAGACCAAACCCCAGCTTCCACCTCTGACCACCTCACATTCCTCAATGCACAAAAAACCAGTAGTTCCCTCGCGCTCTGAAGGGGGGATGGCACCCAACCGACCTCCTGTACCTTGCAAGTCCCGACCAGGTGTGCCTGAGCCCCAGACCTCCAAAGCTAGAGACTACAGAGACAGCTCCGAATTCCCCATCAAAAACAGACCACCTGCAAGACCTGGCCAGCCACAAACCCACAGACAGTAAGGAAAACTCTGTTTCGCCTACAGAAAGATTCAAACTGTCATAAATCTAACGATGCAAACTCTCTGCCTCTCTTTAGTGCATCCTGAAGTTCCCAAGATGGGCCGTTCTGTGAAGTGAGACCAGGCTGCAGGGATGGTCCGCTCAAACTGTGCAGCTTCATGCAGATCTGCAGTTTTGGAAACATAAAATACTCAAGAGGACAGACTTCAGCCAGTCTATTCCACTGCTAAAGTTACCACATATGAGTGACAATTGATTCTACATTTGGGGAATTTGCCTTTTCATTTGCTGGCTGAAAGATCAGAAGATTGACGTCACTTTCATGTCTCTATGCTAAATATGAGGCTACAACCTGTTACTTTAGCTTAGCCTTAAAAAGACAAGAAAAACATGGAATGGCTTGCCTGGCTCTGTCCCCCCCCAAAAAAACCAAACCCAAAATCTGGCAACCAGCACCACTAAAGCTCATGAGTTCACATGTTTACCACCTGCTGACGGAGCCAAGCTAACTGTTTAGCTTTGTAATCCCAGTGCTAAACTGAGCTAGCTGTTTCCTGGCTGTAGCTTCATATTTCATCTATTTCTCAGCAATAAGCAAATAAAGTAAAGGTGTGTTTCTGTGTGTTTTTAAATGTTTCCTTTAACATGATACTGCCATTGCAGACACATTTTCAGACTTCGTTTCTGCTCAGCTCACGTTATATATAGGTTTGAAATTTAACTCTGCTAATAAATACATAATTCTGTTTGTTTCATGAAAATTTTTACACTATACAGTAGCTAATGAATGTTTACCGCACAGTATTACCTTGCACAGACTTGTACTTGTTTGCCTTGAAGATGTATAATAAATGCTCAAATAAATCCAAATATCAGCTTGATTAGATTATGTTTAGATGGTTTAGATTTTTAAATATGTCTTCAAGTTTGTAATGGCCTGGAGACCAATCTAGCAATGTAATAATTCAACTTTTTGCTTCCATCTTAAAAATTGTTGGATTTATTTCTTCCAAATGCCATATGGGGGCAGCAGAAGTCAATAATACACAAAGTAAAGGTACTAATATCAGTATAACAATTA
The DNA here is from genome assembly GCA_029783625.1 of Naso annulatus. Taxonomy (NCBI): domain Eukaryota; kingdom Metazoa; phylum Chordata; class Actinopteri; order Acanthuriformes; family Acanthuridae; genus Naso; species Naso annulatus. The sequence continues at coordinate 22,306,240 of JAPZDX010000022.1, read as the reverse complement.
ATACAGTAAGTTCACCGGACCCACATATTTGTTCATGTCATTCATTTCAACACAGAAAAGTTTAAGAAATTGGTGTTAATTAAACTAGACATAACATTTTAAGAGATTCTGGACTTCTTAAATAATTGTAAGCTTTTTTTTCCTGATCCCAAAACACTTCTATGAAATAAGTAGAGAAGAGGTAAAGGTAACCACAGGTGTGCATACATAATAAACACACAGCAGCCATAATTTGACAAATTGTAGAAGGCGCATCAACACAGTAAAACAACAGAAAACATTGAAAATTATCTTTAAAAAGTTTAGCACATCAGTTGAGAAAAATAAACTTAAATTCATGTTTTTTGGTATTGTTAATCACTGTTTGTCTGCTCATATATGCAAATGTTAGCATGTCCAGCTAAATACATA
>JAPZDX010000022.1:22283998-22295394 GCA_029783625.1 Naso annulatus | reverse complement strand
TTAGACTTTAATTGCTGAGATCTAGGAACAACATCATTGCTACAAAGATGTCTGATGGGATAAAAACTACAAAGGGTCAGACAACCATAAAAACTAACCAGGTTAGCTGAGAAATGCTCTATTTTTCCCAAATTTGTACCCAACAAGAAAATCAGTGGCATTTTTTCTACAAATCTTTTACGTTTTTGAATTTTCAGTACTTCCATATTTTTCGTGCAATTCATTACTATTACCAATGTTTGAGATGTGCTTTTTTCTGTCTTCTGATAAAGTGTCTTTCCAATAATTTTAATTAATTGGTTTGTTTAAAGTTACTATGAGGAACTTTCAGTTTTTGTTAATTCTAGTGGCCCCTTTAGACAAAAGCAGTAGTGACACAAGCCCCTACTGTCATGAAGATCTTTGCTAGCTGTGCCAGGCAGGCAAAACTCGGCATAACACTGACAACGCATGCATTTATAAACAAGTAAAAAAGAGTCTGCAGGACGGATTATGATGAGGTAATGTGTTTATAGAAATAAGATTATGAGAAATAAGATTATAGGAAATAAGTTATAAGCCAGTTATATGGCAGTAATGTCCCCCGAGACCTATTACCTCTATTTTCTGTAGGCTAACCTTACAGTCATTTGCATGAACGTTACATGCTGAGGTGCAAACCAACAGCCGTAGGCATAGAATGTAAAATGTCATTGCACAGAACAACAAAATTTTAAAAAATCGTTCGCTGGGATTTGGACCCAATCACAGGCATTAATAGTACCTTCCTGAAAATAGCAGTCTTTTCGCTGAGGGTCTCGTTTGCTGTTAAAGGAAATTTACAATCATCAGAATCCAGAAAATCATGAGACTGTCTTATAAATACTTCAAAGGTCCTTGTAGTCACTTTAACAAGACAGTGTAGTGTAATAAACATGCTGTCTTTGTGGTCGAGTTAGCAGAAAATATTTTTACATCATCAGTCCCTTAACAGATAACAGCATCACACAAAAAGCTTGTTTATAACTTCAACATCAATTGCTGGTGTGTTTTTCATGTTGAATGTTGTTGCAATGTCACTCTGTTCTCAGATCTCAGATCAGTTAGGTAATGTAATCAAAACTGACACAAATGAACAAAACTTGAAAACTAGATAATAACAACCAAATAGTTGTGAAGCTCAATCATCCTTTAAGTTGAGGTGTGAGGCTGCAGTGGTTTCAGCTATATGAGCAAAATGATGCCCTGGCTCCTGTAGCAAGCTTGACAATCCGAACTTTTGTAGCTTTAACTCAAGCTTGTGTTTCTTTTGTGCTTATCAGCAGCTGAACCCAAAATGTATAGTCTTGTGTTTTGGGTCAAACAATATGGCTTCAATATCATATGGAAAACATGGGATTAACTGCACGGGTTCTTTAACTGTATATGGTCACCCCCTACCTATAGGATGAATCCCCGTGTCTTCCATGCCATGTTTTGACATTGTGGCTATCCAGCACTTCTACCACAGGGCCTCTTAAGTACCAAGTGTTGAGCTTGCAGATTGTTTTGCTTATGCATCCAGCCTGTAATCTGCAAGATTTATAACTGGTCTCATCCCTGTAATTAACAGACTTCCTAATAACTCAACTCATACATTTAGAACATTTATTATCCCAACATATCAGCATACAACAGGATCCATTGAGATGTCAGCTTCAAACTGAAAACATGAGGGGGTTGCCATAGTGACAGTGTGTGTCATCACTCATATTCCTCTTGAACCAACGTTGCTTCAAGCTGTGTTTACTATATTTTCCTCTGCCAGATCTAAAGGTCTCTTTGAAGGAACCTCAAGTAGTATATTTAGGAAGGAAAAGAAGGAATACAACCCAAGATCAGAATTACTGTTACCCTCAGAATTTGCCAGTCCTGATGCGATGAAGCTTCCCTATTTAGTTCAGATCATACACACCTGGAAGTTTTATCCATGCTGTCATGACCCCCTACAACCGCAGCATGTCAGCCAGTAGTCTGATGCAGGTTTCGGGTTCAACTCTCTGCCCATGGCTCAGCACAGCAGCTCAAGTGTCTGGTCAGACCCTCTGGTCAGGCACCACGCCCTACCAACAACCGCCGTCTGACAGCTGCCGTTGCCTCACCAACCTGCGCTCATGGGAAAAGTCCAGAGAAAGCCAAGCAGACAGTTGGGACATGACAGGACAGGAGTGTCTGCGCACTCCACTGCTTTGATTCCACGTGGAGCAGGCAGTATTATTAAATGGCCTGAGTGATGAGAGGTGTAACTGCAGGTCGCAGGCCAGCAAACTTCCAGGAGTTAAAAATGGATTTTACTGCTGCTCCAAGACAGACCGAATAGCACTTCCCATTGAGGTCTAATGCGTTTATGTATTTGTGGATTACATTTTATTGCCATTCAGCTCAATAAAACAGAGAAATGTAAGGGTAGAAGTTTTCTTTGGAAGGATGATATGCACGTCCATATGTAGAAACCATGATACTTGAATTAGAAACGTATTAATTTTTCCTCTGCTCTCTGCCCAAGCCCGCTAATTGATAGAACATATCCGAATACTGGTAAGGTGATCCTAAAATGAACAGACTAGGCAACTATTCTTTCAAACCACTTTTCATTTCATACATTGTGAATGCCTAATGAATATCATCACAAAGCAAAATCGCAGTAAATTATTTATTTTACCAATATTTCAAAGCATTAAACAAAGATTTTCTTTTGTTAATACGAAAACATACATTTTATGTGTTTACAGAACTCAACTCGAAAGATCCAATTAACACCATATAAAGAGCCGTCTCGCTTTTATAAGATTTATTACATATGTGGCACTTCATACTCTGCCACCCACAAAAAAAATAATTGGTTGCACAAAAAAAAAGAGCTATTTACCGAATGGCTTAAAAACTTAAGCATTTCGACATTCAGACAAGTTCTGGCTTTAAGCAAAAAGTTTTAAGCTGTTTCATAGACGCAACATTTAATTGAATTACTTTGTGGTAGCACGCAGTTTCCTGCATCCAAAAAAACATTTTGTTGTTTTGGTGCCAGTGCGGTCCCTGCTCAGTGTGACACTTGCAAATAAAATTATTACTCACATTGCTGACAGAAACGGACTAATGTGACATACTTCAGACATACAGTATATTTACCTTAACGTCACACTCAAAGCATTACTGGGTCACTCAGTATGTATTACTTTTAAAGTTTAAAAGCAATTGCAATGCAGTGTTAAAAGGACCATACCAGTCTATTTTCTTACCTTTAGCAGAGATCACCCCTATATTCTACAAATGTCATTAAAATTCGACCATGTGTATACTTTAGTAGATGTCATACTGCAGTTTTAAACCCCATTCACTGCCATTCATGTTGAAACAGGGTATAGAAACATTATAGGACACATGAAAGTTGCTAGTTATAGGTAATTCACCCTTCTAAAGAGAAAGTCTGTGTTTATTTGGCCCAAAAAAAACGCTGAGCACGAGAGGGTGAGGGGGGTAGAGTCGTTTATGCCACAGTTATTACACCTGGAAAAATATTCTCTTACAACTTCTGCCTTCCTAGCTCGAATATTAGTGTAAAGAAGGATTTTGAAAGAGAAGTTTCTTTTAACAAAAGTTATCACACATTTTCAGGTACTTTCTGTAACGTTTATTGAATATTGATAAAATGTAAACAAACACATTATCTCAAAGATAAAGCTATTTTGGGAAAATAGGCGGGGTTTATGTTACCTATGTGTCCAATGTGGCCAACAGGTTATGGCTTGTAGTAACACTACAGCACTACTGGTATGGTCAATTAAGCGGTTTGCTAAACAAAAACAGTAGAAGGCATTTTAGGTGGATGAATAAGCTAGTTGATACCACATTTAACCTACAATTCCATGTATTGGTAAAACACTGTCCTAATTCACTTTGTTGCTGTGAGATAAATGAGAAAATCAGTAATGATATTTTATTGTTCTGGCAACCTATTATTCCAAATCTGTGCATTTTTTCACCCAGCCAAATATCTAAAAGACCCAGCTCTACTCTGACCCAAAGTTGTCAGGTTCTGGTGGGCACAGACCCTTACAAGTTTTTCTTACAACAGCTACATCACACAGCTAACCTTAAATCAAACCAAGAAGCAAGTACTATCAGAGAGACAGGTGGAAGGTCTTTTCAAGCATTTTTTCAGACTATCAGGATTTCCGAATTATGGGCCTACAACAGTACCAGCCTATAACTTGCAGCTATTTAGCTCAGTGTATCACTAAGACTAGCTACAGTTGGAGACAGCTAGCCTAGCTTTGTCTAAAAGTTACAAAATCTGCCTACCATTCCTTCAACCAATAAACTTGTTTCTTTTCATTTTTTTAATCCATAAATATTGAAGCCCATTGAGGCCCATGTTACAGCATGCCTAAAATTCCAATATTAAACAACTTTTTGTAATTTTACACTTCTGGGTGTTCTTTATAGATTAAACCGTCAAGACTGCATAGTGATTTTTTGAGGTTTAGGTGCTGGTAGCTGGATTTTATTTCCTCCAGTCAGAGATGGGATAGCTGTTTTCATTGTATCCAGTCTTTATGCTTAACTAAGCTAACTCGATTCTGATTTTAACCATATATTTCATTGACAGATATGACAGTGAGATGGATCTTCTCACCTAACTCTCGACAAGAAAAAAAAAAAAAAAACAAGTCAGTGTACTTCCCAAAATGTCAAATTTGTTTTTGGTTGGTTTAAAAGAACTGTTCACTGAACAACTAGTTATTTTAGGGGTTGAAAGGGTACCTTTTCTCAGTGACTTGAGGCTTGATCTCCTTTCTAGACCTTCTCCCTGGAAAGTCCTTCAGAGAAGGAGACGGGCTTGGTAGAGGATTGTCAGTGCCAGAGCTTTGCCTTAAACAAAGACATGTGTTACCAAAGGGATGTCAGCCTGCCCATTCCCCAGCACCGTGTAACTCAATCTATCCACATTCTCATCCATTGAGGTGGGTTCTTAGGAAGAAAGGGTTAAGTATGTTGATCAAAGGCTCAGTGATGGACCAAAGGACTTCTCTAGATCATCAGTGTGACCTTGGCGCATCCATCAGCCATTAGGATGTCAGGACTGTGGCGAGGCAAAGCCCAGTTGGTGAGGAGGCGGTGGAGGAGGGACGGCAAGGGGCTGAGGGTCTTTTTGGAGCTGGGGTATTGATGGGTCTGTGTGGTAGATGAGGAGCTGGTGGGGGAAATAGGACCCACAGAAACAAGAAAAAGAGGGGAAAAACTGGGAGGAGGGTTGGCGGATTAAAGCCCCAACCAGCCTTTAACTTCTCCCAAACCACATGGAGCGGGTGTCCAATGCCCTACATATTCAAAGGCATGTACACTAGCCCACTTCCAGCCAGTGACACAGATGGAGACAGAAATATACAAGCGCCAGGCAACCAGTTTCTCTGATGTTGCTTTCCATGCGGTGCGCTCAGCTGACAAACTGAGTTAGCCATCAACTCTCTGAACAGGAGATGGACGAGTTAATTTGGGTTTCTTTAGTAAATTGTCGCTAAGCTGTTGATCATTAGCTGCCGCAAATACTTAAATTTTGACATAGACATAAAAGCCATTTCATGTTGAATTGGAGCTGTTTGTGTGTTGTTCCGGTGGCCTTCCATCCTCGTGGAAAAGAATGGATTCAGCAGAACTTTCCATATGTGACCCACATCATGGAACCTCTTCACCTCCACCACTGCTCTTTCCACAGGCTAGACAGGGAAGGATCATACACCGACACTGAATCTCAGTGGCACTGGCTAAGTTCCTGGATTATTCTCTGGACCAGACTTTATAATGTCGCTCTTTAATAGAGAGAAAGAGCACTCCACTTGCTGCTGGTGCCACAACTTGTTGACTTTCAGAACCAAACTAACTCATTCTACTCAACCAAACACTTACCTGTGAGCTTTAAGGTGAAGCGCATTTGCTTGAGTTTGCTTTTATAACTTTTTGACAACATTTGCATGAGTGTCAAGTTCTGTGGTCTCAGCTGTGCACCACATTCATGTTGTTTTATCAGAACAGATCATTATGAGTGCACCACTTGGAGGTTCTGAGTTTTTCTGATTTTTAATGGTTTGGATGTAATTTGTTTGCAGTTTTAGTAAGTTCACTTTATTATTTGCAGCATTAAAATGAAATTCAATTTGCTAAAAAGATGAGTCATGGTTCAGAAAAATGACTTGCTGAGCAATTAGCTGTAAGACTTCATGCTGTGTCCTTGGAAATGCTGCACTTTGGTAAAAGTTAAAAGCAACAAGCCATGGAAAATGTCTTGCCAAGATGTAATTTTTCATGCGATTCCATCTTCATGAAAATTGTAATTTGCTTGATTCAGAACGTTTGTCTTCTGCTTCGTCTCAGAGGGTGAGGGGTGAAGTGCTAAGAAAAGGGCCCTTAAGGGTCTTTTAGTTTTTCCCCTAGGTGGAGTCTGCTTTTAGAACCCCGACCTCACTTCATGAAAACAAAACGTGAGGAGAAAAATAACCTCAAGGAGAAGCCGCGGCCTGGCCAACCACTGGACACTGAGCTGCACAAAAGCGCGTGTGGGCTGTCCTCGAACTCCCTCCACCAAATGTCTCCATGTAGAACCCACTTCCCATAGAGATGTGTCTGTCTCACACACACACAGACAGACAAAGACACACACCCGTATCTAAAGACGTGACATGCAGACAGAAGACAGAGATGAGGTGAGCAGGCAAGTAAACACTTAATGCCCTGTGAATCTACGGAATGAGCTTTGCACACACATGAACGCAGACGCAAATACAGCAGTGCCTGGGGTTAGACCCATCCCATCGTCTCAGACTGCTGATGCTGTCCTTACTGTAGCTGTGAGGCCTGAGGGCGTCACCACTAAGTATTAACCTCGCTCATATTTTACAAGCACCGCTTACTGCCCCAGTCCAACATAAACAGGTGTGCATGCCAAATTGGGCGTCATTGCTCCTCGGGCTAATGTCTTGTCTGCTTATATATATAGTCAGAACTTTCACTTTGCTATCTGAGAATCCAAAGTTGTTTACAGTGTCTGCAACTGACATTTCTGAACCTGTTCAGTCAGATCCATCCATCCAGAGAAGTCTCTTTGGACTTTACAGTTGTCTCGTTAAGTGATTCAAATCCAAACTCTTCAATTAAAACTTTGTTACATCTTGCCTGTTTTGTTTTTCTTTCCATCTAACCATTGTGTGCAACCTTTGCTTCATTTGACAGTTGATTTCTGTTCAGTCCATTTGGCTCAACATGTTATTTTGATTTCACGCTGGAGATATTCTGACAAAAGGCCTCTCAGACCTGTTCTGTCTGTGCAGAAGTTACGACACTCAGTTTAGCAAAAACCCTAAGCACACACCGGAAGCAGAGACCCATGCTGGCACATTATTTGGATATTACAGTTGCAGATAGATGGAGGCAGTCAGGTAGCATTCAGAGTCCACAGTCTGGGGTCTTGACGATCCCCACTTTGCCTTGTGGTCTATGATGTCACACAGGGCTTTGCCTTTGAATGGCCATGTGTTCCTCACCACTAATATCAAACAGATGATGAGAGACCTCCAAATGATGGTCTTTCACTAAGACAAGCAGTCAAAACAAAGTTAAAGGAACACAAAAAATTACCAAACGATCACACGGAAAAAAAAAAAAAAAGACTATACGTTCTTAATTGCTGCAGGATGTGTTGCACACAGCTACAAACTGCATTGTGTGCTCTTCCACTTGGTTGAGAATTTGAACATGTTGAACCTGCAATACCATAGCTCAGTTAGTCATTGCATATCCATGTGGATGAGAGTTGTTCAGAGATGTTTTCAGCACAGTAGCAGGGCAGCTTCCATGTTTGTCACCTTAACCAAACCCTTACATCCTGGAATAACAAACAAGACTTAAATGATTGTCACAGAATGATCCATTATCCATGGAACTTAGGGTTAGGGTTACCCTAACCTTATGGCAATATTCATTTCCTCAGTACAGCATCTGGCAGAAAACAATTCTAGGGTTAGGGTTAGGGTTTTCTTCTCAGGTGGTATGGCTCTGAGCTCTGACTCCTCGATTATAATTTCATAAGTTCATTTGGGCAGTTTATTTATTTATTTATTTGTTTATTTTTTTTATTTTTATTTTTTTGCCACCCTTGCTTTTCATCACCCACCCATGTAGATATGTCTTATCTTTGCAAGGTCAAGCTTCTGATCTGATTTAAACGTTCCTTTCTCACTTTACACAGATTACAAGAGGAGTAAGAGTGACGGAGCTGATTCACAAGAATTGAGCTTTTGTCTCTTTACAAAACAGAGAGGAACATCAGAAAGAAATGACTTGGCATTAGGCAATGTTACTCTCAACAGGTACCAAAAAATCTCTTCTAAAAGTCGTTTTATATGTCTTTGGTTAAGATCCATTCAATTACCTTTATTCCTACAGCAGATAGTAAAAGGTTTTAACAGCCAAACAAGGAAATCACTCCAGAGGATTGACCAGATCTGAGCTACTTTATTTGCTACGTCATTTTAAATTTTCAGAAGTCAAAGACGACCACTTGTTTACACAAAGTCTTCCAGTTTTCTTTCTGTTCCCTTCCATCAGTGAAAATGAAACTGGCAGCCTTGTGACTCCCTTACATCTTCTTTGGAGTCAATTGAAGTTACCCTGGTTTCCCAAAACACATAAGACCCTGATATGTCTTGCCAGTGAACTCTAAATAGCAGTATCATATGCGAAATTTGCATGAAGTTAATGCATGGCCTTGGAAGACCTAAAACTACATCCTTTCCATTGATGTTAGTGGTTATTTCACCTCACGACTATCTTTCTATCCAACTGGGCTTTAAATTAGAAAACAGGGTGCGTCTCTCCCAGTGTGAATTAGACCAGAAGCATTAGCTTGCAAATTATATCCCAATGAACTAATGATCCTGACACCCAAACAATAGCTGCTTTGGAAGAAGGCACACACAGCAGACTCTGTTTTTCTATCTCATATTTTTAATGACAAAATGTTTGTCAGAAACAAATGGATTTATTTTTCTCAATCCAGGGCATAGTATGGGGAGCTTATACGGTTCCGGTCCCCAGGGCTTCAGACAACTAACAAAACACAACTTACTTCTGCTCTGCTGCCTGCCTACAATGCTTTTCACATACAGGAGGACGAGTGGGAGCGTCCAGCAAATGAATGAAATAGCATGGCTCTCTTTCACAGAGCCACTTCATAGAAAGAGCTTCATGTAACCACTGACAGTGATCATGTCCAAAATGGTTATTTATGAATAATATAAACTATATTAAGTATCAAATTTAAAAATTCCTGGCTGCTTTAGAAAACACATTTTCTTCTCATTTTCTTTCATCAGCAACATTAATAAAAATCAATCAAAAAATTTAAGAGTACCAAATTATAGATCATTTTGAAAACCCATGATGAATAAACAATTCTGCTAGTAGTATTCCTAAACTGAAACTGTTTTACTATATCTTCTGCCATGCTTTGCAATTAGTCCCTCACTTGGTTCGACAGCTGCTCCTACTTACATAGTGTACCCACTCTTTCTCCAAACCACTCTCTCAATTAGCTCCTCTCCTAAATAACCACTCTTTTCACTTGCAGTTTCCGGCTACACATGCACCGCCTTGTTTCATCAAGCCATCCCATCCATCTCAAAAACACCCTCACAAAAGAACTACACTCTTGTTTGTGTGTCTAAAAACAAGAGGCACACTGAGCCACTTCCTATTCACATCAGGTCATTTGCATGACGGTCCTCTTCCCATTTAGTGATTCCGAACGGCTCTGCCAACGGAGAAAGCTTGAAGAGAGGCTCGAGTGTTGAGCCAGTTATTCTGTCACCCTGCTTTCGAAATTCTCATTTACTTTACCCTGAGTATCATGGATTGTACATCATGCTTTCAAAATACCCAGCTAGCATCATTAGCCGTTGCAACCACAACAGAAAATAAACTTGCAAAGTGATGACTTCAACAGACACCACGAGTGTCACAGGTGGCTGTGACCACCCAAGCTAGACAGCCCCGATTACCCTGTGAAAACATCGTGGTGCTTTTAATTCTTAAACAAAAACCAATTTCAGCTTGATGAATAATCACATTTTGCATGGTTACTAGGATTTATCTTGTGGGGGCATTGCTCTTTCTTTTCTAATGGAAAAAAAAACTCTTTTCCATAATCCCTGTGACTTCTTACTTTCATCCCTCCCTTGCTGCGTTTCTGATCCCATTTCTGCTTGACAAGGACAAGGAGAAGGCACTCCTTTCCATGCTGGGAGAGATAATTTACTTCTGTTCCATGCGTGCCACAATCAAGACAGAAGACCACAGCGTATTACCAAAATGTGCTGTGTACAAAATAACGTCAAAGTCAGCTCACTGCTTGATTTATTTATTTTTGATTTTTAATGAGTTATGCTTCCTAATGCATTTGCCAGTTGCTATATTAAGCGTGGTTGGAATGTTTGAATAACAGACTTCTGCATAAAGTCTGGCTTTAAACCTGGACACACACAATGACCAGATTTAATGTCTGTGTTTTTCTTCAAAGGGAGAGAATTTATGAAAATAATAGCTTTGGATATTTGTTGGAACAGTCAACATGGGCAACTGAGCACTGAACAAGAACATTCTTGTACCAACATGCTTTGAGCAATAAAATGAACAATGTTGAGTTCTTACTCAGGGTTCACGGATAGGCTTTCTTGTATGTTTAATGATACAACTGATCACTGAATTACAGACACATCAAATTTTTATGTGTGAAAATGTAGCCTATTTGCAAGGGAAATTATTTTGAAATACCTCCAGCAGGAGTTATGTTACTCTGTCACAGAAAAAGAATATAAATGTCAAAATGAGACTATATGTGACATGTTATATTAATAAGTTATTTCAGCTGAGTAAATATGCAAATCTATTTACATGACAACTGTGTTTGATCCATCTGAGTAGCATCTCTACTAAAATAAAATAAGTTAACACTGATGGATTTACAACATACTAAACTGCACTGACTTGCATTAATTAATCATGCAAACTGCAAGACTTGGCTAAATAAGTCTCTTAATCTCTATCATGTTTGTATGGTTATTATTAATGTGCAAAAATGATAATAGTCTACATTATAAACCTATTTTTTCATATGTAAACCAAAAGATACACTGGCCTGTATATTCTGTAAACCTCACATGACCTTGAAAAGTATGGTATTATAGATTAAAGCTGAATAGGCATAGCATAAATCGGCCTACATGCCAACAAAAAGTGGTTATAACATAAAGTGCAACAGAGCACTCCACATTCTCAGCTGAAGCCAAGTAATAGCTTACAGTTCAGTTTAGCCTCTTCCACGCTGA
>JAPZDX010000022.1:22271841-22282950 GCA_029783625.1 Naso annulatus | reverse complement strand
GTTCTTGTCTTCTACAGGAATTGTGGATGACAGGCTAAACCCCCCAAAAAGTGCAGTTTTTCTTTAAGGCAGACTGCAGGTTCAAGTCCTACTGATATATTAGCAATGAACTGCCAAACCAAGTCAAATGGGAGTTTATTTAGTTCTCATGAGTCGTATCTGAATAGAAAATATCAGTGCAGCACTCGACAACACAATATATCAATTTCATGTTTAATGAATTGAGGAAGGATCTCTGCAGTTCAATGATTTTTCTTGCTACTGTCTATTAACTGAAATTGCAAAAGCATCCAAAAAGATGTTACTGCTTGGTGGAAAAGGACTGCAAACAAACTACGCTACAGTAAAATAGAACCAAGGTGTCTGAATGTGAAACACACTGTAATAATGTTTATGTTGTCAACACACCAGTAGCAATGAAACCTTATTTTTCTTTTTAAGAAAAGATGAGGTGTTTTAGGGAATGGGGGTCATTTTCTAATAGACACACATCTTCAGTCAGACTTTCTAAAAAGTATTTTTCTTTACACTTAGTACAAAAAAGACATCTCTACCCGTTAGTGCTTTGTTTTAAGATACTATAACATAAATAAACAATTTATTTTCAGTGTTCAGAACAGACAGTTCCAGTGTGACTGGAAAACTAACATACTCCACCATATTCCAGTTGGCAGCAGAGGGTTTAACAGAGTTCTCCACTCAGATTTTGGCGCACCCCAACGCACCATACTTACAAAATGTTCTTCATTTCAAACCTCCAACATAAGCCCCAGCCAATTTGGGGGGTCATTCATGTCAAGTTTCACTTTGCTCCACTTAAGTGAAAATACGACAAACCCTTAAAAGTTTTCAATCAAAGACTTGACAAATCTCTCCCAGTGACCTCATCAGCTGCTGTCATTTTGATCAAATCCCAGGTTACTGTGTCTCCTTTCCATGCACGAGTCTCTTGTGAATTTAACAATTACAAATCCCAGAGTGCAAAGCACAGTTCCCAGCAGGGGCCTCATTCATTACCTGTAGTCCCAACTTCACTGTGGATACATCAGTACATGAGCACAATCTCTATATGACAGTAAAGTTCTCGGGTATAACCTACTGATATTTAGCATTAACTTTCTGGAAAGAAATTAGATAGATTCTGCTGTGCAAAACGATGCCATGAAGAGCTGATAGTGTAAATTCCATTCCTTTATTTCAAAATCTTTCACTGGTCCACGTCACACTTTTATCTCGCTCACTTGAGTCTTCCTCATTCAGCTAGTCCTTGGCGCCTCACTTCCTGGCACTGAGTTCCTCACGTCCTTATTTGCAGGTAAACACCTCCGTCCTCTCGCTGCACGTGTTGCACTTGACGAAGCAGCACCATTGGAACTTACAATTGCACTGCCAAACTTTGGTGTACTGGTGTGTATTGTAGCCCCGCCCACAGCACATAAGATCGCAGCCGTCTGTATGTAGCGAAGTGCGGTTGCACAGGCGTCCCTGGGTGCCCACGCTCCCTGTGGCTGCGTCCTCTTCGCAGTAGTTGGGCGACCTCTCGATGTAGACAAGGTCTGTCTCCATGGGTTTGCGGTAGCCCTGAGTCTGCTTCACCTTGAGGTGGGTGGGCTGGCGCAGTCGACTCGCGCGGACTACTTCCACGTGCACAGCTTCATTGTACTTGTCCTTGAGTACGTAGCCAATCTCACGAAACTTGGGGAGAGTAGTCCAACAGGTCTTGGTGGTGCAGGAGCCCGAGACACCATTGCACTTGCACTCTAGCTTCATCCTTTCTTCTAGAACCTGGAGAGTCATAGAGAAAACAAAATACAGACAAAAAATTAGATACCTAGCCATGAAATAATAAAAGGAGTTAACAGTTGACAAATCCCATACCTCTCCTGAAAGGTCCATCCACCTTAAGTATGAAAACTTTATTAATTACCTCCAGTGGTATCTAGCTATGGAGATAGTTTGGGTTTTATTTGTCCACGTTTTGACACATCAAAACACCAAGTAAAGTTTTAAGTAAATCTAAGAGTACCATATCTTTCAGAAACATTGTCCTTGTTACTCCGTCTATTCTATAAAAAACATTAAGCCAACAGCAACTATCTGCATGTCTATAGGGCACTGAAGATAAGAGAGTCTTTTTTTATTATGACTGAACCAGTGTAATCACTTACTGACATGCAAACAGCTATACAACATAGATCTCTGAATATCTATCAATGCTTTTGTTGTGGATACCGTTGACAACTCATCACTGCAAATGCAAAAACATATCAGTAAGATTTGGCAAAATGACACAGCAGCTCTATTCTTACCATGCACCAAGCCACTAACTTAAAATCTGAAAGACCAGTCTGGCTTAAGTGCAGGGTGACAGATCTAAGCAGATCCACATTTTGTGTCATAGATGACAAGCAGTTGCATGTTCGGAAGGAGAGAAAATTGCACTTACTGGTAATATTCCATCCTGTAATTTTGTCTACCTTCCCAAAACCACATCAATGACTCAGAAAAAAAAATGGATCTCATACAGCTATCAATCTTTTTGGATAATTTGAATTTAGATTATTGTGTCATTAAATGTGCTGCACATGCAGTACAAAACAAAGAGCAACTGTTAATTGTTCACAGATGGACGAGAAACTCGATGTTCGTTTGACTACCTAAACAACTTTGTGATAAACAAAAAGAAATGTCTCCACATGCCTAAATGAAAATAAATCCAGGAACATAGTTTTTTTTTTAGGCCATGCACATACTCAGAGTTGAATTTAGTTGCTTTTTGTGGTTATCTCCACATACGGTACAAAGGGCAGACTGTCTTTTCTAGACTGCCTAATTCTGGGACATATGGGAAATATTGTGTGCTGTCGTCGGTATTTAAGTGTCAATCCTTTGTTCCCTGGAAATAAGAAACTAAACAACCTCAAAATAAAAGCTGACTCTCATTATTTTTTGTTTAACTTTTTCTCAAAGGCAGAGAACAGAGGGAAGAGGGGTTGGGAGTATGAATGGGTCATATTAACACATCCGTAATGGTCCTAACATGACTCCTTTGACCAAATTAGGAACCACTGACTTGCTTGAATGAAGCATGTGTCATTGTTGTATAAGATGTAAGTTTGGTCGGCAGGGCTTTTTTCCAGTGCCGATTTTTCCTGGCACCTCGCCTCACCAGCGGCACATGTCATCATTTCTATCACTTACGAAATGTTCACACGAGTTGTTCAATATCTGTCTGTCTCGTCCACGGGCCCATGAGGCCACGGTTTCCTGATTTGAGGACATTTGATTGAAAAAACATGAGCTCCCTGACTTCATAAAAGCATGAGGGCCTGGGGGTCAGCTATCAATCTTGCCTCGGATGTTGATTCACAATGAGGATTTCCAAAAAATGTAAAGCACGACAACCACAAGGAATGCCTGGCATAAGGAGTCTGACAGATCCATGGAAACATTTACTTAAACTGTGTCCATCAAAGCCTCTCATCTGTTACTAATTAGTCCAATATGGCTCGATTCCCATCTGAAGATTACTAGTCAAACACATAGCCCTGACACAAGCTGAAACAGACCTGATGATTCACTAGGTGTTTTTTTTTTTATGTTACAACATTTGGTTTAGTCACGGAATCTTTTGTAATCAGAGTTTTCAGTTTAATGACACTTCTTATCAGTCGTTTATGAACAAAATCTCAGCTTGATCCAACTGGAGGCACCACTTCCTTTCTTATCAGAATCAGGATCATTTTAATCAGCTCATTTGTCTTGAACATGTTGTTTTTGCTTTTCTTTAATGCAAGCTTTCATGGCATGATACCAGAGCCAGCTGACCTTACCAGTGAAAAAAACAAGATCTATAAATGGAACGTGTAAACTATTTTCACAATAAATAATGATCACCACGAAATTACTGACTAAGGTGCCTTTTACACGTCATTTCTTTGTCAAGTATTGCTGGGTATTCTCAAGAACCTCACAATTCAGTTCAATTTAAATTCTTTGTGTTATGATTCAGTTAGATATTGATTTAATGCTTCGTTATCGATTCAGTAATACATGTAGGTGACAGAAATACCCACATAACTCATTGCAGTACCTTCTGATATTTCCTAAATAATAATGTGTGTATTATTCGTCTTAGTTTAGAACAAACTGTCCCCAAAATCTATCTAACCATTTCAATAATCCCTAACAAACAAAGAATAAAAAATTGACAGAACAGTATGCTTTAAAGTGTAGACCAAACAACTTGCTTTAAGAGCTTGTACAGCAGCCTACAAACACTGATTTCTTCACTTGTAGCTGACATGAAAACTAATAAGGTTCAGTAAATTTAAGGATACCTTTGTAGGGGCTTGTAGGCCTAATTTGCGGTAAACCTTATGTATATACAAACGAGCCATGAGCTCTCTATGCCAAATAGCCATGCGCTTCTCTCATCTCAGAGCCGTTGTGCATTGACTGTACAGGTCAGAGATCATCATCACTGGATGGAAATATTAATGACGTTTCTAAGCAAAAAAGCCTATTAAAACTATTAAGCTTGCTAACTGCTCTGTCTGTGTTGGAGGAGCTGACAAGAACCTGTGATGGGGAGAGGTGACATGTTGCGGGACAAAATGTTGACTTGATCGTTAGCTTACTGAAAATGCAGACGTCAAACTCATTTGCTAGCAGGCAAACAACCGAATCATTAGCATCAGTCTGTGCATGCTACACAGAACATGCAGTCAGTTTCATTTTTATTTCCAATCACTGGTAGACAGTATTATTATCTCTTGTCCCAAATTTGTCCAAAAATTAATTACATCTTCCCTGATCCTATTTTTATCGGCCCAGGGACAACAGGAGGTCCAATGACAACAGATTTTTTTTTTTGTGGATCGATTTCAGAATTTTCTAAATCAATAGTGAATTGGTAAACATTTTATTGCAATGCACTGATGAATCGATTTTTTTTACCTGGCCCTATTATAAAGCATCTTACAAAACAGTCTTTTAAACATATTTCACACATTTCTGCTGGCCAGTTCGGAAATCCGTCTAGGTTTTCCCATGCAACATGTAAATCAGGGTCTGCACTTCAGTCAAGAGTGTGGCAATAATCTAACAAAAGCTTTTGATGAGTGCCAAAAATGCAAAAAAGAAGGACAGCATGCAGTATAGCAGTTTAGTTACAACAAATAACAGTTAGCAGTAATCATAATTTGGCTAAGTACGATTCATAAACTTAACACTAATGCATGGGTGATTCACATTTATGGACTTTAAGCAAAACTAAAGCTTTTTTGGACAATTAGATTTCAACCCATCTGGAATGCTTCTCGGATTATAGTTTTATGATACTCAGTAGTTATCCACTCAACACATGACGTGACTATGTGTAAATTGGGAAAAACAGAGTGTGCAGTCAGCAGAGGCTCAGACCTCTATATCCTCAATAACCTCCTTCAGTCTGAGAAAAAGTCTGGCTTCCTACTGTCTTAGCAAAGAGGAAATCTGACTTTTGCACATCCTCCTACAATCTGATTTTCCAACCCCTAGAGTGAGAACAGCGACCGTGCCAACTCCAACCCTGACAGTCCAACATGCCAGCACCCTGGCATGCAGCACAGACCCTATCAGACTGCTGTGTTAACACCGGCATTGTCGGCCTGCTTTCACACCCTGAATAGACGCAGTCAAATGGCAGTGACATGTTTTGGTATTGTGCAGAGAACTGCAATAATATCCTGTTCCTGACTTTACACTTCATAATTCCATGAAAGGAACTGGAAAGAGGGGATGGCAGTCTTCCATCTGGCAAACACTGGCCAGCCCTCATTTTCCCAGTGGACACAATAAAGCCCAAGTTATTAATTAGTTCCATTAATCAACATAACATCATCTCGTCTCTTTTATTTACCCCTCACACTCTTTCTCTTTTTCTTTCCTCTACGACTGTTCGTAGATGACTAATAGCAAACAAACATGTCCATAATGAGGTTTGCCAACACACTCTCAGAAATGAAAGACGCTCTCTCAGAATGGAAAGAAATGTCAATAACTGGCTGAGGCAAAACAAGCTGCTGAAAGGCAAACTGGGAGATCAATCCATCAGCAACTTGGTCATTCACAGTCCTTTGTCACATGACTGCGGGTCTCTCAGCTCTTTATCTGGCACTGTTTGCTCTTCTGCAAAGAAACACACTAACACACACATCTATGCATCCATGCATAGGCACATGCATGTTTCTCGACTCATATAATGTTTTGTGTCCTTAAAAGGAAGAATATTTCACGTCATCTATTTTCAAGAAAGTATGAAATATTTCTGTATCATTTTTGGCCATCATTTCTATTGCAAAGTTTATGTTAGCACTGTACTCACAAAATGATCAATTTAACAAGAGTAGTAAAACAATCTGCCAGACTGTAAACAAACCTAAACAGTTTAGCCAGATGATCTAAACCACAATATTTGAAGATCGTAACAAAAGTGACTGCACCCACAATGTTGTTAATAATCCCTCAACACACAGGAAAAACTACGGCAAGAATGATGGATATGTCAAATGAAAAAGTCAGTCTGTATACTGTGGTGGGTATATAATAAGAGAAGTTTTTGTGTTTTAAAATAAGGCTGGCCATCTTTCTGTTTCGTACAAACCTATATCTCAGCAGATAAATTTGCTATATGTAACATTTTAGCACCAATTACGGAACAATTCCTCAATTTAACTCTCATTACTTTGTGGTTTAAAAAAAAAAAAATGTGGCCAAATCTGCTTCAAATCATTTAACGCCCTCGTAATTGATGGGTCACAATATTAAATGCAGTGCTTGTAATGTACAGATTCAATAAGGTTTAGCATTTCGGTTTCCTGGTTTTCACTCAGACAGCCAGAGTCCAATTTCCTGTATGAGAACAGCTTCATATTTTTCAGTCAACAATCATAGCCTGGCTTGCCATACACTCTTTTATGTCCACATCGACCCTGTACATACAGTACAGTGCTCATTTGATGTCTATGCAGGAGTTACACTGTAACTGGTGCTAACTTAAAGACAGTAATTGCTACTGATAAGAATGGTGGCTAAAACCACAAAAAAACACAAAAAACATAGTTGTAGTGCATCAGAAATAATTTCTAAAACAGGTAGTCTTTTTCTTCAGTGTCAGGCGCATTGCTTAATTTTATTTACATTTTGAGACTTGATTCAAAAGGCTTTTGCTGTTGCATTCTCTGGATTACTTCTAGAAAAACACTTGTGGCAAAGCATCTCAGATTACAGAAAAACCTCTTTACCTTCCTCCCTGCCTCGTTGTTATGTAAATTCATCAGGCGGCGTGGGGTCTTTTTAATCTCGCGTGCATCCACGAAGCGACGAGAGAACTCGATTCCATACTTGATGTCAGCCGAGCAGCCTCCCCACTTCCAGCCCTCCTCCTGGTTGTAATACCCTTGCTTCTCCCGGTCGCAGCCGCACTGGCTCAGGTTGCCCTGGCTGCACGCTGCTGTGATAGCGTGGGCCACCCCTGCCGCTGTGATGGCATAGGTGAACGCTGCTTCCCGACTGCCTGAAAGAGGGAAGAGAGTTTTTTTGTTAAGAAATACTGGGATGAGATGAAATCCTGGACATATACAAGTTTTTAGATGACTGACACTCCTTTGCTGTTGCACTTCTTTCACTTTTACTAAAGCACACTCCAAACAAAGTACTCACTACAAGCATTAAAGACCTTTGCAATCATACCATATGACAGATGAAAATGACAGACAACAGTTTCCCATCCTATATTTATTTTGTAAATCTTTAAAGCCAAGTATCTTTCATATATCAGCACTAAACATCCTCCAAAGTTGTTTAAGTCAGAATTTCGTCCTTATTGTGGTTAGTGCTGTCCACCATACCTTCTCCACAGTAAACTTCCAACATGCCACTCCAGTTACATTATTAGATGCAGCAGACCGTAATAAACACCACATAAATTTTAAATCGGCTCCATCATCTTGATAAGCTACCAATTTTTCCTTCCCTCTCCTAAACGTCTTCCCTCCTGCACCTTAGTAGGAATGTGGTCATATTTCCAACCGCAAAGTCCTCAGGCCCAGCCTGTGAGAGTGCAGTGTTGGAATTCCAGTGTAGGGAGAGCTGGTCTAGGTGCTGTCCAAAGTGCTGAATTCCTCTACAGGAGCACCTTGTACTGCTGCCCACACTGCAAACAGCTGGGGTCTGCAGGTCTCGCTGCCTCACTCACAAGACAAGAGACACTCCAGGGAGCAACAACAAGATCGCATCGAGACTGCACAAGATAAGGTCAGCAGATAAACCTCAACAGAAGGTATTTTTATCTGTGCCGAGTGTTTTACCTCTACTACTGTGTGAAAATCTTAAAATTCCAATTTATGCGACATCAGTGCTTTTATCTGACCGCTCACAGTGAAGGACTATTTATTCTCTGTAAGCTGAACACACTTTTTGACTGCTTGGGCTCAGTGATATAATGCAAAACACACTGTCAAAAAGTAGATATCTTACACAAATGAACAAATGTTAAAGTAGATTTGAATGTGTTCAGTATTATGGAAACACTTTGTGCTTCAAATAATGGTTAAAATGATTGTAATATAGTATGGTGGTTATTTTTCTACTAATTGATTTATCATTTATAGAAAATAGTGAAAAACACTATTCAGGGAGTCACTGGTAGCTCCGTTGGGAGAGCGGGCACCCCATGTACAGAAGCTGTGTCCTCGCTGCTGCTGCCCCGGTTCGATTCTACTCTTCGGCCCTTTGCTGTATGACATTCCCTCTCTCTCCCCCGTTTCCTGCCCAATCCTTCAGCTGTACTATCAATTAAGGGCCAATAAGCACAAAAAATATCTTTTAAAAAATAAACAAAAAACACTATTCAACCCCCGAAAACCCATTGTGGTATTTTCAAATTGTTTGCTTTTTTGAACCAAAACCCAGTTTTCAAATAACAAGATGAAAGGCTACTAAAAGACTACACACACACATTTAGCCAAAAGTCGATTACAACATGCCATATCATTCCTTTCTCTTTTTAAGCCCTCTGTGTCTCTCCTAATGGCTGCAGAGGTCTGGCTTAAAAGGCCTCCCCTGGTCTAAAACAGACTGTGGGCTATTACAGCCCCAATCTCGCTTCAACTGGAAGTCATCTGGAAGGGGCTGAGCAGCTGAAACAAGGCTAACCGCAGAGCAGGGAGGAATGTTTTGTAAGACTTTTTGATGTATGTTGTGTAATGTACTCAGTTGCAATTATTTGAATCTCTCTAGGTAAAATGCATTTTATTCTGCCCGTCAGAGGGCCAAAAGCTCCTTGATTACTTAGCATTTCTTCAATGTCTTTTAGACAAACAGACAAGAAACTTGTCAGAGCAATTTGACAACAAACTTCACTTTGTTACCTCAGATCTAAGCAGCAAGTTCAGCATTCTGGACATTGTGACTTGATGTCACTGAATACTGCAGAAGATTTGGGTGTGAGTGCAGAGAATGTGTCAAAGCCTCTGTGGTCAGAGATTCCTCAGAGACTTTTATTTGTAAGAAAAGTCGAGTAACATCTAGAAGAAGATCTGTACAGTGTTTTTAAAGGAATGAATTTTAAACAAATGTACAAAACTTTAAAAGTACAAAAAGGCGCTATAACAGTTTTGAAAGCGATGAAAAACCAAATGAACTTCGGGAATTTCGTAAACCTTTAGTGCAGAAAAATATCCTTAAATAAGCAAACGGAAAAATGTTTACATCTCTAGCAGCAAAGTACAATGAAAAGTGGAAATAAGGAGGGAAAAAAAACACCTCTCAGACACAAGAGAAGAAAATACAGTATGGCCTGTGTTATTTCGCCCGACCAAATAAACTTTAAACAATTCTAAAAGTTACTAGACGTAAAGTCTTTGCTTATTTTACCTTATTTAATGGGCCCAGACATTGTGGTCAGATAGAGCCAAGGCTGCGAGCTGGAGTCTAGCCGAGGCACGACTGCTTTGCATTTAGTAGAAAAAGTAAAATATACTTATACGTTGGGGTTTTTATTTGTCTATTGCCTAATTTTATGGAGCATTTTTCCAGCATTTCACCAGTAATTTGTGTTAAGTGCTTTTAAATAAACTTCTTACATGCAGTCATTTGCAGCTGTTTTTTATTGCATTTCCTCTTCCTTCTTAAGAGGGACTTTTTGCACCTCTTATTCTCATCTCAGGGGCATTTTCTTCTGAACTCTCAGAGACTTTTTCACCCAAAGCCACTGTTAATTTCCTATCTTGGCACTGGTGCTGCAGAGCTAATACCATGGCCACAGGTTTGCCGGTGGGGACTGACTCACAACCACTTGCTCCTTTGGTTAGCAGCAGAGCTGTGCCCCACCAGCTTGTGGTAACATTCTGCTGCCCCCACCTCAGACACATGCGCAGATGCAGGCGCACAATCGTAACGTATGTGCACTTACGCGCATGCATATGCACGCAAATGTGACTGGCCACATAATAAAAATACACAACACACTCACACTACCCTCCACCCTCACACACATACTGACTGTTAAATCCCCATTTGAACACAGACGCACAAACAGAGCGTCACTGTGATGTTTATAACAGGATAAAAGCAGTTTCCAGAGAAAGGGTGGTTCCCTGAGCCATATATGCATGCCCATTTCTAGGCCCATTGAGTTGTGCTGCTCATGGGGAAAATGATGATGATGGGACTTGTACTGGTTGTCACCCCCTGGTGGGTCTGGCACTGCCAAGGCTCTGCCTGGTCATAATAAAAGCCAATTACACAAGCCACGGAACTATGGCGATCAAGACTTTCTTTTTTCTTTATGCAATGAAGTAAAGAGACATCGGAAATCAGATTTTTAGCGCTTCAAATATTTTAGCTGCTGGGTTTAAGATGTTGATGGAGCATTCAATCTCCCTCTTGCCTATTCAAACCAATTTAAATCATATTACCTGTGACAATACTTCATTGATAAACATGAAAAAATAAAATTGACATTAATCACTCCACACATGTGCTTGAACTTCAGTGAGACTTATTCTCAGGTGAAAATTTAAGTAGAATGCATGATGAACAATTTGGTATTTTTGGCATTTTGGT
>JAPZDX010000022.1:22205006-22220627 GCA_029783625.1 Naso annulatus | reverse complement strand
CTTCGACAAATATTGGTCAAAGTTGACCATGTGTATACTTCACTAGATCTCAGACTGCATTTTTGAACCCCATTCACTGCCATTCAGGTTGAAACAGGGTATAGAAACACTATAGGACACGTGGAAGTTGCTAGGTATCGGTAATTCACCCTGCTAAAGCGTTTTTTTGGTCAAAAATCACTGAGCAAGAGAGAGAGAGGAGCCGTCGAGACAAAAGTTATTACACGTGGAAAAATAGTCCCTTACAAGTGCTGCCTTCCTAGCTCAATTATTACCACGCAGAGGGATTTTGACACAGACGTTCTTTTTAACTAACGTTGTCACACATTTTCAGGTACTTTCTGTAATGTTTGATTAATATGGACAAAATATTAACAGACAAGATATCTCATAGCTATTTTGGGGAAAAATGGGCGGGGTTTATGTGGCCTAAGTTGACAAAGGACGAATGTGTTAACACTTGTATGGTCCTCAAAATCTGACGATAAAATAACCAGCTTCTAACTTCCATGCGATATATTTTGGTCATTGCATGTTTCTGATCCTTGTTCTCCTTTTCAGTTTTTAGCGATCACTCTTTTTGACCAAATACTATCTGTCGCGTATCACTGAGAGACAGCCAAACAGCTGCGCAAATGTTTACTGTCATTAGTAGCAGCATATAAGTGCATAAAAGCTGCAGGGGAAACCATACAAAGGCTTTTATCTTTTAACCTAATGCTTAATGTTTGCTTAGTGCATGATCTAATTTTACTCGGGCTTAATAAGTGGATATTTACAAGTGAGCTGCGCTCCTCCATCACAAGCTATTATGCTGACAGACAGAAGCAGATTGAATTATTATTTTTTTTTTGAAGCTTTGGAAAAACGTGTTTATTTTTTTTCTGATATTTATTAATATGAGGCTACCAGATTTCAGTTAATTCATTTGTAGCATCTTTTTTTTCACAAGCATTCTTTGTAGATTGTAAACAAATAAAGACAATGGGCCCGAGTTTGAGCTGCTTGTTCCTGCTGAGCTGCAGCAGACTGTTGATTGTCATCCTGCACTGTGGAGAAGGAACAGGTGAACACTGTCAGGCAGCTGAGCCAGACAAGCCAATAAACCAGCCTCAGGACACTGCTGACTGATGCAAAACTTGCCGTTCGTCCTCCCTCATTCCTCAACTGTGCTGC
Source organism: Naso annulatus (assembly GCA_029783625.1). NCBI lineage: Eukaryota > Metazoa > Chordata > Actinopteri > Acanthuriformes > Acanthuridae > Naso > Naso annulatus. The sequence goes on along the minus strand of JAPZDX010000022.1, from coordinate 22,219,451 downwards.
TGCACTGAAAACTGTGTGCATGCTTAAAAACACAGTTTGCACCGTTACAGAACTTGCTGTATGTGTGCAACGCAGAATACAGCACATGTTGAATGGCACTTTACCCAGATGGGCTGATCTTTTTTTGTGTGTGTTTTTCTTGCAAAGATTCCATGATGTGGTTTTCCCCTGTGACTTTGAAAACGTCTTTTTAAAGTAGTGCATGTTTATATGTGTGTCTGTGTTTGGGGCTTTTATGTGCATGACCTAATTCCACAGTGAGAAAAGAATCTGCACCGATGGCTGTGTGGTCGTGTGTGTGTGTGTGCACATGCACGCGTCTGTGTGCGATTGAGTGTGCACACGTTGTTCTCCCTCCCCCATAGCTTCCTTGTTAAAGCCGACAGAGAGCACACTAAGTTCATCTAAGGACAGGGAAATGTTTTTCTTTCCAGTGTGAATCATTTTGGAAAAATGAGCCTCTGGACTGAATTGCCCCAACAATTTGGCATGTTTCTCCATTCTGCTTTATTGTCTATTTTGGCTGAACTTACAGTTCTTCATTTCACTGCCAAGAAAACTTCAGGTCCTATACAACAGGCGAAGCCAGTTTCTAAGTCAACCTTGGCCTTGAAGCAAATAATATAAATCTCTGCAGAATACTGCTATAGCTTCCTGTTTAGCTGTGGATTCTGAAGAGAAAAGAGGAAGCCATGTCTGTACTGTAAATCCAGCGTTTCTTCACCTAGAAACCAATCTCTAGACTAAATTGTGCAGGGAAAAATTACATTTTCATTTAGCCCCGCTTTTTATAGGGGTATTTTATCTGTTTAGATTGAGACCCTCCCTAGTTATAAAATCCATTTTCTCAGCATAAGGTATCTGCTTTTGCACTCATGCAGTTTGGAGAACAAAACTCTGCAGTGCAGTGAAAAGAAAGTGTGAGTGGGAGCGGTTTTGGGATGTAGACAAGGAGGAAGGGAGGGAGATTGGGGGGAGTTTTTAATTTGCAGTCAGCCAGCCCCCCCTTATAAGTCTGCTGGAGAGGGGAGAGGGAGTGGCCAGTGTGGAGGTTTGGGTGAGTCAGGGGTGGGCTGTGGCAGCCGGCAGCTGGGCGCTCACTACCTATGTCCTCCAGCTCCAGCCTGAATTATGAAGGCTCGGGAATGGCAGCCAGCCTAATTACAATGACTGATTGCCCGTCCGTTGGCATTTCTCAGACGGTGATTGTCGTGTGTGTGTAGGATACGAGGGGAAGGAGGAGGGCCGTTTCCCATTGGCCTTCCCCTCTCTTTCTTTACATGAGAACAGCCAGAGATCGAGATCTGATTGGTTGGAGGGAAAAGAGATGTTTCATGATTTGGCAAGGCAGAGGTGGTAGAGAGCCAGAGACAGGTGATGTTGCACTGGTGTTGCATTGTGGTCTAATCCATCATAGGCACACAATTAATAAAAACACTGTGTACATTACACACACAGTGTGTATACATGTACATTAAAGCTGTATTAAGCATGATATTTTTTTCTATTCTAAAGGACTACCTTTTTGCCAGGAATCCTTTCAAAATGTCTTATAATGAATGGAATAATCCTTAACTGATCTCTAAAATGTGGCAAATCTTCGACCTGTTGACTTCTTACTGTGTATCTTGAGTATTTTTTCCATCCATCCCACTGGCATTGTAAAAAATAAATAAAAAAGGAAAAAGGAGAGGTCTTGAATTGGCCATTTGTATGTCAGCAGAGCACTCAGAGGTGTGATGTGTGTGTTAAGTGGGAGCTGGTTTGAGTTGGTCTGCCCTGCTTTGTCCATTGCTTTGGCTTTTGTTCCTCCAGTAATGAATTGTGGAAGCCTTGGCTTCAGCTGGAGTATCTCATAGCAACTGAAAAGAGAGAGGGAGAGCTGGCACATGGAGAAAAGGCCAGGGGAGATCATGTGTCTCTTTCAAAAGGGCAAGACAGACCAGACCATCGCTTGGACATTTTGAGGAGAGGACAAATCAAACTGGACAGTTCTTCTTATGTGTGGTGCATCAATATTTATTGCCTTTGTTTCAAATGACGGCGTTTTGGGGACCGTAGATGGCAGCATGTATTCTCTGCGGCTCGCAATAACTATTGACCCGATACTGCAAAATATGACGTCATTTTTCTTGTACAGATAATGACATTTTAGCTGATAAATAGAGCTGATAATACAAGGCCAAAATTGCTTTAATTGCCATTTCTCGCTTTCGTTGACAGCTCAGCATGCTGTTGTTGTGCTCGTGACACAAAACTACTGCGTCTGTAGATCCTCACGGTTGCAGTGAAGAAAAACATGTCCCCTGTGTGGACATTTTTCACAATTTCAGAAGTGTTGTTTGTTGTTGTGTAAACAGTCATGATATCAGGTGGATTTGATCAGAGCTATGGAATATTAAATCATCCTTAGCATGTCATACCCTAAGGTGTGCATAAAAACAGGTTATCATCTCCTTTTTAAAATACATAAATGTGAAATTCATTATTGGTTGTCAGCTGAAAAAATCATTATCATGCGTCCCTATCTCTCTGGAATGCTTCTTTATTTTAAAACATGTACTTTAGGAGTGCCGAGACTGCACATGGAAAATAATGCAATGATGGAGTGAGATAATTAGACGATGATATTATAAACAGAGAGGACTCAGAGACAGACAAACTGGTTTGGTGTCAGTTCAGCCTCTGTGATACTCATGAGTCTCCTCCTTGTACCTGCTCCATCCACTGACCCCTCTGCTGATGTGTTAATATACGGGTGATTCATTTTTGTGTCGAAGACTTAATGTATGGTAATGTTTTATTTTCCAAGCATATTATTACTTTTAACTTTTTGGAATGTAAACATTTCTGCATCATTCCTGACAGTGTGATTGTAACCATCTTGAATATCCAGTGCAACTGTTGATTACCTGAAACCCAGCACTCCTTCATGTTTGTATCAGTTCTCTGATTAGCTGGCACCTGAACCCCGTGTGTGTGTGCATATGTGCATGCACGTTGGTGTTTGTGTGGATGCACATGTGCGCTTGCCATTCACACCAGGCTAGTTTTTTATTAACCGGCAGCCAGCAGCCTGCAGCCCGGCCATGTTTGCCCTGTGACCCAGACACTACCTGTCTGCTGCCATGGTTACAGGGACAGAGCAGGTTTAGTGGCCTGACTCCAGGGATTACTTTCCCTGGTCTTAACAATCAGGCCTGCGCCCCAGTGGCTGTAAAATGGACCAAACTGCACCCCAACAGTTAAGAGAGCTCCACACTTAAGCCCCGGTGGCCTTTAAAACTGTCCTAAGTGCTGTGTAAGGGGTTAGACCTGTACAGCATAATTGCTCTGGTGTCAGTGACTGTCCCTTTGTGATCAGGTTCACTTGTAGTGATTAGCTCTCATAAATGAAAGAGCGAACGGCCTGCACTGGATGCAAGTCCGCAGCGCTTGAGCTAAAGCACATGTTGAACCGTTTCCCTTGTCTTTGAGAGCGTAAGATTTTGTCACCAGACACAATTAATTTATAGTGACAGTGGTTTTTTTTTTTTTCTTTCTGTTTACTCAACAGATCAATGAATAAAGAGGGAAACAAAGGCCCCGGATCACTGTGAGTTGAATGCATCTGCAAACATCTGTAAAAATATAAGAGCTGTTTTTACAATGTAAAAATTGACACTTTTGCTGAGCGTGTGTTAGCTGTTATTGCATCTTTTTGATAACCTGGTATTGTGTTGGATAATTTTACAATCAGTCACACTGGAGGATGTCAGAGGTGCTGTATTGTTGTAATAATGAAACATCACAAAATAATGTAATGAAAGGCAAAAACATACAAAATATGGCCTCAGGTCAAGAGCATCATCACAGATTTCACCAGGGTAGACTTTATTGCTAAGATATTCTGTTTGATTTCCTTAAAGTCACAGATGTTAATCTAATTGTGCTCACTGTTTATAAATATTCTGTATAAGACTGCAGTAAAACAAAGAACCAGTTAAGAATCTCTCTCCCTCAAAACTTCATTCCAAAAAGTTACAAATCAAACAGTAACTAACTACTTGGAAAAGATTAAAAACGAAGTGAGCGGGTCGTTCTGGCTCGTTCTCTCTGTGTCAGTGACCTTGAAAACATTTGAAAATGTTGGCAGGACTTTGATTTGCTGCCCACCCCGAGAACCGGGTCTTGTGTGACTGATCAGATTGGTGTTGATATTTTTATTGCCATTCGCTGGCTGTTCTTTGTTATTTATGCTGCCTTTGATTTAGTGATTGAACGCTCAGGTTAAATGCCCCACATGGCTGCCTCGCTGTAGGCTCCGGAGCCAGCTGGAGCACTGAGGGTCAGTATACTCTGGCCCAGATTTTTGGTGACTTTGCAGAGTCACAAAGGCCTCTCTCATTCACTCCAGTGACTTGCAGTCTTACAGGTGTCCACCAGATGCTGCAGGCAGTCTGCTCTGTCCCTTGCATGTCATCCAGCAGAGACATAATGGCAACTTTAGAGCAAAGAGTTAGAATGTTTTTCATGGTGTTATGCTTAGATGTAATTTGGTTGTGCATAGCAGAAAATAAGTCACGTTTGAGGCTGTTAATCAGCTTTGATGATGCATCCGTTAGTGGACTGCGTGCAATATGATGATGCTTGTCTTTCTTTTCATTTAAGTAAAATCAAGGATCGATAAGGAAAGAATACAATTGATATAAAATTTAATATGTCTGTCAAAACAACTGTTAGGAATTTTTTCAACCGCAGTTTCAGGCGAGTTTTGCATCAAAAGTTTAGAATATTTAATATGAATTAATTAAGAATTAAAAGCTGTAAATACAGTACACGTATGAGAATCTAATTTGTCTAACAGTAAGCTCCCGGTATAGCTTATGTTAACCTGAAGAAGTGTCTGTATCTCACGTCGAGCAGAGCAACTTCACAGTTAACTTTGTGAACAAAGCCAGTCCCGCCGCAAGGCATGCTGGGAAGTTTGGCTGCTGGTGAAAGTGTCTGCCAACGTCCAGAGAGCGGCTCTGAAAATCTTTGCAAGGGCTGAAAATGAAGTTTGAAAGTAGAAATAAGAGGAGCAGCAAAGCAGAGAGCTCGCACAGCTGTGGGCTCAGCCTTCTTTTAAAGAGATATCACCAAAACATTCCTCAGTCATGGACACGAACACGGGGCTGTACAGTGAAGTGCTATCTCCACGTACTGTACATCAACCAAGTTCAGCTTTGGCCAAGTTTAGGTTTTTAAAAGCTGGTGCTGACTTTGATTAAATGTCTCATTTTTGCATCATCATTGACAGAGTTTTTAGAAATGTGAGTTTGCTGTAGAATTATCTTTTTTTTAAAATAACAAAAGAAAAACACGAGCAAATTCCATAAAAAGAACGTTACATTTTGTAAGTTTGTTCACTGAGCTGTCATGATAGAAAATGACTGACACCAATTTACTGTAAAAAGAGTTTTAGCTTAGCTTCTCTAAGCGTGGCTCAGAGAATAAGTGTTGGACAAGTACAACAAAGTAGTGTAACTTGAATAAAACAAAGTGTTTCATTGGTGCAGATCTTATTTTAACGTTATGCACATAAACAGCTAATGTTCTTTAATATGATCAAAAATGATTGGAGCTGAGAAATTTAAAAAAAAAAAAACATAAACAAAATTTGGTATACAGTACAATGGTGACAGGTGCAGTGGAAACTGATGAATAGAAAGGGGAATCAAACTTTATGTGGTAGCTGAAGGACTATTTGCAGCATTATAATTGCTGGTCTTATGCAGTACATCTAAGAATGAGGATGCAGAAAGGCGCGTCTATGTCTTGCTTACAGGCACTTCAACAGGTTGCATGGCTGATGATTAACATTTCCTGTTTTTGCAGGAATCAAAGTTCTTACCTCTTGACTGTCAGAATGTAACCACAGGACAAATGTTAGATGGCAAATAAGAAAATAAGGCAAAACCTAACACAATTTACAATGAGTTGCTTAAGTTTAGAAAAGAAAAATTCTTAATTTATCCAGCAGAGATTGACTACTAAAACTCTCTTTTTTTGTGCTGATCGGTCCTACATTTTGAGCTCGCTAACCATCAAAATACACTTGTTACACAGCTCAGGCCTGCAGTGCAGTGTTAGCCAGGCATTGCCCAAGCAGAGGATTGTAGTGGTGGTGGTCAGCTTTGTAGCAGCCGAGGCTCAGCTCAACAGTGGCAGGCAGCCTGGAGGGTCCTGAGCCTTCACTTCACAGCTCCCCTGTTTGGCTCTCTCACACATTGTGCCATTCAGAGCCCAGACCGTATATTCACCCCGCGCTGCACCCGCCATTGTGAGAGTGAGTTCATTTGAAAAGCCTTCAGGATTTTTTGGTGCGAGCAAGTCAGCGCTATTTGCATTTGTTCCAGTCTCAAAGATTTTACAGGTCAATTGAGACAGTCGGATATCAAACGTGCCAAACAGAGTTTTCCTCTTCATCGCCATCTTCATCCTCCTCTCATCTCTGACTCTATTTTCCCAAAATTCAGTAATGTGTTACCAGTCTTCATTCACTGTGGAAAAACACCAGCAGTGGAAAGTAACTGAGTACATTTACTCAAAAAATGTACTTAATTTCGAACTTGAGGTACTTTTACTTTTTTGAGTATTTCCACTTTTTGCTACTTTATACTTCTACTACACTATAATTCAGAGGCAAATGTTGTACTTTTTGCTTTTTAACTTTAGTTACTAGTTACTTTGTATAGTCAAATTAGTAAACAAACAAATGATGATGTAGACCTATACAATAAGAAAAAACTTTGACCCTCAGGGTAAGCAACCAAGCAGATTGGGTATATAGTGTAGTTAAATTTAGCTCCATCATTAAAGGTTTCAACACTGAAGTTATGTATGTCTTATTGCATAAATAATTCTAATACAATAATATACATTATTCTGAAGTAGGACAAAAGACTAGCATTTTAGCATTAAGTATATCTTATTCTATTGTATTTTGTATTTTATTTTATTCTTATGTTAGCTTAATTTTATCACACTCTTTTCCCTTGGTGTAGTTTCTACCATTGTGCTGCTGCTCTTGTTTGCTGCTGTGTCGACTTGAATTTCTCCCAAGGGGGATCAGAAAAGGAATATTTTGTCTTAAATTATTCTGCACAATGAGTGCTCTTATTTTTGGCACTTGAAGTATATTTTGATACCAATACTTTAGGTGCAGGGCTTTTACTTGTAGCAGAGTATTTCTGTGTTATTTATTTCTGTGTACACTGTGTTATTGCTACTTTTACGAAGTGCATGATCAAAGTACGTCTTACATCTCTGGAAAAAAAAAATTTCAGTCATAAAATGAAAATTAAAATGAAATAATAGTTTGTTGATTTGCAGCAAAAATACTTCTTTTTTTTGTCAAGGGCAGCAAAAAGGGATCAGATAGAGTAGAGAAGGAGAGTACCAGCCTTTCATTCCTGGCCTCCCGGGTTCGGCCTGAGCCAGCAAAGCAAGACAGTACTCAAACAAAAACACCTAATCACTTTAATTAGCCTAAGCTTACCTTGTCAGGCTGGCCATCAGGTTTGCTTTCGTGTGTACGTGTGTGTGTGTGTGTGTGTGTGAGCGTGTGTGTGTGTGAGAGAGAGAGAGAGAGAGTGCTTTGGTGAGAGAGAAAGAGACTACATGGGTAAATGTTCATTAATCATAAAGAGCAAATTCAAGTCAAGTCACAGTGTTGCTACATGTCTTTCTCCTTTGTCAACATGGGCCACATGGGTTACATAAACCCCACACATTTTTTTCCCAAAAGAGCTTTATCTATGAAATATCATGTTTGTTTACATTTTGTTCATATTCAGTAAAAGTTACAGAAAGTACTTTAAAATGTATGACAACGTTAGTTAAAAAGAACTGTGCCAAAATCCCTCTTCCTGCTATTATTCGAGCTAGGAAGGCAGCACTTGTAAGGAACTATTTTTACAGGTGTGATAACTTTAAATGATTTTTGACCAAATGAGACATTCTCTCTAGAAGGGTGAATTACCTCTACCTGCAACTCTCATGTGTCCTATAGTGTTTCTGTTACCTGTTTTGACATGAATGGCAGTGAATGGGGTTTAAAAATGCAGTCTGAGATCTACTAAAGTGTACACATGGTTGAATTTTAAAATCTTCATTTGTAGAAGATGGGACAATCTCTGCTAATGGTGAGAAGTCAAAAATGGACCGGTACGGTCCTTTAAATTACTTGACAATTCCCAGAAATTATAGTACTGTACATGCATTAATGTTATATCTAGTAAGCAGCTATGGAAGGTGTGTGCTATATAATAACTTTAAAAATACTTACACAAACTCACAACACAAGGAAAAAAATAAACTAATATTTGAAAACTGTCATTTTAACATGTTAACCTTTCTACATGAAAAAAAAAAAACTTTCAAGTCTACAAATGTCGTATTATTGAACTGTGCTTTTATGACTGCATTAACAGTTTTGTACCACCAAGGGACAGATAGACCTAGCTTGAAGTGATATGTTGGTATGACTAACATGTTGTGGCTCAGGAAAATAGCCTGGAGCTTATCAGCATAACTAACATAACAGAACAACATGGGAATCCCTTTGGAAACCTCACTGATCATGCGTTTAATACAAGTCCAATATTCACCCATGTGTCGGTGCTTGGTTCGTCTCATGAGAAATAATTTCTCGTCTTATTGCTTTGCTTAATATTTGACTTTCCCTAACAAGAATATAATTTACTTTCATTTTCTGCCATGTCAGAATTTCCATTTTCCAGCAAATGTTAGCATACAGTCAGCTTTTGCAATCTTGTGACATCTTAAGAACGTCTTAGAGGAAAATTTGGCACAAATATTCACTTAAGGATGAACTGATTAAATTTTGGTGGTTAAATGTCAAGGTCACTGTGATTTCGCAAAACACACTCTTGGCCATAACTTCATAATTCATACACTCCATACAAAACCTCACACACTAATAGGATGAAAATTATAAAGTGATGACATTTCACATCCAGAAGGTCAGCTTCACTGTGACATTGTAATGTTCTCCAAAAACACTTCCGAATTATTGAGTGTAAAACTCAAGAAAAGGGGAAATTGTGATTTTTCAAATTTTGTTGGATACTGAATCAGCGTCACTAATCTTGGGTGCCCACCTTGAAACTGTGCATATTGTGAAGCTCTTCTCTTGTGCTGATCGCTGATAAATATGAACCGTCTATGTTGTAGAATTTGTAGGTTTTGGCAACAACGACCATAGGCCTATATGAAGCATTGTTGTCCACCATGTACTTATTGATTCTGCTGTTTTGAGCTTCTGGTGATTGTGGTTTCACTGTGGAACTGTAGCATACTGATGTGAAATAATGAGCTCACTAGCTAGCTAATATTAACTTTTTAGATAAAAAGCATCATAGTTAAAGGATATATTGTTTCCATTTATTTGTAGCTAAATAATTAAAACAAATAATACATTCACAGAGTTTGTAGAAAAGTGTGGAATAAAAGCTTTTTTATGTTAGTATTGCGAAATTATTATGATTGTGAATTAATTATTTTGAAGGTTCTGTTGGGTCCCAAATTATTATTTGTTTACCTCTGTCAAAGATGGCCAAATGCTTGGGAGCCAATAGTAGGAGTAGGAGGTTGGTGCCATGTGGTATCTGTGTGTCATCAGTGATCCAGATTCTCTGTGGTGATGGTTTGAAGTTGTCTATAGGACCAGTACTGCATCCATACACAGATCTCTGTAAGCCATACCTACGACCTCTAATGTTCTCCAGTTTGCTACATTTGAATCTTATTCTTAGCATATGAGCAGCTTATGTAAAGGAGTTAACATGACTGCAGGTGTGAGTGTCGTTGTCCATCTGTCCACTGGTGAAAAGGGTCGTAACACTTGGTGTTCTGGCAGCGCAGGAATCTGTCTGGTTTCCATGTTGAGATGTCTCGGTCAGCAGGAGGAGGCCGCATAAAGGATGTGACGTGTCCTCGGCAGACGGGCTGTCAGTGGGAGTCACTTGGTTTCTCAGGAGAGTCGTGGCAGATTGATAGATTACAGGCACAACAGAGACTGTGCAAGGGTCAAAGCAACAACAGATAATGGTGTAGCAGATAGTGGCTGAGTGATCTATGAGTGAACAAGCTTGAGGCTGAACTTGATGTTCAGTCTCATTTTTTCGCCTTGATCGTTCACATGTTTAGGCCCCTTCAGCTGGTCGAAGGTGATGTTCACGTGTGCTTGTTGAACATGTTAGGAGCACATGATAGATGGCATTGATAAGTATGATAAGCTCTCTGAACCAATTAATCTTTGGTTACTATCAGATAAGTTTTACATGCTTTTATGTACTTGTCTAAATTTACTGGTATTTAACTGGTTTCCCAAGCTGATTGAAACAAACAGTATAGATTGTTTGCAAATAATATCTGACCCTGGTGCATCTGTTAGACAGTAGATGGGGCTTCCTCTGTGATCCCACTATGGGGTTACCATTTATCGGTATCATCTCAGCAAGCCCCTCCTCCCTAATGTATGAACCTGGCAGCACCAGGACAGCTTGGTTCTCCTTTTCCGTGCCCCCTCCCCCCACCAGACACAGTGATGGCACTCAGTGTCAGAGACACCCCTCCCTCCCCTCCCTTCCCTTCACCAACACTCTTCTCCCCTCTGCTCCCTCCCTTCCCTCGCCGCCGCAGGCAGACCCAGGCATGGGATCTCCATCTGTGCACAAAGGAGCCTCCTCTATCTGCATACGCTGCACATAAAAGGGCCTTTTGTCATGAGCTCTGCACACATGACCGTCCGCCTTTCACCCCGCTGGAAAAAAAGATCACTCTCTCCAGCAATCCAACCCCACCCCCAACACCAGACTCAACCCGGTCCCAGACCCCCACCCCTCCAGATTTTCGTCTGCGGAGAGAGAGAGAGAGAGAGAGAGAGAGATCCACTCTGAACTTGGTTGAAAAGAGACAACCATCAGATGGAGCTGCCTCTATCACTGCTGCAAAGTCCCGTTTTCTCTTTTTCATTTCCCGTTTTTCACGTCCGCCTTCACTCTCTCTCACTCTCTCTCTCGCTCTCCCTCTCTCTCTCTGTCTCTCTCTCTCTCTCTCTCACACGGTGTCCTTGTGTGCACTCAGTGTGAGGCATCAAGGCATTTTAGCATCTGCCATACTGAAATATGAATGTGCTCTCGTTTTCGCTGTCTCCCTTCCTTTCTGCAGTCTCTGACATTTAAGGGGCATTAGTGGTTGGTTCTGTGCCAGGTTATCGCCCTCCCATTACAGAAGCACAGGCTCAATTGACAGCAGTCCGAGGAGCTGATGCTTCTCTCTCTCTCTCTTTCATTTCGGTATCTCCTGCCTTGTAGCCCCTCAGCCCTGTGCTGCTCAGCAGAGCTTGAGGCGTTGGTAATGTGTAGAGATAATGAGAAAAAATTGTCCATACACATGAGGACCATATCAAGATTAGACAAGGTAGACTTCTCCACCGCTGTGATACAAATGGGCTGCATGCCATTTTGGCTACTAAAGATGACAGATATTGGTGTTGGGGGATATTGAGTCAGGGTGGGGACGGAGCAAAGACACAGAGGCAGGCTAATACACACTGTCAAGTGCATGTGTGCTGCCACAAAAAACGCTTTCCTCAGCGTTTCCTTTGAAATACACACGGCCCTGATGCCTTGCTCCCAGCCAAACGAGTGTGGATTTTGGAAAGCCTGCTTGCTCATCTTGCTGTCGCTGCACACAGGCCTGCGGTGGAACGGAAGGATAAGATTGACTTCTCCCTCCACCACCATGTCCTCTGCATGACCCTGCGCCTTTCTAAGCTGGTGTGAGAGGTCAGGGGCCATCATATCGCAGTTTCCCATGTGCTGTCCACACCTTTAGCCGAATGACGATGGGGAGGAGGAGGATGGGCAGACCAGAGAATTTTTACCCATCATATCAGCACAGTTTAGCATAAAGAGTGCATACGAGACACAGAAAGTAATAATTTAGCACAAATAAACATTTTTTTAGCATGTAAGCTCTTTTATGTCTGTCGTCATTATCACGATGAGCGAGGCTGCTTGTTTCCAAACATGCATTAAAACAACATGAGCAATAACGGTTATGATAATGAAAACAGGACTAATAATTGTTATTCTTATTTTTATCACCAACTACACATGAAAATGCAACTCAAATGGCTTTATTTGAAAAAATAAATAAGCTAAAACATTTTCAGGCAACAGGCAACTTAAAATATTTACATAATTTCAACAGTATATTAATTTTTGCACCCAGTAGCCCTGCATAATGAGTCTACTCTTAAGGAGTAAACAACAGTAGTATCCTTATTAAGAAAACAGACCAACCAGTTGTCAAGACAGGAATACATTAAAAAAAGCTGCTGTGTATCTAAAGCTTCAGATTTACAAAAACAACCACTTTGCAGAATGTGCATGTCCTGTGATGATCAAGCTCTTACTGCTGTTCTTGCTCCTCTAATGGGAAGACATGTAATACAAAGTGAGAGAACAGGTTATTGTTATGTCCACTTAAAGAAGATTGCACAGTTATTATCATCTCAGGAATGAGGAAACAACTTCAATATACTGAATAAATAAAGACTTTTGTTCAGTTTGCTCAGTTTGCAGTAATGTCTGGTTATAATCTGTCCTCATGATCGTTACTTTCAGTGCCTACATGCTGTGAAATATGAACCACACAGAGCAAAAGACAAAGTAGAAGTAGATGCTATATACACAATAAAAAATATGTGCAGTGTGCACTCACAGACATGCTCAGTGTCTGCAACTAATGAATTGAAGCCTGTGTTTTTGCTCATCTCAAAAATAATATTTGGCTTGAATTAAAAGAGCCACTAAATTTGCAGAAATAGCCTGCAGAGCAATCAAGCCTCTGTTTACGCAGCTGTCCTATGAAGCACCGCTTTTCTCCCACATAGATAAATATCCTATTGCTAATAACATTAAGCACATCACTTACAGCGAGTCCGCCCAAATAAACCTAATCAGTGTTTTTATCCTCGTCACTTTCAAAACAATATCAGCACTATGGCCCCTTTAAAGGCTTCTTTTTTTTTTTTTTTAAACCGTGCAAAAAGTTGGAAATGGTTATCAACCTCATTAAATGATCCTGCTGATTTGGGAATTTTATGAGCATCTATTTATCTTTTTTGTGACCAGGCTAACTTTAATGTGCTAATCAGAGGAGAGAAAATGCTGTGAAGTGATTCAGGGACTGAAGCCTCATCGGGCTGGTGTTGGAGATGGCACCAAGAGGAGCGAGAGCATGTTTAGGAAACGGATAAAAGCTATTAGGTGCTGTTTTCAGTTGAGCAAAGATGCAAGAGAGAGCACAGGAGATAAAAAAAACAGCACACATAAAGTGTTTGTGAAGGCAGTGACGCGCTGAGAGTGTGTGCATGGCTCGGCTGTTGGACTCCTTGCAGCCCTGCGGCGCAGTACAAGCGTTGTGACGTGGCCCCTAAAATGCCAGGCCTGTGCACTCCTGGCTTAGTGTTGAGGGAGAATGAAACAAAATGGTCAAGGCCATTTTAGCAGCCCTCCGGGGGAAAAACTGCAAAGGGAGAGTTCAGGTATGTAGAAGCCCGGTGCAGGCTAGTCAAGTGAACAGAGAAGGAGAATTTACTTTTTTTTATTATTACACATCATTAACTTTTAAGAATTTGTCCTGCTACATCAGCTAATGAATGCCTTAGATCAGTATTTTTACATTGTAATTTAGGTAGCAACTCCTAATACTCAATATCTGTGTTGCTAAAAATTATACAAGGTTTTTAGCACATTAAAATAGCTCTTGTGATGACCATAATAGTATACGAGTGTTATAATTTATTAAAAGTAACACTGTTAAAATGAGTTCTTAAATTAATGTAAACACTTTTCTAACGAGAAATGATTCTGGATTACAATTACAACGATGCAACGAAGATTTTTTCCGCCTACTTCTGCTATAATATAGAAGTCCGAACTTAAAGATTTTACACTGTAAGTTATATTAGTATGTGTCACCATGTTGTATCAGCTTTAATTTTAGTCCTTTAATATTACAAGATGAAAAAAAGTATGTCTACACATTTAAGTGAAACAAAAAAAAGCAAAAAGATGTACATTACCTTTCAGGATTGTCCGCTTTTTTGCCTAAGCTGCTTTAGGATCAGGGCTGGGCAATTTAAAGATAATATGTCATTATAGAGTGATATGCGATAAATGGTGTTTTTTTCGGATTTTTAAGGCTGCATTACAGTAAAGTTATTTAATTTTCTGAGCTTATCGGACAGTTCTACTTATTTTAATACTTGCCTTTAGCCACTTAGTCATTTATCTGCATTACTAATGATTATTTATCAAAAATTGAATTTTTGTAATATTTTTTGAAAGCACCAGTAGTCATCCCTATGATATTTGTCACATCAGA
>JAPZDX010000022.1:22137771-22154925 GCA_029783625.1 Naso annulatus | reverse complement strand
CCCCCCTTCTCCCCTATTTGGACCCTTACCCACACAAACATTCATGACCTTGCTCATCTTCCTCTCAGTGAGTGCAGTGCTTTAGCAGGCTTGGTTGAGTGAGCACAAGAGAGGTCTTGACCTGAAAAGACAAAGGCTTGCTTTTTACCGTAGCACCATAGGAGTTTTCTTTGACTATCTGTACTACTCTGCTGATAAAGACCATGTAATAAGGCTTAACTGGCATTCCTCTCCACCCCTTGTGTCTCTCTCTGTCCTCCTACGTCTCAATCCACAAGACCATAAGCGGCTCTGTGTGTTTACATTCTCATGTTTTGTTGGTGGCAACACAAGGCTTGGTCCACATATTCACCACACCACAGGTTGAGGGTCATAAGTTCAGAAAAAGAACTGTGTCATGTATGTAATTTATTTAGAAAGCCTTGCAAACAATGGGCATGTGACACAGCATTTTGATATACAGTATAGTCCATTTTTGGTTGACATATATCTGGACTGTGTCAGCAGTAACTTGAGTTTTTACTGATGTCAGAAATAAAAGTTTTAATACTCTGCAAGCCCAGATTTATCTCATCTTGCCACTAGATAATAGCTTGTCAGGGTTAATGGTGTGTTATCTCAACAGAGAGCATGGATGTTAGTCAAGCTGTAGCCAAGATTCTTCTGTACTTGTCCCCTTGAAGCAGTATTATAATGAGACAGTGCTGAGTGAAGTGAGCAGATGAAACACAATGTCCTCTAAAGGAAGACCTGTGGGTCAGGAGCTAGAGGCTGAATGCTAAAGAGGTTTGCTTTATCCTAGCCGAGCCAGTGCTGCCTCATTCAGAATTACAAGTGCATTGTAGAGTGAGGGGCTCAGCAAAGCAGCCCGCTCACAAGCCGTGCCTTTCTTCATGTCGAGCACTATCATAAATATGTTAGAATCTTCTTCGATTCGGTTTGGTTTCTATTTTTTTGTGATTCCTAATGCTAGAAATTCAGGTCCTTGCATTTTTACTTTCTTCACACTCATGCAGATGTTTTACTAAAAGTGCTGCCATGTAAACTGTGTGCTGTGGTGTCGTGCCCCAAAACGTTTGTATTTAAATTGGTGCACTTGTCAGTAAACGCGGTACCATTACAATACCAAAGTTTTCAAAAGACACCTCGGTGGGCCAGAACATTCATGCAGTGTCCTTGAAAATGCATAAGTGCGTTGAGACATTTTTCAGTGAAGGTGCAGCTTGGCTGGCTGTTTTTTGCCTCGTCTGCCTGAACAACAAACAAGAGCGATTAATGTAAACTTAATCAGCATGATGCTTCCTAAAATCTCAGAGTTGTATTAGACGTGATTTTAAAGGATGACTCACCGCTCATCTATATCTACATCTTTCTCATGCCTTGTGATCGGACTTTGAGCCAGATCTTGTTGTTTTGCTGTTGTTATTACATCTTTTGCAGTTGTTGTTTTTTTTTTTTTTTTCCAGTTAAATCACTGATCTGCTTTCGGCTGCGCTGCCTGCAAACACCTACTAGCACAGGAGGTGGTTATTATCATAACACAAAGAGTCATATTTACTCAATCTACTGTATTTGCCCAGGGCAATCAAGGTAAAAATTATGCAAACAAGCTGTAGTTTTGGCTATGTCTTTCATATCAGTCAGGAGATCTTTTAAATAGACTCATAGGGAGAGCTGAGGGCATTTATTTTGAGCATGCAGTCCGTCTCTGTTCTCAGCAGCCTAAAGCACATTGCACAGTATGCAGCATGTTAAAGGCAATCATTTGTAAAGGTGTGGAATGGCTGACAACAACCGGCAGCTGTTGTGACCACGTAGCCACCCTCGACCCCACCTCCCACCGTCCATCGCCCCCTCATTTGATGTTCTTAGGGGCCTGATGGAAAGGGCTTACTGAAGATTGACCTAGTTTACATGCGGATGTATGAAGTTCTAGTATGCAAAATAAGGTCCATTCCCGCTGCGGGTCTTAAGCTTACCCACCAAGACAAGCCCACTCCTTAGTGCACTTTCATGTGGACCTCACAAAGCCCCGCCCATTTCCCCACTGTGCAATTCAGCAAATACTGAGCCCTGTACTGTACAAGCCAGTCTGTCATGTCTCCGAGCCAACCCCACACCTAGCCTTCCTATCACAGCGCGGGCTGAGCCAGCCCAGTGACCTACATTCATCCCCCAACAAGTCTCTGCCTCACTCCCTGTCCTCTGTCTTCTCTCTCTGCAGCTCAATGAGGTTGGTGAGGATAAGGTTACTGTACTTGGGGTTAACAGCTCAGATGAGTGTAGGGGCCTGTGTTGTGTCATAAGATACTGCATGCATGTCGTTCATTCATGTAATGCCTGCTGACCCATTGCGATGTGCAGCACCTGTTAGTGTGGATGGCCGCACTTTACATGAGCATTACTCGTTAGGCCTCAGTGTGTTCGCCGGTGTTGTGTTGAGTCATGTGCATTGAGAGATAATGCAGTATTACTTGGTGGTGTTGAAGTCTTAATGATGTTATCAATTTTTAGCCATGCTAATTGCATGGCAAAGGCTATATATGCTGGCAGGCAGTCCACCATTTTAAACTCATAGAACTCTTCTATATATAAATATCTTAACAACTATTGTGTGGATTGCTACGATACGGCATACTGACATTAATGATATCCAGAAGATAAAACCAGTAATTCCCAAATGTTTCTTTTTGTGTTGCCAGCAAAAATTTCATGTAGGTAAAATATCTCAACTTCTACCTGATAGATTGGCAAACAATTTGGTACAAACATTCAGGGTTCACTGATGATTTAATCTAATGACTGTAGATCCCTTTACCTTTTCTCTAGTGCCACAATGAGGCTTTCATTTGTAGTTTTGCCCGAGAGGTCTTTTAACTAGTGGATGGATTGCTTGTACAGACATTTGTGCTATTATCATGCCAAGATTTTTATTTGTTTAACTTTGCCATAAACTTGATTTATGAGCAACTTCCTGCAAGGTAAATGACATGTACTTTGTGTTAATTGCTACTCAACCAATGCTAGCGTGCTAAACTAAGATGGAGAACATGGTAATGGAAATCTTATCCCTAATAAACATCAGTGTGCTAGCGTTATTATTGTGAGCAGGTTCGTTGACGTTAGCAACTAGCACAAACCATTGCTGTATCTAAGCCTCACAGAGCAGCTAGCATGGATTCAGGCAGAGTCCGTCCCCACATAGCTGTTGATCTCATCCTTTTAGAAGTTCTTGGACCTTGTTCTCTCCTCACTTTGCAGACATTTTTATTCGCTGTTCTTCTTTGAGTTGCTTGCTAACTGCTAGCTGCTTTTCAAATCAACCTGTAGTGGGTCTCACACAAAATGTTACCAAAACATCACACCTCTGTCCCATCAGGCCAGATTGCCGGGTTGCACTTCTTACACAGACATGTTGAGCTCTGTAACTACCTCTGCTGCCAGTTTAGAGGTGGAGCAACAACCTGCTCCTTTTACACAGAACAGCAAGGTGGCATAACGGCACAACATTCCTGCCTCAAACAGGCTGTGTAGAGGGGGTTTGTGTTCCCATATCACCTCTTTGACCTCTTTGTCTTTTTTGTCCCCCTCTCTCTTCCCCTTCCCTTGTCCTCTGTGTCCAGTCTGATGAGTGAGAGCGCCGGCAGCCCCCTCCTCCACAGTGATGGTCGACATGGAAAGCCACTACCATCCCCCTTCGCCCCTGGAGGACTCGGTGCTGGGCAGCCCCCTGTGTGCCGATGACGACTTCATGGGCAGCATGGACGAGCTACAGGACCTCTCCCAGTCCCTCGACAATGACACTCTCAGCTCCTTTGATGTCCCCGAATACCAGTCGTCCAGCAATGGCTCTGAAGGTTCCACTGTTCTAGGTGAACTCTCATTACCACCGAATTGAGAAAATCTCTTTAGATTATTAATAATATTTTTAGATAACAGCGTGGGGTTCACTTAAATACAGTCACTTTACAGTTCCAAATCAGTGTAACCTCCTTGCTGTCGTTATCTTTGCCAGTGAAGGGGTCCCTCAGTTTAACCCATAAATCCCTAATTTGCTCCAACCAAATGTTCAATTAGAACTTACAGTCAGGCAATTTGCCTAACCCTCAAAAATTCTGCACTACAGTTCGGGAAATATTGTCTGACTCACCTGCTTTTTAAGCTTTTTTCTGCAGTAGTCCCTTGATTCTAACTAGTTAGTCCTTGTCTCTAATTTATGAGGTACCTCAATGCATTTTTCTGCCCATTTCCTGCCACTTCCTTTCATTTTTCCATGTATTACTTCTTGCCTTTGCCACCTCTTATTCTCCGTACTGCCTCATTTTACCTCTCCGTCCTCCTCCAGCCCTTCTCCTCGCCCCATATCCAATGAGGAATTCACACATTCCTCAGCCACTATGCACCACATCTCAGGAAACATCCATTTTACTGCTGTGTATCCTCCTGAATAAAAGTCACATGGACATCTGGGGAAATTTATGCTACTACCAAATTATTCAGCGCGTGAATAAAGAAGCCTTGAATAGTTCAAAAGATCCACATTTAATGAAAGAGTAGGGGGTGCAAGTGAGGGAGAAAGAAGGAAGAAACAAAACTAAGGGAAGAATTTGGAGAAGGCATCACGGAAACATCTGATTATGTCATGGAAAAGCAAGTGGGAGGGTGTTTACGATTCGTTTGAGAGTGCTAACAGTGAGAAACAAGAGCAGAAGAAACACTAACACGCTTTTCTCGTCCTGACTCAGTTGAACCATGGGTTCTCGCACCCGACAGGAACACAGCTTCAGGTCAGCTGCCAAGTGCTGCTTATCCTCACTCTGGCATCCTTCGACCAACTCATGTGGCTTGACTTAGTGCCACTGTTTTGTACCATTTCATCTTTGCTATTTATGTACCAGGCAACTT
Source organism: Naso annulatus (assembly GCA_029783625.1). Classification (NCBI taxonomy): domain Eukaryota; kingdom Metazoa; phylum Chordata; class Actinopteri; order Acanthuriformes; family Acanthuridae; genus Naso; species Naso annulatus. Next base: position 22,150,020 of record JAPZDX010000022.1, on the reverse strand, counting down.
CTACCATCCGTGTTCCTTTCGCAAGAGGGAAATAGGAAACCGTTGGCAACCTGTGGCGAATCCCACGACCTGTCGCCCTTGAGCATGATCAGCAATATGATTCCAGCGCTGTTGTGCTTGTGACAGGCGATGCACCACAGACGGCATGTTAAAATCTCACAATGAATAGTCGCTGTGATGGAACAACCTGTCTCTGCTTGGCCAAAGAGGTCCCATTGTTCTTAAATTCTACTATTTCTTTGCTGAAAGGCGATGAGACTTCATAGTAGAATTTCATATTCATTAGGACAGAAATAATTTTAAAAAAAATTCTTAAACTTTCTCTAAATAAAGGCCAAATTTGTTGTCTGATGGTGGCGACAAGATCAACTTGAATCCTGCTGTTGGCTGTATAACAGTTAAAAGTATGAAAGGTTTGTACATTGTTGTAATATTATAAACTTTGACACTGTCGACCCTCAGGCATCATGCATGAATATACAGTAGGGCTCCGCCATATGGATTTTTTTCTGCTTATACAGATAACTGATAATAACCTGCTTCTCATGTCCAATACTGAAAAGACAAAAGAATACCTAATAATTTCACATTTTTGTATTTAAAAAAAAAGATCATAACCTGTTAGTTAAACACGCCTGAGAGTAAGAAAAGCTAAGATGTAGTTAGCAAAAATGAATGATCAATATTCCACAACTCTGACATTGTAACGGTGTGAGCTGAGGGCGTCACTGTTTGACTGTTGACTCTTCTCTAAAGCATCCTGACTGCTTTAGTCTACAGATCTGCAGTATCTGTCTGCAGCATCTCATTTGGAGCAAAATCTACACAAAACCAACATTATTGCATTTCAAAATATAAAAGTTGGGCAAAATTTCAACGCTAAAAGCACTTTACAGCAGTTTCACTTTCATAACGCAAATATACAGTTCTCATAACATGTTTAGAGGATGCATATCCTCCAAGCACATCACGAGAATAATTTTAGGTCTATAGCAACGATGCAACGTGCTGGACACAAACTGTGTCTGTATGAGCCAATAAGAGCCTTTGTCTCCTCCGATTGCTTGTGCATTTGAGGGTGACCACACTGTGAACATCAGGGTGGCTCTTCTAGTTGAGAGTGACTGAGCACAACAATAAGCCTCAGAAACAAAAGCAGCAGTGGTATTGTTGTGTTTTGTTTTGTTTTGTTTTTACCAAAAAGTGAAAACTGGGAAAAATCTGCCAAAGCCTAAAAAATCCCAGTTCTAAAAAAAATAAGTTGACATAAGTTATTTGTGCATTTATTAGGTTATTATTTCCAGCTGTAGGGTTTGGTTCTTTTGTCAGTGTTTTTGGCGTTGTTTGTGGATGTGAACACATGGGGCACGTTCATCATGATGAAATCATGAACCATGTCATCCGATGCCATGATGTGGCTTATAGTTTTTAGTAGCTGGGAGTGGCACAGAGGAATAATCTATATCAGGCTTTGGCTACAAGACAGTGCCTGTTAGTATAATCAATTAATTGCTGGTCAAATTAAAAACGGATTCGATATCTCCAGGCTTGAATTGGCTATCCCTGTAGTTGTTGCCCTTAAGATGAGTGCATTAGTGCCGGGGTGGCATGTTTAATCATCCGTGTGCTTGTGCTTGTGCTTTGCAGATGCGCTAACGCCAGCATCCAGCCCGTCATCGGTTGTTTACGGATTGGCGGCGGGCCAGGAGGAGTTCTCAGCTTCATCCTCGTCGTTAAACCTGGAGTGTCGAGTTTGTGCTGACCGCGCCTCAGGTTACCACTACGGAGTCCATGCCTGTGAGGGCTGCAAGGTGAGATGGAGATTACACACATGCGTTATACAGTCAAACAAGTGGTTTTAACCTTTGGTTGGTGAAGATTAGCTGAGTGTAAAGATTTGTGGCGACTGAGCAGGGAGTTTTCTTTGATGGTCACTGAAGGATGTTATTGTGAGGATTGAATATGTAGCCAAGTTATCACATCTTAACTGCTCGCTCTCCTCTCTTCACCCTGCACTGTGTCTCATTTCCTGCTGCTTTCTCCCCCTCAGTTAATATATCTGTCAATATCTATCAGTCACATCCTCCCTCATCTCTCCCACTAAGCTCAGAGAAAAACAAACAACCCTCTGACTAAACATTAACCAATTTCAAGACAATAAAAGTTATGTGAAAGTGTAATATTGAAAAAAGTAGGACACGTTAGACCTAAAAATCCAGAGGCAATGTGTCTTGTGACTAATGAGAACTCCTAAAACCAGAGTCGGCCTTCACACGTGGTCGCTCAGTGATATTTCAGTTAATTGTTTACCAGTTACGTTGAAAAACAACCAAAGGCTGTTTTTAAGAGGCACTGAAGGACACTGATAGTGTAACTTGAGGTGTGTGTACATGTGTTTTTCAGTCTTCAGTGTTCTGTTTTTTTCATTCCTATTTATTATCTTCTTTTCTGTCGGTAACTAAAGATAAAGAACTGAAGGAAAGCGGCCGCTGAAGCAAGAGACTTTTCTACACCTCCTCACTGTGAGTCCATGGGGACAGCAGTGGGAGTCTGAATGTCAGGAAGTTATACATAAACTCAGTAATTCCATCGTGTCAACATGCTGTTACATTTACATCAGAGCGGCAGCTCACTGTAGGTGGGTCCGTGCGGTGACAGAACTTTTGTGTCTGTATCTGAATGAAAGGCTGCTGAGCTGATTGATTTATTTTATCAATGCTGGACTGTTTTCCTGACACATTGCAAAACAGTGAACAGTGAACATCTCATATGTCTACACCGCTGGAAACTTGGAGGAGTCACAGTGGAGAGACGTCCAAAGTGTTTGTTCACTTTATGAGGAAAGATGTCTGTAAAAGGATCATTTGAAGGGCGGAAACACAAGCAAAATGCTGAAATATCTTTTTACGCAACATGGCCTGCTTCACAACCGAGCTGTAAAAGAATAAATGAAAACAAATGCTGTACAAATATTCTTTCATTACACCAATTTTAGATGATGACAGACAGACTATTGCTACAGCTAGCTCCATTACAGCATTGGTATCAATAACATCAGTTCCAATCTCTAATCTAAACAGGAAAGGCCCCCCGATCTTTCTGCAGGGCAGAGTCAAAGTCATGTGACCTACAGAGAGTGAGGTCATAGGGCTGTAAAAAGCAGCAGGTTATCACCACGGTCAAGGTTAGCTTCACATCTACCTTCAGCAGGGAGTCATTAAAAGTGTTCGGTCAGAGGTGTCGGGGAAATCTTCTCTGTTGAACTCACGAGTCAGATACCGCAGAGGTGACCTATGAGTTGCCAAAGCGTCGTGGTCAAGCCCGGACTTGCAACATTAGCTGAACTCAGCCTTTTCTCCATCAAATCAAGTCACATTTCAAAGGTTACTCCAAATTTGGACAAGAAATACAGCCTTTTTGTATTTGTAAGCATCTGTTCAAAGGTTGACAATAAAGAGGCAACTATGAAAGTTACAGTCATCGTAAATGGTCTCTATCTAGGCCACTGCAACGCCACAGAGCAGCCCTGTTCTGCCAGGATTTTTGCGGATGCCTCTGTTGTGTCCCTTCCAAAACTCAATATCCTATAATCTTCAGTGTGCTTCTAAAATATTTGTAATGTACATTCGGGTGGTTGTCTGTGACTCTCGAGGTTGAAAAATATCACATAAACATATAATTACCAACTATATTTACAATGTGTTTGTGTTTGTGTGCAAAGTGAATACCAATGATGACAAATAAAGGGGAAAGTTATTGGCACAAACCAAGAAGGTGTCCTTCCACACGTTCTTTGACGCTACTTTATTTCTCAACAAGACGTAACACTCTTTACTAAATAAGCAACACTTGAGTCAAACACTCAAAATAACGCTAATCCACCTCATCAGGACTTCAAACCTCTGGTGAATTTGTTTTCATTTTGGCAGCTTTTCTTAATAGTTGGTCTCTTTTTGTGAGACCAAGTTTATAACAGCAGAGTTTAGTCTGAGATCATTTCCTACTGATGGTTACATTTCAGGTTGTATCAGCTTGTCTATTTGATGTAGTAATTAACTTACTTTAACTTACTTTAACTTACTTATCTTTATCTCACTTTACGCCATCTTCTGGAATCATACTACGCAAATGATGCTGTTATTTATTCCCATGATTTATTTATTTATTGTCAGTTTGATACATATTAATCAATAACATCCTAGCTCTCCCCTTCTAATGATTTGGTCCATTTGATTTAATTAATCACCACATTATTGCTTTTTACCCTTATGTGTTCTGATCCATGGCAGAGGAAGTTCTTGAGGTGTGTGTGCACAGTTTGTGAAGCTGTACAGTGTATACATGTCTGGCCTAGTCATAGGCAAATTTCCATTCGATCAGACTATTAAGATTTCATTTCTTTTCTACTCTATTCTATTCTATTTTATTCTGACTGGTCTGGCCTATGTACATGTCTCATTCTTAAAAATCAAAATAATTGTCATATTATCAGCAGTATTTTTTTCTTCATCATGTGATCGGTATTGACAGTTTGTTTTGGGGTTTTTTTCTGAAGTTTTGTCACCTTCATTCCTCCAGGGTTTTTTTCGGCGGACCATCCGTCTGAAGCTGGAGTATGACAAGTGCGAGCGCCGCTGCAAGATCCAAAAGAAGAACCGCAACAAGTGCCAATACTGCCGCTTCCAAAAGTGCCTGTCGGTGGGAATGTCCCACAACGGTGAGTCCTGCAGGGCGGGGCAGTGCTTTGAGCCCAGCAGCACACACACTTGCGCACACATACACACACACACACATACGTACACAGTCACGGTTCTTCTTACTTGTGAGTGCACATGACTTAACAGAGCACCACAGCTGTGCAGATGCCAAGAAAGACTGAACGGGCATGTACACCCATAGTTAGCACAACTAAGTAATCTAACACCACAGTTGGGTGTTACGTTGCATGTTAAGACGAGTTACAAACCTGAAGACTAATACCAGCCGTTTGAAAGCGTCTTTAAAAGGTTCATTTCAAGGTTTGACCATCATGAGTATTTTCCTTTATTTAGAAAGAAACCGCAGAGATCCAAACTCATTTATTAGCAGATCATCCTCCATCAGTGTCCGTTCTTGCATTTGAAGGTCTGGAGTCATATTAAATTGCAATGACTGAACTCACTGAACCCTTTTGGAGCAGATATGTCACCAAGAAGAAAAATCTCATGACCACTTGAGTTTATCCAGCTGATTATGTGATTTGCGACCTGCAGAAAAACCAACAGAGCACAATAATAATCAAGTGACCTGCACTGTGTTTTACAGCAATAATTTCTGCTCCTTCTGGTTGTTTACAGTTTGCATTTGTGCTGGATTTTTTTGTGAGCTCTGAGATTTAAAAAGATAAATTTGTAATATTTTAGGAAAAAAATCCTATTTTTGTGAGGAAAATATAATAATAACAGAATAAAGGGAAAGCAAAAAATAGTCTTTTACTAGTCAAGCAAGAATGTATTCCCAAACAACCTTGTTCTTGGGGAAACTATGACTTTACTGTAGTAATACTATTTCCTTCTAATAATCTGTACTGTCATAACATCACAACATTTTCTAAAAATCAGGAGTTTATTTTTTTTAAATCTCAAGCTTTCATCCCAGAATAGTGGCTAGTTAGTCAGAAACTCCCTTTATTTAAAAAATATTAGCAATTTTTTTTAACTAATATTTAGTTATTATATGAGACCATATACTTCACAGTCTAGTGCTTATTTAGGTTTTTTTCACTGTAACAGAGAAAAACAGCACACATGCAACATCTGTCAGTCAGGCTTGATGAATCGCCAGTGACCACTTGTGATCGGGTCTCACTTTGCCGCTCTGTATGCAAATTAACCCTCACATCTTTCTGTGCACCCGAAACACAAAACTGTCTTTCTTGAAAACCTTTCATCAGATTTTCACCCCTCCGCTCCTTATCTTTGTGCAGGAATATTGACGTCAAAGCCTGAACTTTTAGTAGATATTATTTACTCCGTGTAACAATACAACATGGCATGCTGACCCATGGCCAAGGTCAGTGACTGTAAAACACTTAAACAGATTTCAGAGGACACGTGTGTGTGCGCAGGCATGCAGGTGCTTGTTCTCCCAGGTCAGCGTACATTGAGTCAAAGGATCAAAATGGTCAATTCAATTAGTAGGTTTATACATAGATTGTGCACGCTTTGCAGATATTCCATACTGAGGGGAAGTGAACTTGTGGACGCAGAGGCCGGACTGAGCGTCTTTGTTTTGTCCCCTGAGCTTATCGACTTAAAAGGCTTCCTTAAGACATAGCCTAGATTTTGATGATGATACAGCAGTGCCTTAAAGCTCAGCAGTGGAAGTATTTCTGTAAGCCGAACTTCCTCTTACAATGTATGTGTATTGAATTCCATTGACCTAAATGTAACTGTATAGGTAGAGGAAGGAGATTTGAGCCCAGTGCAACCGGATCTTCCTAGATCTGGTGGTCGAAGAGGCTACAGGACCACAGCAGTGCTTTTTTTGGAGATATGTCTCTCTGTATCGACCGCTTATTGATTTCCCAGTTTAATCTTGAATCCTGTTTGTCACTAAAAGTGTTCAGCAGTTTTTTTTCCCTTCAGCTGAAATTCATTAAAACACACTGGGCCATCATTAGAAAGCCAAAGGCAGGAAAGTTTGGTTTCGTCCTGTAAAACAGGCAGTAGACACATTTTGTACCTTAACTTGTCAATAGAAAGTATTTATTAATTGCACAATGTAAAAGCTTTACGATGATGACAGCATCAGCATTTAGAATGATTCCCTGTAAGATTTGCCTACACATTGCAATTCTGTCCACCACCAGGTACGATCTCGCAATAGAGGAATTTGATTTACGGCACAAAGGAAATGCGTTCACAGTAGTTAATACATCTACTTAGGAAAATTATTGGACTGTAAATAGGACATCATCTCCGTGGGGCATAAAAACATAAAATCATGTGATGCCAATCCAGTCAGTGTTTCTCTACACATCCTAAAGAGTTTTTATCTGTTTTCATGTCTCCATTATAGTCAAAATTAATTTATAAGCTCTCTCTTTCTCTTTATATTTTTTCGTGGATTTTTTAAGTGCTGTTGATTGTTCATTTGTGGAAATTTTGAAACAAATACACTGCAGGTTGATAGGTTGTTTAGTGTTGATGTGGGTTAAATAGGCTCTGAGTTGTGTTTGTCTTTGCGACACATTGCCAACAGTGATGCCCCCTGGAAATAATGTGGTGTAGGTAATTATTTTCAGTGTCTACTCCACTGTCCACTAATATGTTTCTTATTGACTGGTTTTATTTAAAGGGACAATTTACAGTTCAGATGTAAATGTCACCATTTGATGCACTGTACCATTTTATAGCTACAAGCTAATTCACATCTTTAGTTCCTTGACAGGTCAAAGCAAAAAAGAAACAATACAGTGTTTTAATCCATTCTGTTTATTTAATATCGAATCCTAAATATATGTGCAAATGTTGATTAGTTGATAAGGGACAATCATGACAAAATGCATAACAGATTCTGGTTCAACACAAAAAAAAAATGTACATTTGTTGTTAAGTTCAGCAAGATTTTGAGAGTGGACAGTAGAGACGTGATGATAACATTTGTTAAGTTTTAAAATTGACCTTTTACAGCAGGAAATATAAATATCTAAAAGACTGCAGTCAGGGGTCAAACCCGTCATTGTGAATTCCTCAAAATTTCACATTAAATTATTTTATTATGATTTTTTCCAGAGTAAACAGTATTTACAATATAACTAAGTGATGTTTTCATTAGATGACAAACAAGACAGTAAAAGTTTCTTGTATCAAGCAACTTAAAAAAAAATACTCGCAAGAATAAGAAATCCAGAGCAAGAATACAGTAAGTTTTTCGTGGTGAAGGTGGTGGTTAATTGCTGGAATCTTCCTCCACAAATCATTCGTTGAAACAGATGATTTCACGATATGACAGACTGTCCCCCTCCCACCTTTAGTCCTCCTTCCCACTCGAGTCACAGACTCATCTCCTCACGCCGGCTCTTAGGAAATTGACTTATGCTCAGCTTAACATCACTCACTTCCTCTCATCTTAATTAGACTTGGCTCCTGCCCAGGCGCTCACTGTGGGGCTTTACCAGCTTCAGATGATCCATCCACTTTGCGAGCAGTAATCTAATGGCCCCTCATGCTGTCTGTTAGCTCAGTATCTCATCCCTGCTCAGTCCTGCTCAGTTGGCCTGGATTTGTTTCGCCAGTGGGCGGCTCGTCGGTAAACGGGGAAATCAGATCTCCTTTTATGCTTTAATAGTCTTGTAAACGCAGGCGGTAGGTGCAGCTACATGTTGGGTTCCTCAGAGAGCAGTGTGTGTGTGTGCATATGTGTGTGCGCATGTGTATGTGTGTCCATTTAAAGTGATGATGAGGGGTTAAAAACAGTTCAGCTTTAATCTCATTACTCAAATGGGATCGGGCCGTCTGAGAGATGCCTGCATCATTTCATAGAAAAACAACTGAAGTGTTAAGACAACTTCACAACTCATGTCCTCGTTCAGTTCGCACTGTTATATGCAGTAACCTATTATCTTAATTCATTCTCTTTATGGCTGTAATGTGTGAAAGGGCAGTTGGTGAAAGGGCAAGTGTACGTGCCTCTGAGAAAAAGGTTATTCTGACTGACACGGTCTCCATTTAAGTATACGTGACATGTCAATACAAGTCTGCACATAGAATTAATGCTGTCTCATCCAGTCCAAGTTTGATGACTTACTGGACCCCATACTTTGTATTTAATGTCACATATTAGGATTCAGAGTTGCCCCAGCTGATGAACAGATATTCCTTTAGAATACGTCAGCATTACAGGATACGGGTAGTGTTCATATGGGTGGACAAGCTGTCAACCTCGAAGAGGCAAAGAAATAAATATCTGATTCAGTATTTCTGAATGTATGATGCTGTTTAGAGTGGGGGCCGACCAGTGTGGGATTTCTGGGGCCAAAGCCGATACTGATATTTGGGAGTGAGAAAATTCCGATATCAAACATGTCAGCCAATATTAGAGATATGTTTACATGATATCGGCTGAATGTGGTTACCAAATACTTGTGACAAATGTAAAGAAGGCAGGATATCTTACATTTTAACTGATTTTATTCTAAACATCAGTGCCCTGAACTGTAAACACTTCACTAATTAGTTATTAAATAACAGCCGCCCTCTGCTGGACGGACTACATAACTACGTAACTTAAAATCACTAGTTCAAGCAATTTTTCCAGCCTTAAACAGTTTTAATATTGGTGCATATTGAGGAACAGATGCTTCGATACCGATATATCTGCAACAGGCCAATATCGACCGATAATGTCAGCAAACTGTATCGGTCGGGCCCTAGTTCAGAGGTTAGATTTTTAGGTTTCCTTGCTGCCAAAATGTGTCTATTTGAATGATCCCCTGATAGTGAATGTGGAGGCAAAGAAAGAGAAACACTGCCATCTTTATTTACTCCTTTACTTGTCTCACAAAATCTGTCACAATTTCTGTAATCTCTTGCTGACTTTCTGCCCGATTTGCTCTTCACAGCCATCCGTTTTGGACGCATGCCCCAGTCCGAGAAGCTAAAGCTGAAGGCAGAGATGATAACTGGGGACAGAGAGGTGGAGGACCCCCAGCTAGCCGACCAGAAGACGCTGGCCAGGCATATTTACGAGGCCTACCTCAAGAACTTCAACATGAACAAGACCAAGGCTCGAACCATCCTCACCGGCAAGACCAGCACCCCTGTACGTTGAGTAAGAGTAGTGGGTTGGTGAGTGAAAGGTGACATGTGTGTGTGTGTGTGTGTGGATTGCATGTTTATTATCAAAATTTCCTCACAGATCAAGGTCACATCCTCCTGCAACTTTTTAATGTATTTCTTTCCTGCTGGAGAGATTTTAATCTCATTGCGAGCACATTTAAAATTTGCAATCAAGCTAATGTTTCAATGTGACCTGGCAGCCAGTACCTCAGAGATTATGTTGCAGCCAGCCAATGACAGAAATAACTTGCTCAATCGGTGGTGTGAGCCAACACAAGCTGGACAAGGAAACATCTGTTTGCACCAAAATGATATAAAGAGCCACTGTATGAGGCCATCGTTGCTCCCTCCGCTGCCTGCATCCCTCGATGCAGTCTCACCAAAAGCATTCGCTCGCAGTCCCGTTTCTTTCACTTTCCTCTTGTCAGACAAAAGCAGTCGACAAGGGAAGGGTCAGGGTCTGCAACCCCCAAGTTGTTGTGCATTCCTTGGATGGATGGATGTAGGTGTAAGACAGACAGGTCGGTTGAAATGCACAGCCAAGTTCAAACACTAACATTCCCTGCTGTTGCTGGAGATCAAAGCATCTAGATGGACAAGTTCCCGTTTATTCTCTGGAGTTTTCTGCCATTGGAAAGCACCCAGCTGGAAATGCACATATCGTTTGATCCACGCTTGATGTTTGAGTTCATGGTGTCACAATACTACAAAATTTCCCTACAAAAGTCATATTGCACCATTTTCCATTGCAGAATAAAAGAACACCCTTCTTGTTTTTTCATCTTGTAGAAAAAATGAATCACCTGTCTTAAACATATCTGGATCCAGTCAAAACTTGTAACTGAGCCAGAAAATTTCCGTCAGCTTTGACTCATCGGTCTGAACGTCTGCGAGGAATCATGTCATTGTTCTCTGATGTGTTTACAACAAATATCAGTTTAATAATCTCACTTAACTGGTTTTGCTGTGCACCTATTCTGAACAGTACATGCTGTCTGACTTGATGTCTTTGAAAAAACAAGTAGCTGAAGAAATGTCAAGATATTGCTGCTGCTCTGAGCTACACTGTGCTGGATATATGTAGCCTACACAGGAAATTGTAGGGAAATAAATGCATAAGACTGAATTTTAGAGACTATGGCTATTGTTTCTAGGGCTGTAACTAGTGATTTTTTTTCTTTTTTCATTATTGTTTCCTTGGCTTAAAGATAATTCTCCTATTGACTTTCATGAAAAAATTCAGAATGGTAAATCTTAACTGAGGAAGGTTGTTCTTCAGCCATTTAAGCAATGTGGCAATGCTGATCCGACGCTCATTTGGCAGGTCCATGACTGTGGTCCAGACTAAAATATTTCAACTTTCTGTTACATTTTGCTCAGAAATTCATGGTCTCCGGAGGATAAAGTTCACTTTGCTGCACTCATGATGTTTAACCTTGCGCCATTTCACTGTCCATGCTTTAGTTACTGAGCAAATACCTACAAAACTAAAGGCATTGACATCAGCAACATCACTAACCAAAAGGTTGCATTCAAGCGAAGACAGTGAGCGTGGTACAGATTATACCTGCAGAAGATCAGCATGTAAGCGCTGTCTTTGTAAGCATGTCGCCGTGCTGATATTGGCATTTAGCTCACAGCATTGTTGTGCCTAGCACAGCCTCACAAAATTGAAGTTTATCTCGCTACTTGTAGCTTTCTTCAAAGCTTGTAAAAGTGCTGTAGTTTTGTTAAGATGTTGCAATGTTTTTACTGAAAGGTCAACTTTTTTCCTCAAATGTGTTGCAGCATTAGTCAGTAAAGTTCAGTGCTATCATTGTAGCATCTCCAGCTATCATCTCTGTAATAATGTTTATACTAAAAATGGCCTACAGAGCCTTTAGAGCGTCTATGAGGGTGAAGCTGTGATTGGGCTGAGTCATCATGAAATTGTTTCAGGGCTCTGAGCTTTGAAACTGTCTCTACGCAAAGATCTATTCAGAGGTTATGATGACAATGAGATGATGATTTTAGCTACTTTACTTATTTGGAATCTCATTCAATTATTTCAGGCATCAGCGATGTAAAATTATGACATACGCCTTGTTCAGAATATCATTGTTATATCAACTTGTTATTTATAGCGCGTGTTGTGTTGACATAGAAGTTCCACAGAGTTAAACAGCTCGGTGTCGTTTCCCTTGTACCTTCCCTTGCGAGTGCACTTTTAGCACAACATTCATGAGTCAGAGCTCTGAGATCATGTGCAGCAGCAGGTGTAGCTGCTCATCAGATGTTGTAACTTGTCCACTGTGAGAACAGTGGCATGACTAACACCAAGAGCCAATGGCAATCACTGTTAGCATGAGCTTGCAATGTTGCTCAGTGTGATTTTACATACATGCGTACATGTGTACCATATATATATATATATATATATATATATCTT
>JAPZDX010000022.1:21927564-21939384 GCA_029783625.1 Naso annulatus | reverse complement strand
ACCAGATCTGTCCATAATATTATGCACTGCTAAAGTTAGTAGATCACTTCAACATGCAATCATCTCTAAACTGACGATGGCATCACGTTTGCCACCAAGTCCTCTTGACAATTCAAAGGTTTATAATACTTAACAAGCGGTAACACACAGCCCTCATGAAAATCACAACCAACCATACTGGTGCAGTGTTTTAGGGGAGTGCAATTAGTCAGGGTGTGATAATGGCTAGAATGAATAATTAAGCATTTTTTCAAATGTCACATCCTTAAGCTTCCTGCTTTGATACCACGGGGAGGTGTTTGCTGCAGACAGGACTGGGTCACTCATGACCATTAGCCAACCTTATTTAGCCAGGCCAAAATCGCTGGGATCTGATTAAAACAAAACAGCTGGGGCTTTAGCGAGTATTATTGCCTGCAGATCTGTCCAGCTTCACTAAAATAAGTACAGGGTAGAGCCACTGCAAACCCTCTGCTCAATCAACTGTGAAGCTCAAGCAACAGAAGCTTAGGAAACCTCAACTGAATACAGACGGCACAGACAAAGCGATCTCAAATGTCTGGGTGACGGAAAGTTCACAGAAATGCATGCACATAATGTGTATGAGTATGCAAATACACCCTTTTTACACTGTGCCCATAACACAGACTGTGTTTCATACACTGCACACACAGACACATAACACATACACTCCATAAACTGAACTTAACATTTTTAGCAAAGCTGTACCAAATTGTTTCGAACTTTGCTGTGCAGAAGGCTCACGGAATAAATATCAGACATGTGAGTAAGCTGCAACAACGACAAAGAGGAACATCAACAAACACTGCATTGACTAACAACGTAGTGTTGTGTGTGTGCGTGCTCCTCGCTGTGCAGCTCTCTTTGCTTTAATATGTGTTTGTGGCTACAGCTGCTGTCGAGGTTATTGTTCATACATCTCTGTTTTGTCTTTATTCTGCTTTGAAAGTGGCAGTTTCATGTCTGTAGCCTGATATTATTTGCTGGATTGACTGTGATGTCCATAGCTCTTTTTATTTGTTAATATTGTAGGCAGCTGATAATCTGCAAAGGCTGCAAAATCAGTTTATCCAAATTTAATATAATGTCGATTTGGAGTCAGTGTTTGGTGGCACGAACCTGTTCCACTAGTTTTGTTTGAGTAATGCTGGAAATGTTCTTCAGCGTGTTTTTATATTTTTACTTTAACTTGAGTGAACAGATTTAATCAGTGCTCCTACTTTAACCAGAGACCTTTTTACACCATAACTTCACTTTCACTTGTGTTAAATAAGAACACATTCCGGGCTTTTCTATGTCCATGATTTAAGCTGGAATGGGCACCACGTCATGATTATATTAATGACGGAGATTGAATATGTTGCAATTTTGACAAAGCCAGATAAAACCACATTATTTTCCTTAGCATTCTGCAACATCATCATCTTACAATTGCAGTTGGTAACTTTGGGTTAAATATCAATAACTTTTTGTGGCCAATTTGGAAAAAATGTCATAATACCCATAGACAGCTATTCGTAAGTGACATGGTCTGAGAGTATTGTGAGATCTTTGTGTTTTCCCATCATGCCTCTGTATTTAGGATTGGTAAAAATCCTATTGCTCCTGTTCTATTTTCCCAATCAGTGACACTCTCTGTATTCTCTGTCCTGATTGGCTGGTCTATGCTGCGCTTCTTAGCAACAGGCAACGTCGATACAAGCTGATCAACTGCACATGCTGCTTTGACTCACCTCACGCCGACAACAGAGTGTCTACAGGCGACACCGTCAGTAGAGGGACCAGTTTACTCTACTGCAACTTTCCCTGCAACCGAACGACAACACACGAAAAAAAACGCTAGCCGGAGCAAAAACAGGCTTCCCAACAGGTCTCATGCTACAGCTAACATTACCTTAGCTCGTTAGCAAAAGCTACCAACTGCAGCTTTAATTATGGGCATAAATTGAATCATTTTTTCTTAACTATCCTTTTAAAGTTAATCATATACCTGTCAAACATGTCAAAAGTGTATAAAACTGTTATGTCATGTTACAATAAGGGGGTTTGCTTGCGCCGATGAACCTACACTGCTGTAATATTGTTAATTCATCAGCTGATACCATTACTCTTGCAGCTCATTTAAAGTTTAAGTCTCCAGCCACTTATCCAGTCTCCACCTGAGGCACTGAGTCAAATCCAAGTACTAATTTAGCAAATACAGCGCGTGTAGGGGCAGACGATTTCACTCCTATGATGTTAGAACACCTTAAATTTGGCCTAAACACCTCTCACTGCTCAGACTGCTTCATGTACATTGACACAAAAGAGTTTGCATATTTATAAAGCACATGCTTCAAGCCAAGAGCTCACAAATTGCCTTGGCCATCGCTGTGAGCATGCTCAGAGACAAAACTGCCATTCACAGCCCTCTTTATTGACTCCCCCCTTCCCATCCCATCCATGGAAGAGCTTAGGGTGGATTACACCACATCAGCCATCGGTCATAAACATGGATATTCCATCCTGGCTTAGCTATCATCTTGTCTACCAAATACTTGGAAAATAGATGTAAATCTCCTTACAGGTTGTAGGGTAAGATAAATGAAGGGAGAAATAGTTAGAGGGGGGCTCGCACAATAGGAGCATAGTCATACATAACCAGTGACTTCACCAGGTATATGTCAGATTCAGAATCAGCAACACATGACGCAAAAAGGGTAATAACCTCAGCTTCTAGTTAAAGTCAGCCGTACACCTACACACCTCTGTGAATATTTCAGATGCTATTGCAAAAGGCCAAACAGTGCAATAAGATTAAACATCTTTACTAGCAGCAAACAGCGCCAGGAAATGGCATGACAACAAGAAGTGATGCTAGGGTTGCATAATCGACTGGCTTGAGGGAAGGGTGGATCAAGTTTGAAAATAACATGCTGGTGGGTTTTTGTAAAGGTCACAGAGGTTACCAAATTAAATACCGTCCATCTCAAGTATTATCTCTCTCAAACATTATTCAAAAACTACTGCTGAGTAGGATTGGATGATATCACAATATTATTACAGGGTGTTTAGAAATTCCAATATGATTTTCCAACCCTCAGATAACACAGATGCTTCTCTTTCTATTAAACTGAAGAAGATGCTGTATTGCATTGATGTATTATAGTTCACAGCACACCAGAGGCTACTAGTGGAACAGGCAGCTGAGCTGAGAAAAACAATGTTACATCACTGGTAAAAAAAAGAAAAAATGCACCTTCCATTGTTTGTTGGCATTTTGGGTTTAGTCCCAATGGTAAAGGTAAGTCTGTCAAACTAAGCAAAAGTTCTCTAAGTAGGGTAGTAGCTCAGTTTTCACCCTTAATAAAACCTTAACCTGGAAAAATGTAAGGAGGATGATATGAAGGTATTTTGAAAATCAGTTATTGCCCAAGCCTTAATATTGAGTGTAAAATTTTCCTTATAACTCTATTTCATTTTTTCTTAGAAGTTCTAGACCAACTGTGTGATAGCAAAGAATACTCCTTAGGGTTCAATTAAGTATTTATATTTATATTTAAGTCTGATTGTGATTAGAATCAAATTGGAGTAAACAACATTTTGACATATTATTAAAACTTAAGTATGTCTTAAATGTTTTTCTAAGTCATTAAGTTGTGAAGACACAGGCCGAAAAATCCATATTCACTCGTTCCAATGAAGTGCATTATTTACATTTATCTAGCAAAAACAATATTCATAATTTACATTTATGGCAGGCTGATGAACAACAGGCACACCTTTATTGTCAAGACACCAGAATGAGCAACGATATACCTTCAACTGCAGTTTTGAATTGTGCTTTCTGTGATCTCATAAGTAGAAACTATTTTGAGGTGCTACAAATCCAGCCAGCTTCCTAATGGAATCAATCAATTATTTATTTGTTTGTTTGTTTGTTTGTTTATTTGACAGGGACAATGTACAGCGTCGTGGCTGCACCAGAGTTAGCTATAAGCTAATTTACATTTATTTTATCAGCAGTAGTTTGTTTGATGGCTGCTCACTTGTTGAAGTAAAAAAGAAGGTTGGACCTGCAGCAAATACAAAGTCATATACACCTTTCATCCACAGTAAAGACAACATTAAAAAGAAATTAAATAAAAAATAAATGAGGACTCTTGTCATGTTTCGGTTGCTTACCAACCTTTAAGAAGTATTATCATTTGTTTTGATATTGTACTAATTGTCATTTTTTCAGTTGTTGCGGCATGTTGGACAAATCATAGTAACAAAGTCTTCAAGAGAGGAAGAAAGAATATTTCTCTGCACACATGACTTGTTACTCTTCATTCTGTCAGTGAGCCTTTGTAAGCAAATATCCAACTAGATGTTTCCTCTCTGGCCTCTCCACATAGATGGAGGGGATTCACTATAGCCATTTCAATAATCTGGTCAGATATAAAAACACATGACAGACGCAAGGATTCCAGACAACATCTGGCCCACTGCATTTTCACGAGGATAAACAGGTGCAACGTTTTCTCCACCGGAAACTGATTTTGGATTGATGTTACAGTTAAATCAACCTTTGTCAGTTACATTACAGCATATTAATTGCCAACTAAAAACATTTCATAAAAAAAAAAACAAGAGTATATTTTACTAAAATGTTGGTCGTTTTTATTCTTCTACTGTTTTAACTCAAACTTTTCTTGTCTCAAATTCATTTTTTAGGTTTTCCATCTGCTGGACTGAACTGAACTGTTAAGATCTGCCGGATAAGAGGTGTGGTTGTAATCTGCTTGCAGTGCGAGAAAGGCATTTGGGAATCATGAGGACATACGTACACGTTTATTCCCTCTGGTTATGTAAAAGAATCAGAGGGAGTGGCCCAAACGTGAAGGGGATCATTGCCCCAGGTTGTCTGTGTGCTGCTCAGTCTGCATGCAATTGCATAAGATACTTTTCAGACAATCTTTTCATATACTGTCCCTAATCTAAGGGATTTCTACCCACTCTGATTTACTCAGTCATCATTAGCGTGGCGTGTGCGTGCCATGTTGTGTTTCTGTCAGGATACTTTGGGGTTGGTGGAAGGTCACATCTGATACATTACATTATATTACATTACATTATATTACAAAACTGTAACTGTAAAGAACTTTTTTGCAAAGTTTACAAAGTGATTTACAAAAAAGGAAAGAAATACGTCAAAGTTCTATTATATGCCCTTTGCCAAACAACAAAGGTGCTCACTGTGTCATAGACGTTTTGAATCTAGATGAAAGAATTCCAAACGTTTGAGTATTTCAAATAAGCAACACACAAAGTAACTAAAAAATATGTTAGTGAATCACAAAACAGTTCAACTTCTGTCCAGGATTTTGAATATTATTACAAATTTTGCCAATTAGCAATTGTTATCCAAAATAATTTGGATACGTCCCAGCTTACAGAAACAAATCAATCTGGTCAAAACCATCAACTGTTACAGAAAAGGAATACTTGTTGGATGTATGTAATTATGCACACAAATTAAACACGTTTGTATATTTTGCAAGCATGCATCTGTGTTAAAGGCCAACCCATGGATCTGTGCATTATCCCACAATGCAACCTGTTAACTGGACAGATGTTCTGAAACAACCAGATGGAATATGAATGTATGTCACCTGTGTAAGTCAATATGTTTGTGTGTCCCCTTCCATTTTACTGAGAAATTTAACCTCATCAGCACATCTGTGTGTGACTTTATGCTTTGGTAGATGCATGCATGTGTCTGCATGCGGACATGTGCTCTGTCTGTACGTGTGGAATAAGTAAGTTGTGGAAATATTGTTGATCGTGGCTTCAGCCCAATAAAAGCAAAGGTGAACTGAGCAATCACCTGTGTGCATGTGCGTGTGTCTGTGTGTGTTGTTTGTCTGCACGTGTGTCATCCTAATAAAGAGCAGACCTATTAGGGCTGTCATGAGTGCTGCATATGCTCCTTTATGCCTCCCTGCCAATCTCTAAAGAGGCCAGGAGAATAGATTGCCAACAGTGATAGCCATCGACAAGTAAGAGTTACTTAAAGTGTCGGCAGGGGATCAGTCAGATGGGTTTAATATTAAATGAAGGAAGGGTTCGGGTTCTCTCTCCTCTTTGAGAGGAGAACATTAGAGCCTCAATTACTGCTGGGATGGATTATCAGCAATGCAGGGCACACAAAACACGTACAGTACAAGGGAGAATCTCAGCAGTGTTTCCACTCATCTTTAATTGACAAAGGTAATCTATCTAGATAGACTAATTCCATTTCTATCCAAGCATGATTTCACAGAGAGGTGAAAAGTGGTAGTTGAACGTACCATTTTTAATGACATTGAGCCTAGACAATGTTTAAATGATTGGGCAGTTTGAAGGAAACTGGGCTAAAGCACAGCGTAGGGGGATAAATGTGTTTGGATAATGGATGATTCAGGAGGAAAAAGCACCATTGCAAAGTCTTTGAGGCTGCTGCCAGAAGTTGCACAGCAGACCAAACGCTCCAAATTATTCTTGGCCACAGCTGCCTGACTGCAGAGCCTACAAACGTAAGATGCCGTGTTATAGGCTGTGAAAATGCAGAAAAACTGATGAAGATCATCATAACCACTCTCATCATTACTGTAATTCCTGGAAAAGATTCATCGATGATTAGATTTTACAACTGGAGAGGCCGTTTTACAGTTTCTGAAATTCTTCAGTAACTTCAGACTCTTCGTGTTTTTATTCTTAATTGCAATCCTTGAGGAAAAAAGGGCGTGTTTCTCTGTAGGAAAAGGTGCTAATGCTGCTCTCCATCAGAGCTCCCTGGCATCAGCTGCTTCCAGCTTTGAGAGCTGTGTGGGTTGGACCAGGCAGAGGGGCAGAGTAGAGGGAAAGACGGCCGCAGACAGCAGCTGATGCCGGGAAGCTGTGGAGGAGAGAGCCAGGGATAGACCGGAGCTTTTGGAGGAATAAAAACAACTCAAGTCACACCAGATTATTTTGACTTTTGGAATTAAAAAGTGGATTTATCTTCACTTCAACTTGCCTGAAACAGCAAGCCACAGCGGTGCTGACCTGTACTGTGATTAATCTCTTTTCATTGACTGCTTACTAGAAGCTGAATGTACTTTACATCATGAACATACAGAGAGGAGAGCTGGAAAACAAAAGAATTGAAGAAAATAATTGATTGAAATGATTCTGTTAAGTGTAGAGTTCAGTCAGAGGCTGAACACAAAGACACACAAACCCTTGGTACCTGCTGATCCTAGCTAGTTTACATCTTTATTCTGGCTGTTTGGGGTGAATAAACACAAATAATCCTATGTTTAAACTACTGCGGGTAATGACGTCATAAAATATGACGACAGAAATCCGAAGCTTAATTCAAAAACCTAAATAGAAGCTTTGAATGTAAAAAAAAAAAAAGACATTCAGCGTAGCCTTTATGTGTAACTACAGCAGCAGCAACTAATCCTCCTAACACCCTTTCAGAGTCAAATGCTAATAGACGGATAAGCATGTTTTTTAATGTACCAAAATACCTCATAAACACTGGGAAAAATAAAGAAAGAAAGAAAGAAAGTCCACTGTGACTCTAGTAGTGCAGTAGAGCTTGTAAATGTCCAACAGAACCCTGACACATCCATGCTGTCCTTACCCGTTGTATGTTAGATGAATGTAAAAGAGTTCAGAAGAAGCACTGCAATTGAACTTCTATTATAATCATTCATATTTTCATCTAATCTGGTCTTAATCCATCGGCTCAGGGCTTAGTATGACATCTGGGGCTAAACTGTGGGATACTTCACTGAGCTTAGAAGATCCTTTACTCACAAGTTAAAGGGCTGTTCTCGGCCATGAAAATAACTTCCAAGAGTTTCACTTTTATTTTGGCAAAAGGTGAATTAGGTGCACTTAGATTTAAATGTTATTTAGTCAAACTTACACATATCTTCTTAAACTGAACTTACTATGGTAAAATTAAGTGCTTACACTTTAAATCTAATTTGCTAAACACTTTTTAAATCAAGGTCTGAAGTAGAAATTACAATTTCAAAGATTATCTTTTGCTCTTCAATACAGTAACTTTATATTTTCCAGCATCTTAAAAAAGGGTCAAATGAAACAAGGGGTCAAAATTTGATGTTTTCCACTGTCAGTATAACACAGAATAAACTAAATTTCATATATGCCACCAGATATTTTCCTCAGTCCAAATTCTGTAGCATGGTCTTTTGCAGTCATTACTCTCTGCTATAACGCTCCAACTTTATCACAGCCCAAGCATCCCTTACAAGGAGTGACAGCGTTCCTGAGTGTCGGATGAAAAATGATTAATTTAAGACAGGATTTAACTGTTACAGGTCAGTGTGCTCCCCTGGCAGGTCAGGTTAGCAGCATCATGAGGGAAGCTCCATGTTTCATGCATGAGTTTGCTGATTTGTTGACCCTAAGGAAATGCAGAATAGAACAAACTCATCAGTGCCAGGCCTGTGGTCGACCAGATGACACTGACCTGCTTCTGCTGGGCTATCTTAAATCAACCGCAGACAGCCAGCTGGCCAGAGACACCACTCCTTTTGTTACTGGGAACCAGAACCTAACACTGGAAGGAGCAGCACTAGGTGTAATTAACAAGAGAGGGACTAGAGCTAATGAAGGGACACCACACAGACCTGAGTGGCTGCATCTGACAGTCAACAGGATTGTTTACTCAATTTTAAGCAGCTTTTAGTGCTGATATCAAACTTTTTACACTTCGAGTAATAAAGATTTATCATTGTTATACTGAAATCAGTAGCAATGGACCCATGTTGGTACTCACACAAGGAAGTGGTAGAGGAAGCATTTCAGTCCAGCAGGTCTCTCTAGGAAGTTGTAAACATCCCCCTGCATGCTAGTCTTAGTGTAAGGGTTCTGGAAATCCTTTTGATGGTGATGCAGCCAGCTCGAACGAGGGAGAGGTGGAGGGACAGAGGTGATAGAGGGCTGGCTGTGTATGGTCGTCCGCGCTGGGTCCTTTGTGTCTGATGGCAGACAGTAGGGAATGCCTGATCCATTATTCACAGCTGTGGGGTCCAGTTCCATTGAAACAGGAGAGTAGTCGCTTCCATCAGGTGCAGGAGCCTGTAGCGCAGAACTAGTCAATGTAGCGTCGGTGGAGGCTGCATGGTTTGCGTCCATCTCCTGGTCTAGGCTGAGGCTTGTGCTGGCATATCCATTGGGCCTGTAACATAAGAAGGTGCTCCCCATCCTGCTACCGTAGTCGCGTTGCACGTGGCAGGTCATGTGAAAGGAGTGTGCCCGCCTTTCCCCCATGTTGCCCGAATCCAGGATGGTTCGCTTCAGATTAAAGTTCTGGGAATCCCCGGAGGTTATGGCCAAGGTTCAGGTGGAAGGGAAGAGCCCAGCAGGATCAGACACCTAGCCAGGCATGGCTAGCTACCTGCTGCAGACAAGAGCACCATCTGCTGTATTGCATGTGTGTCCATACCTGCAGTGGAAGAAGTGACATGAGACATGGAGATAGTATGACTGAAAGTAAGCCTCGCCCTCGACTAGCAAGGACCTTGTTTACTTAGCATTTCTCATTAAAAATAAAAGACATGGACACTTCAAAGCTTGTTTGTTGAACCAAAACAAAATTTAAAACTACGATATAAACATTCTGCTTTAGCCACTTCCGATGATATTTAGGTGTAGCAGAAAAAATATTCCTTCTCCAAATTATCATCAGATTAGAATCTGGTAAATACTGAATGTATTTCCCTTCAGTGTGTTATTTTTGAGTTGCAGCCATACGTGGATCAGAGACCTATTGTGCTTAGGGCAGTGATGCTGATTAGGCCTACTCGTTGTGTAACAGTCCTACTTCTTGTTGAGAAATGTATAAGGAAAGAAAAGAGAGAGGATTGCCATTCCAGAGTATTTCTGTAAGCTTTTGCAAAAGGCTGCACTGGAAGGCTTAGCTACACTGTGACTTATGACCTGTTAAAATAACACAGTAACAGGCATTTAATGTCCTCAGACCACAATCATACACGTATTTAATGTGGCGCGACAGGTCAGAACAGAAGAACATAATTCCATTTCCGTCAACTCTCTCTTTGAGGATTTACTCCTGTAAAAACAGCATCCTGTTAGATTGTCCTTAATGGATGTGAAAAACCTGTCTAGCTTCCCATCTGGGAAGTAAATCTAATGCTCAGCATGGACTCTGTTAACAGTTTACAAGCCTAAACAAATAAGCCATTTTGGCTACCATGTGACATTGCCCGAGACTTAGGCTATATAAAACATGTCTCATGACAGAAGTTCAATAAATGCGTAGCAGAATTACAATTACACCGACTACAGCCATGCATAGTTGCAGTCATA
Source organism: Naso annulatus (assembly GCA_029783625.1). Lineage (NCBI taxonomy): Eukaryota > Metazoa > Chordata > Actinopteri > Acanthuriformes > Acanthuridae > Naso > Naso annulatus. Next base: position 21,929,007 of record JAPZDX010000022.1, on the reverse strand, counting down.
TGGATGATTGTTTTGCAGCTCTTCTTTCATCCTCTTCTGTTTTTCTCTCACACTCATAGTCATATTAACCTTTACTGTTTGTATAGTTTGCTGAGTGAATTGTGCAGTTGCAGCTACAAATCAGGAACACATGAATGATAAAACAAAATAAAAGTAATAATTTTAAAAAATCCTTATGTCTACAAATGACAACTACTTAAGTCTTCCATCATCTGCCAAGTCAAAGCAGATTTTTCTCCTTGGTAACTTTTGTATAAATCATTAGGATAAGATTCAGCATCGTCTCTTAAAAGACACTGAAGCAGGTAGTGTGATAGATGGCCGGATGTTGCCTAAAAGGATTGGAAAAAGTCTCAGAGGACAAGAGAGGTAGGCTAATTGGAGGCAGCCACCCAGGTCCACATCTGTCCTCAACTCTATGGATGAACTGATGACAAGCGCTTCATGCTGCTGTCTCCCTGTAGATAGAGTTTCTACCTTTAAAACTACACGGTCATGAGATACACAGTGAACTGTCAGACATGCATAAGCTGCTGTTGGACTCAATTACACAGTATTGTTTGACTTTCTGTTAAAATGAACCGCCCTTGGCAGTGGACCTGACACAAATTAAATTAAATGACAGCATGTGGTTGAAAATAAATTGAGAGAATTTAGTTCCCTATGAAACACTTGGCAATTCTTAACATCCTCTTGAGAGCAGTCAAGACAAGCACAGGTCTGTTTAATGAAGCTCATAATCATGCAAATGTTAAGCCAATATTTGCATCAGTTCATGCTAGACTAATGCTGGTAGCTGAGCCAATCAAGTATCAAACAGCAAAACAACATTCTGTAGCATCTTACTTAAGGTTTGTAAGACCAGTGTGGCAAACTTACCTTTAAACTCCAGAAACACACCTCAAGTTGTAATCAGCTGTATAGCCTATTATGGAATTAGTTCAGAAGCAAGGTCACAAACTGGGCTTTTTTGTTTTTAGGCTAAAATAAAAAAGACAAAATCGCTAAATAACATAAGTTATTGTTTATCTTCCTGCGCTAAAAAAAAAACAAAAACCCAGACCCTGACACCAAATATTCACAAGCACAAGCCTCTGGTCGGCTGCTGCCTGCGGGACTTCTTCCTTTGAAGTGCATCGCAGTTTGAGCCTGGACAAATGCTGCGTTCAAAGGTTACGGGAATTTTTACAACATAACGTGAGCGAGCGACAAAGTGATAACCTGGCAATCACTTTCTATCGAAAAAAGTTAGTAGTACAACATATGCGATAAAGTGAATGGCTTACTGACAATGTATAATAGATAATACGGGAATTTTTCGTGATTATTCAACCAGACCTGTCAATGTGTTTATCAGAGCAGAATTTTGTATCAAATTTGGTCATATGGTATCGTTGTTAGGCTTAATTGTAGTAGGTGTGTGACTAACAAATACTTGAATGA